>CM076578.1:1802722642-1803319719 GCA_034641835.2 Pinus albicaulis | reverse complement strand
AATGATGGAAGGAATGTCAATATGTGCCAGAACATGATGAAAAGATTATGTCTTAAGGCATACGCGGATTTGTCTAGACAAAGTGGCGTATGCACATGGGAAATAACGTGCCAAGTCGCGTATGGGAAAAAGCACTCTAAATATGTAAAACCAGGGGTAACCACCATGGTATTGACCAATTTTATTGAGTAATGATTCGCCTATGTGATCTCGTCCAGGAATACCATTGGAAGCTATGTGGTTTTGGCTCATGGTATTGATAAAGGGTAAAACTATATAAGGAGAAGAAAATCATTGTGCAATGTGTGTGCAGAAGTCTGGGTTTAAATGAATACTTCACTCTGAAATATATCTGTATGGAAAGGGTAATAGTTTGATGATAGATCTGAATCTGCGATGCACCTATGAAGAAATTGATGAAGAAGGGAATTTAGATCTGAAATGTATTTGTATCTTCTAGATCTGTTTATGGAATGCTTAGATCTGAGATGAGGCGAACATCTATCTAAAGTGAAGGGTTAAATCTGAACTGTAAATCTGATCTGAAGAAGTATGCTGCCCTATAATGTTTGAAGATCTATACGCTAGTTTGTAACAGAGGAAGCGCGTATATACGCGGGTTTAATTCAGAGAAAGCGCGTATGAAATGTGAAACCAATTCTGAAGCATGTACAGAGGTATACGCGGGTCTATATGCTTGAAAGAGCGTATATACGTGGGATCAGTAAAAGGAAAGAGTGTATGAAAAACTAGGGTTTGCTGAAGCATGTGGTATGGAATGTCTAATCTGTTCTAATGTTTTACTGCTATCTGTTAATGATGTATTCATACAGATCTGGGTTGTTTGAAGGTTGAATATTCTGCTGATTATGATTGATTGAAGATCAAGTTTTTGGTTGTTTAGTTAATGATTCAATGAGTGAATTGATGAAGTTATAAGTATCATTTTGATATATGATTGAGCTTAAATGTGTGGAGTGGGTCCAGTCTGAAAATATAATGAAAAGTGGCCTGCAAGTTGTGCTCTAACGAAAGCTTTTGGATCCAGTGTGAAAATTGATGAAACGTGGTCCATTGTGGTTCTGAGGGTTGTAGCCTTCAGTCAAGGGGTTGTAGCTCCCTTCCAGGAGAGGCTGGTAAACGAGAGCAGGGGGTCGTAGCTTCCTTCCAGGAGAGGCTGGTAAATGAGAGCAGGGGGTTGTAGCTCCCTTCCAGGAGAGGCTGGTAAACAAGAGAAGGTTGTAGCCTTCTGCAGGTGGGTGCCTGCGTGTTGGTATGAGTCTGCACCAGTACATGGTTGTAAGATGTTTTCTCTATAATAAAATATTGAAGGCTGAGACAACGACAGCGGTGGTTTTCTCCCGACTTGGGTTTCCACCTAAAATCCTGGTGTTCATGTGTGTTGCTTATGTTTGATGGTTTACTCTGTTATTACTGCACATGCTTACTATTTATTGAACATCTAATGAATGAATGATGGAATTATTTAAGTGAATATTTATCTGCATAATAAGATTGCTGGACATATGCATGTTTTATTAAGTATATCCGCGTGTATACGCGAGTTGGCTTAAGGAAAGTCGCGTATGTGTTCTGAAGTAAGAAAATGTAAAATTTTTTGAATAGGTCCTAAATACTGATTCAACCCCCCCCCCCCTCTCAGTATTTTTCCCAACAGGCTTGTGATGTGGTGGATTAATGTTGTATCAATTGGGATACACTCCCCTAGCTAGAGTGTGTCATCATGAATCGAGGCCAACAATTTTCTTATGTAGATGTCGTTGATGGTGCTACGTCCAATGTGGAAAATTTGTGATAATTTGAGCAGATCAACCTTATTTAACCTGAGAATTTATATTCAAGGTTAGAGGTGAAAAATGCCTCCATAATAAGGGACACGATATAAGTAGGACATCTCGCACGAGCTCAGGGAATTTTTCGACATCCACGATCTCCCAATCATCAAACCTGAGGTGCAGGATTCTTGTGAGCATATCACCCTCCATTGGGACATCCTCAGGGATTCGAGGGGTTTGAATACTTGAGTTCACCTTGTCTACATCCTTGGGTACTTTGAAAAATGGTTTGCATGGCATGATTTACCTAGGTGATTGTGAAAATGGTGCTACCTCGAATACCTCTTCATCCAGCTCAGGTATAGTTTCAGGAAACTCATGCATTGGCTGCTTCTGGTGCTCTGCTACCAATGGGCATGGTTGAGGGGCCTTCTTGTAGGGATATTTCCTTATTCTGGAGGACTTCCCCTTCATTGGTTTGGATGCCACAGGGGTCTTCATGAATGGAGCCTCAGGCGCATCAAGGTCGTTACGTAGTTATGTGGCTATCATACTAGCGGGGATGGCATATCCTAGCCCTGCACACCGTAATAATTTTTCAAATCCAGGATCCATCCCATAAATAGACACAGTAAAGAAAAGGGAAAACAAGTATCTTAGGGCATGATTCATTCATAATGCAAAGGAAAATATTGCGACCCCCTAGGCCATATTTATACTTGCAGCACATCTTCAACGACTCATGCATTAATGAGGTTCCATGACTGAAAAAACGATCCAAAATCTAGAAAAATACCCTCATTAAATGTCATTTAGATGCTACTAAAAATGGTAACAATTCTATGTTAGCCGGTTTTACTATTCGAATAGCTAGTTTCTGACACTCCTACGCACCAGTTGCTCCCTTGGCACAGATACTACATGCACACTAGACCTCACTTCACACGTAATCCATAGAAATGTATAGCCATTGACAGACCTCTTCTCCCAAAAAAATATTTTTGAATAGGTAATTCAATCATGTAGTAACTGTCATGTCCCTTAGCAACTGCAAAATTTTCTAACATTCATCATCCCAACGGAATGTCACACTTCTACAGAGTAACCTAGTCATGGGCATATTTATCAATTTATACTGGGGAATGCGCTTTTTGTATTATCCCACAAGATACAACATGGAGTGTATTTGTCTGATCTTTGCGGGGGTGGAGGGTCCCGCGAGAGTGCGTGGGTCCCAAGCCTCTACTAGTGCCAAGGCTCGACAAGACAAAGTCTCCCTGATCAGTTCATCCCTGATAAAAGCTTTGCAAATGACATCAATCCCATTCCCAAAGTTAAATTTAAGAATAAAACTTTCTACCAGTGCATACCAGTTGCTAGTGTCTAGGCGTAGCTCTATTTCCAAGTACCATTCAGTTGGCACCTTTCCCATGGTGTGAATAAACATGTGAACCCATTCAGGCCTTGGTTTAACTCCCCATACCTCAGTCTATTTTTCCAGATGTGTGTGTGGATCCTCCTTTCTGTTAGCTCCCTACAATTTTCAAGATTGGAAAATAAAAACTACAAAGAGAACACTTGAACCACTTTGGGATTCTGGGATCTAGCCCTCCTGAATCTAGAGAGGGATCAAGTGTTCTCTCTGCAGTTTGTATTTTCCAATCTTGCAAATTAAAGGGAGCTAACATTTCTGGCAACTCCGTTGGGGATATTTTTGAGTTCATAATTGTTTAGCAAGCTTTTATAGACTCATTAGTCTCCCAAAAAACTAGAAAAAACTCATAAAAACCCAAAAACATTTTAGATTGGTACATGGTGGTGGACCATAAAACATTTTACCTCCAAAGGAGAAAAAAAATTCCACCTGGTGACTCCATACTCTAAAACTCCCAAAATACCAAATGACTCCACTGGTAGAATACCTTGAACTGATTGAACAAACATAGTGACCTCTTTTTCTAATTTACAAACATGGATTTAGATATAGACCCACAAGACAAACATATGGTCATGATGGAAAAATTGATGTACATGCTTGGAAGAAGGGTGGATAGGTTTATGTCTAATCTAAATGTTTGTGATCCAGAGAAACATATAACTTTCCCTCAGCAAACGCAAGCTCTACCCCAACAAGACATGTATGATGAACAAGATTATAAAGAAAAAAATCAAGAAAAAATTCTAATCATGATGGAAAATATGATGAACATGCTTGGAAAGAGAATGGATAGGTTGATGGCCAATATGAATATTGATGACCTAGAGCAACCTATTCCTTAACCTGGTCAAACACATGCCCAATCACTGCAGGATCAAGATAGTGACCAAGATATGTATTATCGCCAATACCTGGTAGAAGATGATGAGCAAACTTACGAAGAAAGAAATAAGCAATATTATCAAGAAATTTCTGATTGCCTTCCCATGTTTTGTAGTATGCTGATAAGAGAACTTCATGACCAAAATGCAAAATCATATAGTGAGCAGTGCTTTGATGAAACAATTAGCTTCTTTCAAAACGCAAAATCTGATGCAGGAGGAGAACCAACTCATATAGGGACTCCTCCTCTCGATTACAACCCATATCAGATTACAGAGGAAGAGTGGCATCCTGATAATGTAGAAAAAACAACTCATGAACCTTATATGCAAACTGAATATCATAATAATCGTAAGGAATTTTTTACACAAGAAAATTAGGAAACAACAGAAAATCCTCAAAGTTTCCCTGCAAGCACAAGTGAAGTTCCCCTAGAAGAGGCTCAAGAAAACATTAGGCCTCAAAATCAGCCAACACAAGAGAAAGAGGATTGTTGTACCTATGTTATAAGCAAAAGTAAAACTCCTTCTCTCTTGACAGAGGAAGAGATTGATCTAGTATTGAACAGAATTCCAGCCTCCAAACCTTCATTTGAACCAAATGTTTCCGCCCATATACCTACTCCATCTTGTTGTCTTGATACAAAAATAAACCTGTAGATCAACTAAAAGAAGAGAAAAATGATGACCCAATATATTTGATTGATGAAATTTTTTATTCCGATAATTGTCCAAAATTTCATCAATCTGATGATGATGATGAGTTTCAGGCAGAAACTAATCACGCAGGGCAACCTACGTTCAATTGGTGTTATGAGTTTCACCATCCTCAGCTTGAAAGCAGCAATCAGCCATTTCAATCCATCATGAATAGCTTTCACATAATTGGGAATCAACAGCCTTTCAACTCAAACGGTGAAGAGAAGAGCAATGAATAAATTTTTGAGCAAGTCGAAACCAAGGAGCCTTCTATTGAAAAAGAGGAAACCTTTGAAAACACCCCTAATCAAGAATATAATAACCTCTTCACAGAGTTTAGTCCACTGAATCCAAGCATGCCAGGGCTACAAGAGAACAACACTTCCAAATATGATGAATTCTATAGTTCAGATGATGAAGAAGATGAGGGAGAAAAACAAATAGAAGAATATCCTACTGAGGATATACCATATTTTCAAGAAGATACTTCTCCCACCACTGATAACAATATACCATTCAAAAAAACTGAATTTATATCAGAACCAAGCATAGTTTTAGAGAAAGAAGAAATCTCACTGTTTGTTGTTTTGCAGGTTAACAATGATGATGCTTCCAAGCAACGTCTTGAAGAGATAGTCCTCAAAGCTGAAGTCTTGGAAGCAGACAATCTACTAGACATAGAGGGCCAAAAAGAAGATAATCTTCATCTTTTATTTTTTGATCCTTTGCGAGAGTGTGTGGAAGTTCCAACTGGCTCAAATTATCAAGTATGGATCCTTTGCAAGAGCCAAATGCATGAGAAGCTGTCACCTTTTGTGATAGTCATGGTTTTGAAGATTAATCTTCAAAATGTACTATGGATACCTTTGACAAGCAGCCAGAGTTTCTTCTTCTTTATGACACTACTCAACTGGCTACATTGGCACTTTTGTATCATATGATAATGTAAATAATCCAAGTTAGATTAGGTTAGATAGGAATGTCAATATAGCTCAGTTTTGAGCAATTAGATAGTTGTTGATTTTTGTCTTCAAAGAAAAGAAAAATACAAAAAACAACAAAAAGAGAAAAGAGTGCAAATTTGTAAAAACAATAAAGGTACAGCCCCATACCAAAAAAGAGAAACAAATTCTGAAAGTGTGCAAGCTCAAATGCCACTCCTGAAACACACACTTCTAGTTATTCATACAGCCTAATCATGACTAATTAGTCTTAAATTTACTGTTGATAGGTTAGTGAATTAGATTTTCCAAACAGCTTAATCTTGGCTTATCAGTTAGGTAGATTAGGATAGAAGAAAAATGTTCAAACAAGCTCAAAATCTGAACCTAAGTGTCCAAAAGAAGAATGACTCCCATTTTTTTTATTCTTGAGTCAAAACAGAGGTAAACTAGTTCTAATAAGTCCAAAATCTGAACCAGATAACCAGGAAAAAATAGCTTGAATAAACTCAAAAAGAGAGCTGAAGAAAAGACAAGGCCATGCTGAAAACATTCAGATCTTAAGCCTTCACCTTTTTTATTTAATTTTCTGCAAAATAATATCTATGTGCAACTTGTTTTTTATGCCATAGATCAGCAACAGGTTAGACTATTCAATCCTAACTTGTATGCTTTTGAATTTCTATTTTAGAAGTTAGAGAATAAAATTTGTTACACTGTTTAATCCTAATAGATAGTAGATTAGGTAAAGAAGCTTATGAACTCAACTGTTTAATCTGAGTTCATGGAGAAATAAGAAGTAGACTTAGATTAGTTTCCTTCTTTCAAAAGAATAAAATGTTTGTAAAAGTGTTTGCCAATCCAAGTGCACTCTGAAAGAAAAAAAAATGTTAGATCAGTAGGATTGGGTAGATAGAAAGCTTGTGTTGATGAATATCCATTGTTTTGTCATGGCTGCTAACATTTTCAGAGAAAAAGAAGATCATCTAAGTAAAGAAAGTTGCAGCCTAATGGATGAGGCACTGATCAACTCCCAGAGAATACAAGTCTGAAGTTTTTGATGCCTTCAAGAAGGCACCATCCCCATGTGCAGCCACTGTTAGCCACCTATAAAATTTGTCATATCAAATGGTGGCTAAATTAGTTTTGAAGCCTTCAAGAAACAAGTTTTATTTAAAAAATTTTAATTCTGTAAATCTTATGAAGACATCTTATTCTTTGAGTAATATTCACTGTTGTTTCCCTCTTAAACTCTGAAATCCTGTTGTTTTCCCTGAAGAAAAAGACTGCTGAAAACTCCATTTTTCATTATTTTTCACTCCTCCATCCCTTCATCATTAACCTCCTTTTTTCTCATAAAATTCCTCTATTTTCCATTATTTCCCATTTTCCCTTCATTAAAAACCCTTTTGTAAGGTTTAAGAATCCTTTTTAGACCTTACCGAAACCCCCAAATCCATTGAAAAAACATGAAAAAATCATAAAAATGAGCCTTTTTCATTAAAGGCCTAAGCCCCTTTGGGCTAAGCCCTAAACCACTTCCCCACCATATACCCTAACACTAGAACTAAGTGCTATGTCCAAATGCACTTATCGCATCAGAACAATCGGCGAACGCAAGTCTTTTTGTTTTATGAAATCTCTGATTTGATTGGCCCCTTTGAATAAACCCCGACTCTTTGCTCCCTTTGTAAAAAACCATGAGCTCGCAATAAAAATTTACATAAACCCTTCCCGATGTGAAATATCCTTTGTATTTCGAAATTATTTTGATTTTTTATGTTATAACATGGCCCGTCGTTCATTGGTTGAAGCCCTTCCTCCACCGTTGATCTTGAACCAATCAATGGCCAACATAATCTCGTATCGGAGATTTCCATCAGGCACGTTAATATTTTATTTTTCTCCCCCCAATTGGCAGTATCTCGATGGATTATCAGCCGTTGGATCTACCCACCAGATCCACATCTGACAGCCTGCATTGCTCCATCCAATAACCCATTCCCCCACTTGTGACCTCCTCCGATACATTCTCTGTTGTTGATCTGATCCTCAGATCAATGGTCCACAGCTAATCACATTGGATATTTTCATTGTGCCTTTCCTCTCTCCTCCTCTGATCACAAGACCTCATATTGCATCTGGGCTGTCCTTCCAATAAGATCTGATGGTCCAGATATTCTCTTGCCACCTTTTGTTAATTTCATGAAACCCCCTGTATAATGTCTTCTTGGTGAATCTCTGTCGTTGATCTCTGTAGATCATTGAATCTCATTTATCCTTTCTCCGACTAACACTCCACCTCATTTTTTATTCATTTTACCTCGATATTTGATCTTGACTGTTCATTCCTTGATCCAACGGTCCAGATTTGTCCCAATAGGCCCAACTCCTTTGGGTCCTGCCTTCCTCCAGATCGAATCTCAGCCATTCATTCCTTGATCTAACAGCTTAGATTGAAACCGCCTACCCCTGCCCCCACTTGTTACCACCCATGCATCGTGTTGATATTGCGCTCCCTCACAGCCGTCCAATCTGTTACCCCAGATCTAACAGCCAACACGTGTTTTCGTGCAGATTTAAGCACGAAGGTTAATTCTCCAAGAGCTACGTGATATGAGTGGTTTTAAAAGGCCACATGTCAGCCTCTAACACATATCATGTTCGAAAAGAAAAAACCACCCATCCACCTTTTTGTTGCGCAATACTGGTGATTTTCTCATCCTAAACTGCTTTCCCCATTTTCCATTGCGTCTCATCGCGTTTGTTCTCCACCGTTGATATCTACGGATCAATCGCTAGTATTCAACCTTGAACTTCTTAATCGCCCTCTGCCCATCCTCCAAGGGCCTTCATAGATCACTCTCCACCATTGATCTCCTTGACCGATCTCATCCGACGGCCCAGGATCATCTGAGAAACCCCAAATTTCCTTTTTTCATATTTCCTCTGCCAAAGGTTTTCTAAGCCATTTCTTCGCATTTTCGAACATTTCTTTATAAAGTGACCCCTTTGCTTTATATTTTCTTGACCCATTTCGACCATTGATCAACACAGATCAATAGCCCTAACTTAATCTCACCACTGTTTAAATCAAATGCCTCCTATCTGACCCCCGCAAGCAATCTCTGCCATTGGATGCTTTCATCCAAATGTCACGACCTAACTACAACCTATGAAGTAGTTAAACAAAAAATACATAGGATTTTCTTAATATTTCTTTGTTTGTGCAGGTTCCAAAGGTTTTTCAAATGTTTTAAAGGAAAAATAAAAGCCGAGGATGACGATCCTCCAGGATTTCATTCATCAAAGAGTATCCATATACAGGGTTCAAGACCATGTTTTATCAGTTCCTCATGAGTGTTGATGCCACTATAAAGCCCTTGTAGCACCTGTACATCAAAAAGACATAGTGAAGATTAAAATAAACAGAGAGTATCAATGTTGAAGATCCAGTCATACCAGAGATGAAGAATTAAAGATGGTTAACACAGTTTGGGTGGATTACGGCTAAAATCTAAAATTAAAAGCCTAATCCACTAAATTAAATGAAGTTGAAGAATAGAAGACAAGATTAGGCCAAATTATGCCTAACAAATAGATCAGAAGCAAATTAATCCTGTTTTAGGTCAAAACAAAAATATTTACCAAACCGAAAAAGCCTCCACTGCCACATCAGAGGCTAATTGAATCCTCTTAGCTACCAAAGCCACCTGTAGCCTCAAAGCACTCAAAAGAGGCCGAGTTATTGCCAAACAGAGCATAATTTCCTCAATAGATCCAAACAGTTAAATTCAGCTGAAGAAACTTATCGCAAAATATCAGCAAAGTTATTAAAAGGATGACACAGAGCCTTAAAGTCAACAAAAGCTTCCCAGCAAGCTTACAATTTAATGTAAACCAATTAATATAGAGAAATATCTGAAAAATTCTCCATTGAGCCCCTAAAAGGCCGAGAAGCATTAACTGTATTAATTGAACTTAGAAGATCTTTTATCTCATTCGACCTACTCATTTTTTTTCTATAAAATCTTCTTGAGGAGCTCATTGTAAAGGGTTGGTTGCAGAACTTTGAAATATAATTGTGCTCAAACTTTTCTACATGTAAATAGTGTTCAAAGGCTCTTGAAGCTCTGTTTGTAATCAAATAAGGTAGGCTGAGAAGTGAAGATGATTGCTAAACTGAAACATTGGACTTGAAGGATGTAACTGGTTTGACATCAATATACAAGTTGATTCTTGGGATCCTGGTCTATATCACTGGTGAAGTGCTTCTTTCTGTGTTATTGTTTTCCTTTCATGTATGCCATTTTTTCCATTATTCTCTAATAAAGAATAGCAAGCATAGAGTTAGGATTTACTATTTACAGTACCCTTCTCTGACTGATAAGCTTTATCTCAATGTTTTCCTCCAAATCGTGTATTTAAGAATGATTAAATACAGTTCAAGCAGTTAGGAATGCTGGCGTTCCCTCGTCCTACTGTTTACTTTTAACATTGTTCTTGAATGTTATTTTCATTATGTGCTTAGTAAAGTTAGACTAGAAAAGTGATGGTGTGCCCTGTTTTCTAGCTTCTTTCTCCAAAGGTAGTTCTGAAAATTTCCCTAAGAGTATGCTTAAAGCAGTCTAGATTTAAAAGTATCTTATCTGATCTTAGGTTGCACTTTGTTTTTCTTATCTATTTTCATCCCTTCTGAAAGTAATTATGTGGATTACTGGATTGTTTGTCTATTGAGTTAGCTTTAATATGAACTTGTCCAAAGAAGTCTATGGTTAGTCCTGTCCTTTGGTCAGTTTTAAATAGTTACTTAAAAGGATTTTCTTGTTTGGACAGACTGATAAATCCTAGTTGAAATTATTTTCTGTTTCCACCCCTTCAACACTTTTATTGTTCCATTCCATCATTTTTATCTAATAGATCTTGTGATATATATGACTTTCCCCTTGGACTGCTCTTGGAATTGTTGCACAATTAAACCCTTTTATGACTTCATAGCCCAATGGACTAAAAACCAGTGTTATATCTATCTTATCAGTCAAATCTTGTTCTGATTGCTTGCAACTTCACACATTTGAAACTCTTTTCCTTTAGGGCTTTCCACTCAACTAATAATCATGCTCAACCATCCAAAACAAACAAAAACCCTTGTTCTTAATAACTAGCCTAATATCTTACCCATAAAACCTTCAAAGATAAATCAATCTTTTCACTTATAGATAGATCCCTCTTTGGATTCAGGAGGGCTAGATCCTAGAATCCCAAAGTGGTTCAAGTGTTCTCTCTGCATTTTTGGTCCTACCAATTTGCTAAAATTACAGGGAGCTAACACTTTCTAGAGTATAATCTTGATTTTGTAAGGACTAGTTGTTAAAATCATAGCCACATCATCTGTGCACATTCCCCCCAATATCCTAGATTTTCCTTATGTGTTTCCCACCATCTTGCTAGAGTAGCATGCAATCTAATATTTAGAGCATGGAACCTTTGTGCTATTGGCACAGTCCTTTCGAGTTCTTTCAGGAACATGTTTACCTACTTTAAGCCATCATAATGTGGGAAATCGTGTACCTCAGATGATATACACCGTAGATATCGAGTCACATGATTACAAAGCACCTTCGACACCTCATGCAAGCGGTTCTGCCAATTCTCGATTTCCTCATCAGATTCTAAAAAATAAGTGCTTTCCTTCTCCCACTTAAGAGTTCCATCTATAGTTGGGTTGATCCAATCCTCTTCACTCAAACTCAGCTTATAGATTTGGTAAATGTCATCTCTAGCACACAAAGTATTTTTATATCAACATTTTTCAAGAGGGTCTAGATGGATGATAACTATGACTCCACTATTATCAAACTCCATCCTTCATTTTTTCAATTCTACGACGCCATCCATGTCAATAGCCCAATACAATCCCAGCAGCACAAGATAGGGATTTGTATAATCCACAATCTCTATTACTTTAAATTCAATTATCACATTAATGCCCTCAATACTAACTATGACTTGAGGCAATCATGCAAGGGGAATGATCCTCTACTGATTGGCCATGCACAGTTGGATTGTGGACCATTCCAACTTCAGTTTACCTATGCACTACCATGTCTTTTTTGGTAAAACATTCACGTCCAACCCAAGATCAAGAATTACCTGGTCCATCTCATAAGCTCCTATATGTGCAGTCAGGAGCATCTCTCTACCTGTTATTTTCTTGTTTTTGTAAATTTTATTGATAGCTCGTTGTTCTAACAATGATGGTCCTTTATCTTTGAAATTATCTATCAATTCCTAAAAATTTTCTATTGCATTCTTGTTGCATAGTAATTTCATACGTGCTTGTATTAAGGGTTTAATCTCTTCATCCCCTCCATCACCTTCCAATAGTCTACTCGATGTAGGTGCACCACCTTTGGTGAATTCCTTTTGTGCCACAATAAAGGTTTCTTTTGCGCGCTGAGGATCAAGTCCCATTTTATGTTCTAACACCCTACGAATTTGACACCTGTAGCCAATTTATTTCCCTTATATTCATTTGTTGCTATGCCTCTCCTTGTCACTATGTTCACACTTGCATCCTCCCCATGGGTTTCACCGTGCACCATCTGCAGATTTTGTGTTGGGGTCTACAACTTTCTTTCCTACATTTTAGAAATTAGGATAGGGAAATATTCTAGCACATGATCAAGTTTCCACCAATACCTACAATATTGGATAATAGGATTCAAACAATTGTAAGAAAAATGGTCAACATCTCCACAGTTATAAAAAATTACTTGGCCTCCTCCTCGACCTCTTACTTTGGTTGGAGATCCTCCGCTCCCAGAATGGGGTGTTGGTGAGAAGGACTCAACCTGCACCCTGCATATTTTAGATTTATCCATCATTATATCATAGGTGTGACAATGCTACTCGTCATGCCCTAATGATGAATAAAACCTTCAAAACTACTGCTTTAGGTCAGGATAATACTTCCCAATCCTTGGATAGGAATCTATGTCATGCAATCCAACAACCTGATAGATTATACACCAGACAAGGCTCTTCAAGGGGCTAGGACCTCCAATGTTCAAATAATTAGTGTAAATAGGACACAGATCCTTATGGTGGCCGGAAGATTTTCATTTTATACAACATATCTCTGCGCACGCTTCCTTGCCCTTTTTGTTGTGTAGGCTTTAAATTTCCAAGTGCATGGCTTCTAGCTAGTTCTGTATACATTGAGTCCCAAGTGCAACAAGTGTTGGTGTGGCTTATAATTTGATGGAGACCTCTATAGCCTCAGCTAATGTGGTGATATTTGGTTGTCCTAGTGGCTAGCGCAGATGGGAGAGATACATAGTATTGAACCATTATTTATGTTGAGCATCATCAATGACAAACCCTCCATCCCTAATGACATTATTCAACCATTGGTATACTTCCCATACAGACTCATTAACCTCCTAGTGGATATCTTTCATCTTAATTACCAACTATGAGTATGATTTAGGCCTTTTGAACTACTCTTTTAGGGTTGTCTTTATACATAGCAAGGTAGCATCAGATTTATCTTGAACACACCTCATATAGCAATCCAATGCTCTATCCTCGAAGGTAGTACCAAGCTGCGCTTTCTTTATATCATTACTTTAAACATATTGTGCCTGCTACACAACCTCAGTCACAAAGTAGAAGTGTTCGGTGTCCTCATTCCTGATGCCCTTGAAATTAGCTAGCTTCATTGATGTGGTCATTAATACTTCTGGGGGAGGAGGAAGAGATGGACTGCATGGTGGGGTAGGTGGTCTCTAATGTGATTAAAAAATTGGAGTGGATGGCATGGGTCTCTGCTAAAAAAAATATTTCTTCGTCAGATTCACTTCAGCTAAAAGTTTCTAGTTTAGGCTCACTATCAGATCTAAGCTTGGCAGGGTTGTAAGAGACTTCTTCAGACTCTTCGCAGTAAATTCTGCCACTGTGAGTAGTTGAACCCTTCTGATGCATTCAAGCATCATGTTAATGAATACAACCCTTTTCACACAATAACATCTTCAGTGACAATTTCAATGAGTGCAAGAACTTACCTCTAGGGAAAATATTCTCTTTGCTTCAGAGTTGGACAAAAACTGATCAATGGAAAATTCAGTCACAAAGTTACTCAAGAGATGGTAGATCCAATGATATACCACATGAGTGATATTATTATCAAAATTCTCTACTTTTTTGGTCAATTCAGAGGTGCACTCAATGAATAGGTCATCTCTTATACAAGATGGAATTCAATTAAGTGCGATGACCACTCCTAAAGCTTGTATGTGAAGGAACTAAAGAAAATCTCATGCAATTCTGTGTAAATATATTTTTCAACCCACTGTTCAATAGATAGCTTATTTTTCTTGTTCTCTTGGAGCGCAAACTCTAGGATGTTACTATCCACCCAATATTCTAATTTGTTTCGTGAGAGCTGCCACAACATCAAGTATCCCTCAAAATGATGATCCTGGTCCCAAAAATGGAGGAATTTTTTGGCTTGAGGGGTCATGACCTAGGTTCAAAGTTATAGGTAAACCAAAAAATCCTCCAACCCTTTCGGTAGTGATATTCTTGCCCAGACCAAAGTCTCACTTGAAGCAGTAAGGGGGGGTGTTGGAACTAGGTTTCTACACCCTGAGGGAGGAATTGATGATTGGTCCTCGATAAAAACTCACATCAAACTTATACTATTGCGTGCACACAGACTATGAAAATACTTCATAATACCACATAATCTCTCTTACTTTGGTGCAGACAAACAAAACAAAAGCGATTCAAATCAAAACACATTAAATACTTAACATATCTATCACGAAGTAAGTTATCCAAACATCTTGCGAAACAACTTATAATAGAGCATAGAGATAGTAAAATAGATTTCGCTTAATGTAGAGAAAAGATCAAAAAGATATCTCACTCTTACTTAACATAAGTCAATATTCATGCCTAAACATATTAATTAGCTCCGCACATTCATCAGTAAGAAAATAGATAGTGCGATCTTAGGAAAGCATAACAATAAATAACACAAATGCATAACACAAGAAGTTCACCAAAAAATTTCCTTATATTATCTCTAGATATATCATTCAATACATCAATATTCCTTACAAAACAACCCTTACTAAACCCTTACAAAACCCTTCCACGCACACAGCCAGCAGAGTCCACACATAGCTAGGACTAGCTCTCCACGCACACATCTAGGAAGAGCCTTTTACCCTAACCTAACATGACGAGACTCTTACAAACTATTTATGAGAAAAAGCATAAATTGTTTTCCACAATCGGCCACTACTTAGCTTACACATATTCTATCTATTTATAATATGTCTAACACACAGATACTATGGTCTCAAACCATGGTTTGAGACCCATAGTTTAAATTAAAGTTCATTTATAAAATAATAGGAGACTTTGAGCACCCCAAAGACCCTTGATTTCCCCTGTTGCAACACGCACATACAATATTACCCAAAAATGGAGGCTTGAAACTTGTGATTTAGGGGACCCCACTCCAACAAGTGTAGTCTCCAATATTTTATTGAAAGTTTCTACTACCCCATTCCCTTGTGGGTGATATGGAGTGCTCTTCTGATGGAGAATCCTTAATTCCTCTGTTAGTGCTTCAATGGTTTCATTCACAAAGTGTGTATGTATATCACTCATTAAAATATTAGGGCATCCAAACCAAGTCAATATGTTTTCAAAAAGGAAGTGAACAACTATGTCTGCACTACAATCCTTTACTAGCTTATCTTTAGCCCATCGGGTTACATAGTTCGTCACAGTGATGATGTACTGCGCACCTGTCTTATTTCTTGGAGGGTCAATAGGTCCAAAAAAATCTATGGCCCATTTGTCAAATTCATGCAAAGCCATCTATGGATGCCAGGGCATCTCATCTCTGCGTGATGGATTCCCTATCCTTTGGCATACATATCATGCGCGACAATGTGCATATGTATCACTGTGTAACATGGGCCACTATAGCCCAAATCACAAAATATTTTGTGCGATCACCTTCCCTGCATAGTGACTGCCGAAAACCTATCCATGAGCTTCAGCTATGATGTCTCCTCTCTCAAATTCAAAGACATATCTTCGCAAGACTTTGTCTGCACCCATATTGTACGACTGACCAGCAATAGCAAAGTCATATACGTGCGCCACCAATTATTTATTTTGTTGCAATGTTTACTCTTCGGGCGTGCATCCAGTAATCAAGAAATTATTGATATCACATAAATTATTATCAACTATCTTGATCGAAAATAACTGCACATCAGGTAAACCATCCTCCAAAATAGTCATCTTTTCCCTAGTCTCAATGTGCAACAGATGATCTAGCCCAAAATTCAGCCTTCTAGGCTTCAAAATAATTTCAAAATCATATTCTTGAAATAGCAACACCCCCCTGCAGATCTTCCTACCCCAACACACTCTTATTGACCAGGTACTTCAAAGCATAATGGTCAGTAAACATCTTGAAATGTCTTGCTAACTGTTAGTGGCGTAATTTCTGCATCGCATACACCATCGCCAATCCTTATCTCTCTGTCATTAGGGGAATTTTGGGGTCTAAAATGGGCCTCCTAAGAAAAATTTACAACCAAAATAAACTTTATAAGAACCAATTGGATTGAAGATGACAAAGTAAACCATGGGGGATGATTCATAATTTTTTAAGTAAAAGGGTAAAAATATTAAAAAATAATAAAATAATAAAACTACTTTTTCAACACATATTTTCAACATATCTCCCAAATTTTTTACTCAAATTTCAAGTAGGAATACTCTTTGGATGAAAAATTTCATTCATCATCCAAGGAGTACCCATGTTGCATACTTTCGATGGATCCTGCTACGCAAAAAATGTGAAATACATCAAAAAACGTGATTACAATAACATTTTTCATGTATTTATATTTTTTATTATAGTATGGTCCATAGAAAGTATGAAACATGGCTACTCCTTAGATGAGAAATTAAATTTTGCATCCAACAAGTATTCCCGCTCAAAATTTGAGTAAAAAGTTTGGGAGATAAGTTGAAAATACGAGTTGAAAAAGTAGTTTTTTCTTTTTTCCCTATAAAATTTGATGATGTAATCAAATCTTATTTTATTATTTCCACTATTATTTTATACTTTCCTTAGGAGGCACGTTTTAGGCTTTAAAATTCCCCTAATGGGTTGAGTAATTCCTTTCTGCACTTGATAGCTTCTGACTTACATAGGAAATAGGACGATCGATCTCTCTAGATCTTGACCGTGCTAATATAGCTTTGAGCACGATGCAAGAGACATCCACATGCACATGAAACACCTTTCACCAATATGGAAAGATCAATATGGGCACAGTGACCATATTCTCCTTCAGTAGTTCAAATCTCTTCTAACATTCCCCATCCCAACAAAATGTCACATCCTTTTTGAGAAATTTCTCCATGGGATTAGTTATTGGCACATAACCCTGAACGAACTTTCGATAATATCCAGTATGCCCCAATATTTAGCGCAGTTATTTGAAATTCATAGGCACTTCCAAATTAACAATTACTACGATCTTCGCGGGATCTAGCAATAACCCTTGCTAACAGACAAAGTGACCCAACAATATCTAGAATGGCACACAAAATATGCATTTCTTTAAGTTTAGTGAGATTTGATACTTTCTATAGGTATACAACGTTAGTCGTAGACTTGAGACATGATTTTTTAACAACCCAAAGAGAGTCTAATCATTAAAGTATACTTCTAGGAACTTTTGTATATATTCCTTGAATGCAACTGCTAATACGTGTGAGAAGATAGCAGGGGCATTTTTCAATCCAAATGGAATGACCATATACTGAAAATATCCCCATTCTATTGCAAATGTTTTCCTACTTCCATCCTTCGATGCAATATTGATTTGATGATAACCTGAGAAACCATATGTGAATGAATAAGCTTCATGACCTCCTACATTGTGAAGGATTTCATCAGAAAATAGAGGCAGGAATAGGTCATGTATGGAGGCATCATTTAGTTTGCATAGGTCCACACAAATAATTTTCTCTCATTTTTTCTTCATACCTTGCACTACCATAGGGATCACCCAATCAAACTCTTCCACTGCTGCTATAATTCCTGCAACAACCATTTTGTCCAACTCTTCCTTCAATGTTTACTTATACTTTGGATTCATTCTGTATGGGTGCTGCTTCACAGTTCCTGCATCAGGTTTCAAAGTGATCTTCATGGCTCCAAGCTCTCCAATTATCCCTTTCAACTAAGATAAATTTGTAGGAAACAGGTCCTGATACTCTATCAATAGCTCAACAACCTTTCCCACTATTGGGTATCATTGATAGTGAATCCACCATCTCTGATAGTATGTTTGAATCTTTGATATTCCTCCCACAAAAATTCATTTATCTCATGGTGAATATCTTTCAACTTGGTTACACATTGTGTGAATGACTTCGGCTTTTTGAACTTTTCTTTCAGAGTGTCCTTCAACTCTTCCATAGTGGTATTACGGTTCTCTGATACATGTCGTATATATAATTCCAATGCGCGATATTGAAAAGAAGTGGATAACTGCTCTTTCATAACATTATCATTATTGACCTACTGTGCTCTCCATACAACATCAGTGGTGAACCAAAATTGATCAATATCCTGATTTCCAATACCTATAGATGTAGGAAACTTCATAAACATGGCCATATATGTGCTTGGGGGAGGTGAAGGTGTAGGCACAGTGGATGACTTGTGAGATGAGTGTGGAAGTGGAGCGGATGGGATTTGAACTATGGTCAATACTCCCTGATTGTTCTGATATTTGGAGACTTCTTCTTGGGACACTTCCTCGTCTTCAGAGTGTGCAGATTCACTAGAGCTACTAGTTTCTGGCTCATCATAACTATCAGATCTACCCTTGAGAGGACTGTAAATAAACCCTTTAGCTAGATCAACGTTGTAAATTATTCCAATGCACATAGTCAGGCCTCTTCAGGACATTTAGGAAATATGCTCACATAGAGAAACCTATTAACACAATATCATATTAATCCACAATTTCAAAGAGTAGAGGAACTTACCTCTAGGACCCTTGAAAAATCTTCTTTCTACTTCAGAATAAGACTCGAACTGATCAATGGAAAACTTAGTTACAAATCCTCCCAAGAAACGATCCATCCAATGGTCTATCCCGAAGGTGATCATATTGCTTGTCTTTTCTAATTTTTGTACCAATTCTGGAGTGCATTGAGCGACTGCGTCATCCTTCACACGGGTATTAAATTTAGTCAATCTTGACAAACATTAATGAAACTCAGTTGCAAAGGATGCAAAGAATATCTCATGAACTTCTGTATAAATGTACCTTTTAACCAAATCCTTAGTAGATAATTTAGAACTTCAATTCTCTTAGATTGCGAATTCATGGGTATTTCTATCCATATAATCTTGAAATTTATGATGCATAGGATGTCAATACATCAATTCTCCCTTAAAATTATCCTAGTCCTGGAAACCAAACCATTTGTTTTGTTGAAGGGTCCTGACCCAGGTTCAGATTTATTATGCAACCAACAAACCCTCCAACTACTAGCGCTTTTAGAAATGACCTGCTTGCGCAGATCAAAGTATCACTTGAAGTAGTATGGGCGGGTCCTGCAACCAGGTTTTTGCACTCCCTTGAAGAAATCAATGTGGTGGCCTTAAAAATATCTAGATAATAAATTATTGTAGATAGATGTGTGCATAATAGACCAACAGACAATTAGATTAACTCCACTGGAAATATAGACAAGTGCACATAAATAGATACATATCTTCATAGATTATTTGAACACATGGAGTGTATATTCGCACACAATAACTGAAGAAGATATATTCATATACTTAAACATAAATAGATATTCATGCATAAATACATAATTACTTGCAGATGCATTTGGTCATGAGAAAAATTATAACACATTCAGAGAACCAATTCCAATTTAAAGCAATAAAAAAACAATTGACAGTAATTAGAGAGATAACGCATCAATCACATAACACATTTGATTCACCAAAAAATCCTTTGTATTAATGATCTAAGAGTTCAATACATTCACACTTCCCTTATAGTTACCCTTCCGCGCACACATCCAACGGAGTCTACACATAGCTAGGACTAGGTCTCCATGCACACAACCAACATGGGCCTTTCTACCCAAACCTAGACTTAGACTGGAAACCTTACAAATTTTTTAACAATATAAGCATGAGATTCTTACTTAAATTCCCACATAATAGACTCGATCTATCTATATTTATATCTTTTTAGCACACAGATACTATTTGTCTCAAACCATTTTTTTAGGCACACAATTTTCCTTTACAATCCATTTACATAAAGTAGGGACTTTGAATTGCCCCAAATCCCCTTTGACTCTTCCCGGCAGCACACATAAACAAAACTATATACAAAAAATTTATCAAAATTCACCCCAAGGGAACCCACTACAAAAACACCCGATTTTGATCATGTCATTTCTTGTACTTAACATTGGATCTATCCAATATATCATGGACCTAATATTGAATGTGTTGAATGTGCTCAATGAAGTTGTTCACCTTGTCAACTTTAGACTCGTGTCGCTGAAAATGACATGGACACATCAATGAGACATAGTGGCTGGATTCCCAAGCCCACCTGAAAGGGGTTGTGGCTAGTTGAGTTGTGGAGAGAAAGGTTATACCTGTGATGGACATAGGGGAGGCTTTCATCCCATGTGGATGGATTCTTCTATTTTTTCATGCATAGAATGTTCAAAATAATCCTGTTGATGACCTCTGTTTGGCAATGAGTTTGGGGGTGGAAGGTTGTGGAATTAGTGAGCTTGGTGTCCAACAATGACCAAAGACTTGATAAAAATGTATTGAGGAAATGGTTGTCATAATGTGAGATAATGAACTATGGTATCCCAAATTTTACCCACACTCGCTCAAAGAATAGTTTAGCAGTGGCTTCTGTTGTGTTATTCTTCTTCTAGGCTGCCATAATGAACATCTTAGGGAATATGTTGAAGACCACAAAAAAAAATTCATTTCCATGCTTGGTAGAAGGAAGGCTTAATATGGAATTCATGGAAATGGATTGCCACGGTTGACTAGGGGTAGGAAGAGAAGTATATAGGCCTTGCTTCTTGGTGGTTTTCTTGGAAATGTCACAGGTAGTGTTGGATCTGATGTACTTCCTGAAATCGTGTCGAAGGTTTGCAAATAGAAATACTTGTGAAATATTACCACTATTTTCTCGACCCCAAAATGTCCAACCACCTAACTATAGTGTGCTTCCAAAATCATCTTGGTAAACTCTCTTGAAGGAACACAGATGTGTCCTAGGTGGAATAACATTGCTTCGTGAAGGTTAAAATCTAGAAGTCTACAACAAGTCTTGGAAGGGTGTTAGGGTATACTTTAGAATTGTGGGCACGAGAGAATTCTAAGGTCAAGAAATGGAATATCAAATTGAGCATCAACAACAAGTTCTCCAACTCTTAAAGGATAACCTGACTTTGGTGCAAAATGGAATGAAACAACAACCATATCAGCATCATAGCGAAAGAATTCTTGATATAGGTGACGGGGTATTTTTACGGCTACAAACCTACAAACACATGTCGCTCAAGTAAGCTAACAAGGATAATAAATTATCACCAAAGTACTATGGTACTTACAAGGTGTTGCAAAATATTGGTACTATGGCATACAAATTGGAGCCTCCTGCTTCTTCTTGAGTGCACCTAGCTTTCCATGTTTCACGCTTAAATAAGGTTATAGGTGACAAGCTCTTGATTCAAAAAATATTGCTAGAATTTGATGAGGAAGGAAAAATCATATTGGAACCTAAATCAATCACATAAACAAGAACTCAATAGCTATCAAATCTGTCTATTTCAGAGTATTTAATCAAGTGGAGGAAATTACCCATTTAATATTCCACATGGGAGGATGATACTTTTATACAGAAGCTTCCAGAATTAATCAAGCGTTTAGGACAACACTTTTTTAAAGGAGAGGGGTATGTCAGGTCCCTATAATACTAGTATATCCCCTTATTTTTTTTGTTAGTTTGTCCCCCTTATTGTTATTGTTTTTCCCATGTAGTCCCCATACTGTTATTATTTTTCCCCATTGATTCTCAAAATTTTTATTGTTGTGCCCTTACATTATTATTGTTGAGTAGGCTCTGACTATATTGTGACCCCTTAGAATCCTATATATAGAAAGGAGGTTTTTTAATTTGAATCATCCAATAACTATCCATTTATAATGTAAAGGAGTTTTCCCCCTCGAAGAGGATAGTTTTTAAGTTGTTTATCTATCTTTTCTTCTATTTACTAATCTAGTTTCATATGAGTAAAACAAGAAAAAATCATAGAATTTTCTCCTAACACCTCAGATCTGGAGTTTTCCCCTCACCTGCAACTATAATTTCCTATACAATATTTCTTTCATACCCTTTAGCTGCAGAGAAGAAAAAGCCATTACACACTCTCAATATTGATATTTAATAATTACAAGAATTTCCAACCATGGAGAATTGTTGAGAGTATTTTTCCAGATCCCGACTTGGAGTTGTAAATTACCCATTTTTCTCTTTTCTAGTCGTTTTTCATTGCTCCAAAGTGCCTCATATTTGAGATTTTCGAACTGAACACTTTTTACAAAACAATCAAAACCCAAAAAATAAATAAATTAAATTGCATATTAGAAATCGAAAAAACAAACTCTCATGAAATTGCTAAATTAACTATATATATATATATATATATATATATATATATATATATATATATATACAGAAATTCCATTCTATGATTTATTCTAATGGATCTGATTAGCCATTGATTCTTCAATCAATACTGGAGAATGAAATTATTGTTTTCAAACTTCTATGGTTTTTGTTGATTGCAGAATCTGGATTATCCACAGTATCATAAAATGATTTTTTTGTTGATTACAAAATCCAGATTATCCATAGTATCATAAAACGATTGTCTTTTTGTTGATTTCAGAATCTGGATTATCTATAGTATCATAAAACGATTGTCTTTTTGTTGATTGCAGAATCCGGTTTATCCATAGTATCATAAAACGATTGTCTTTTCTTGATTGCAGAATCCGAATTATCCACAGTATCATAAAACGATTGTCTTTTTGTTGATTTCAAAATCCAGATTATCCAGAGTATCATAAAACAATTGTCTTTTCGTTGATTTCAAAATCTAGATTATCCACAGTATCATAAAACGATTCTCTTTGTGTTGATTGCAGATGCCAGATTATCCACAGTATCATAAAACGATTTTCTTTTTGTTGATTGCAGATGCCAAATTATCCACAATATCATAAAATAATTGTCTTTTTGTTGATTGCAAAATCCGGAATATCCACAGTATCATAAAACGATTGTCTTTTTGTTGACTACAGAATCCATATTATCCATACTATCATAAAACGATTGTCTTTTTGTTGATTGAAGAATCCGGATTATCCACAGTATAATAAAACGATTGTCTTTTTGTTGATTGCAGAATCCAGATTATCCACAGTATCATAAAACGATTGTCTTTTTTTTTTTATTGCAGAATCTGGATTATCCAAAGTATCATAAAGCGATTTTCTTTTTGTTGATTGCAGAATCTATATTATCCACAGTATCGTAAAGTTATTGTCTTTTTTCTGATTGCAGAATCTGGGTTATCCACAGTATCATAAAGCGATTGTCTTTTTGCTGATTTCAGAATCCAGATTATCCACAGTATCATAAAGCGATTGTCTTTTTGTTGATTTCAGAATTTGGATTATAGACAATATCATAAAGCGATTGTCCTTTTGTTGATTGCAGAATCTAGATTATCAATAGTATCATAAAGAGATTGTCTTTTTGTTGATTGTAGAATCTGTATTATCCACAATATCATAAAACGATTGTCTTTTTGTTGATTTCAGAATCCAGATTGTCCACAGTATCATAAAATTATTGTATTTTTGTTGTTTGCAGAATCCATATTATCCATAGTATCATAAAATGATTGTCTTTTTTTTTATTGCAGAATCCAAATTATCCACAGTCATAAAATGATTTTCTTTTTGTTGATTGCAGAATCCATATTATCCACTGTATCATGAAACGATTGTCTTTTTGCTGATTGCAGAATCCAGATTATCCATAGTATCATAAAACGATTGTCTTTTTGTTGATTGTAGAATCCGGATTATCCATCGTATCATAAAACGATTGTCTTTTCTTTTATTGTAGAATTCGGACTATCCACAGTACCATAAAATTATTGTCGTTTTGTTGATTGTAGAATCCAGATTATCCATAGTATCATAAAACGATTGTATTTTTGTTGAAAATCATTTTATGATACTGTGGATAATCCAGATTCTGCAATCAATGATATTATTGTCAACGGTTTTCCCAAGCCAATGAAACTCACCCAAATGAAATTAGGAAAAACAAATTTTTTTGTTGTAAACTTGTCACTTCATCTTCTTCTAAAGTTTTGGGTTAATAAATGCTTAAATATGATAAACTTATTATTCCCTTATTATTCTACGAATTCTTAGCTTTCCAACAAGATAGTGCTTGAGATATGTTTATCCAAAGTTAAAGTGTTAAACTACCAAAATTATGAAAAAAATATATCTCTGGGCAAAAATTATACAATTTTAATTAAAAACCCTAATTTTAAACTAAATTATTAATGATTAATTAAATTGTTAGAAAATTAAATATTACAGAGCAATGCAACACATAAAATATGTGGAAAATATAAGCACACAAAACACATAAAACCAGAGAGACACAGATATACGTGGTTCACCCAGTTTGGGCTACGTCCACCCCGAACAGCCAGTCCTTCCTTTCTATTATCCAGCAAAATCAAGAGATAAAACCTACAGCAGATATGTTGTAATATCCTTTGTTCTCTCTCACCGTCTCGCTATCTGTTTCCCTCTTAGAGAATACACACATACCATACAAAGCTGTAATACAATACCCTCATAAAAGCGAGGGGTTGCCTTCTAGGGCAAAAAACCATAAACTAAACATAACTTCTACTGTCAGATCATTCGCCTAATGAACGGCCTAGATTGACTAGAAATTACTATACTTTTACAAGGCAATTTTACATCTATTTTTGGCTTCGGGGGCGCTGCCCCTGAAACCCCCGCTGGGGGACCACTGGCCCCCGGACCCCCCAGCTGGGGGGGTAGGCCCCCCCAGACCCCGCAGGGGGGACAAATCCCCCCCACACCCCCCCCCCCCCCGTGTGTAAGGGTGTATAATTTTCCTGGGGTATACATCTAGCTAGAACAAGGATCTCTAAATCATGAAGAAAATCAGGCTCCACACCCAACATAACTAAATAATTAAAATTAATTAATTACAATTATTAAATTTAAATTATAATTACAAATTATTAATTTAATTAATTAAACTAATTAAAAATCCAAATTAAGTTAATTAAAGTAAATTAATTTAATATATTAATGGAAATCTCATGAAATTACGTGTAAATGGATTAGTGGTTGTTGGCTCCATTAAAATGGGCCTTGGTGAATCAAAGTGGGAGGCACAAGAAAATTAAATAGGGAGTTATAAGGAGAAGGTAGATAAGAATTTCAAGAGTATGGAGTTTCAGGGGACTAATTAAAAATAAGTTACAAAAATGGAAGTCCAAAAATGGGAAGGCCTCGAAATGAGATGAGGCGAGGATGGAGAGGAAGGCTAGTGAAGTGAGAGATATAAGGTGGAGTGAAAGGAAGAGAAGTATAGGAAGAGAATTTCACGAGGAAAATTTCGGGAGTCATAAGGAATATGTATTACAAAATGGGCAGTGGGACTAAGGTAAGGAGGAAGGAGTTATATGGAGGGAAACATAGGATGGATATTGGGGACTGAAAATTTTGGGAAAATTTAAAAAAAAAATTATGAGAAAGTGAGTCCTGAAATGAGGAGAATACTCGAAACGAGGTGAGGTTTCTTGGGACTTAGAGGTATAAGGAATATCGGGAGATGAAGTTTTTGTAAGGTGATTTAAAAAGGAAGTTACGATATTTGAAACTCCAAGGTCCCGAGGAGTGAGTGAGAGAGGAGAGGAGAGGAGAGGAGAGCCACATGGAGTGGGATCTTTCTCCATAAACTACAATGACTTTATAATAAGTCCCGAATGCTTAAAAAACTATAGCCACTTGAATTAAAATATTTCCAATGTTTTGAGAATTGAAATTTAAATTAACTTTTGAGTTCTAAAAACTTAATTATACGAATTATTATGTTCGCTATTAGACAATCTCGGCTGTGGTGGAGCGCTAAGGGGTAAAATGCTTAGGTGGTAGCTGATGTATATCCCTCTCAGGGCTTCTCGCTACCCGAGGAAGATAGTTAGATTAGCTATATAGATACAAAGACATTGCACACATGTTTATACTAATGCTTAATCAACGAAGTGAGATATTGAATGATTACCTCTTTGTAAACAACAAATCCTTTGGAAAGCGCTAAAAAATGTGGATTAAGTCCTTTCTCACCAGCTCCAAGTTTATATCCTACAAACAAATAAAGCACACGTACAATATTCTAGTGGTATCACTTACTAGCAATTAAACAAGTATATAATCAACATTAAACTATTCAAATATGAGTCATTTATATCATGATTCATAGAAAAATAAAAAATAAACATTACACTGAAACATCAAATTGACAAAACATATACCATTCTATTAATATATAAGAAGGAAGATTACAATCATTGGTTGAACCAAGCCTTCCTTAGTCTTTAGAATCCTCTATCTCTGAGTGTAATGATACTTGGGGTAAGAGTTCTCAATGAACCTTGCCAATCCTTAAGCCTCACACTCAACAATAAATATTTTCTCTACACATGATCAAACCTTCAACCCTTAACCAAGAGCCCAAGCCTCAAATTTATAGGAATTGGGGAGGACAGACCTTGCCAATCCTTTTAATCAGTTTGAATGGGGAAAAATCTTGATGTTTCCCTTCATTTCCTTGATTTTTCCATCTATAGGTTTTCAGTTGTGTTTGGAAACATCCAATAAGAGGTCCATATTGTAGGTTGCTACTTTTGAACTCACTTATTTTGAGAAAAAGAAAAAAATGTCAGTCATTTTCCATAGGATTTGTCCCCTTAGGCAAGATAGAGCATTAACCTAGGCAGTAACACTCCCTTTGAATCATTGGGATGCGTTATAACTCAGCTTGGTTGTCTCTAGGGCATGTTACCTTGAAAATGGGTCTCTGCCTGGGTTATTTTCTTCATTCCATGTTTCCTTCTCTTCTGAGATGATGAGGAGGTCATTTGAATTGTAACAAATGCCCCCTAAAGTGTGAGGTCAGAGGTGAAGACAATGGCCTAAATAATTTATAATATGTGTAGTAGAGCGAGAAGAGTTGTAGAACTGAAGAAAACCTGAAACAACAACATATGTCAGAAATATAAGTATAACTCCTGAGTCGGGCATTCCCATGCTCAATAGCTGTATCAAAATGATTTCTCTAGAAATATATATGACTAGTATGTCCACTGATAAGTACAATTTGGAAGCTTGTGTCATGATAGGACCAATCTGATAAGCTATCTCTGAAAAAATATCTCATCTTGCAAGAGGAAACACAGCTGAAATGATGTAAGCCTCAATCGAAGGTCTTGGTCGCCACTTCACTACACTACATATTTATACACATTTTAAAGAAGGAGTTGCAGTCAAACATGTGGGAAATCATCTAATTACTAGTCAATGATGAAAACTATTAACAAACGTGAGGGTGGCCACCAATAAGGATGATGGTCCCTAAGATGCACAGTACAATATAGCGATTGTGACTACAAGGTGTTGATGTTGAATACTCATAGAATCATTCAAATGAGAGGCAATAATGAGAACCCTGAATCAAACACAAGGTAACCTGCCATTGAGGTCTGCAAGTACCTAGGTACTGATGTGTTTCTGGATCAAATTCCTAGATAAGATGTTGAAGTCGATAGGAAGAGATCTGTCGAAAGGTAGGCACTAAGGCATCCTACATCAGTCGACATGGAACGGTAAAATATGATTTTGTTTTGAAGATAATCAAGAGAAAATGGTAGTAACTAACGACGAAAAATTATTTTTGGCATATGGTGGCTTGGTTGATACAGGAATCAGTAGATAGCGAGATCTTCCTGAACAATAGAAGGCACAGTAATAGGGTACCAAGTAGCTTAGGCTTATGAACACCAAAGAGTTTCAGGATTCACCATGCAAGGACATCAACATACAAAGGATAAACTCATAGAATGGTAGGGTTTGGCTAATTGTGAGTGAATATCCTGAGAAGTGCCATGTTCAAGAAATTTTGCTACCAAATCAACTTGCAAAGCATAACAGAATAAGTATCCACTTTTGTCCAATTTTCCCCCATATGATTAAGTTTAACAAGTCTAGACCAGTAACCTTGGTGATCTTTTAATTTTTAGGGAGTCAGAAAAACATCATAAAAGACAACTCCGAGGGGGTACCTTTCTCATGTTTGATAATTGGGTGCGATAAAGGGAGAATAGTAAGCTTGACACAATTCCTTTTCCATAAGTTAGTCCATTGAATCCAGATAAAGTGATAAACCTATTTTCAATGGAAATCTACCTCATTTTGTTATGAGTACGAGGAGACGGAGTAAACTCAATATTATTCGTGAATTTTTAATGAGTCAAACGAAGAAAAAGTCCATCTTCTCCGTGAAATTTTAAAAATTCCGATGAAGAAAAACTCGCTTAATTTTTCGATTTTTTAACGAGCTAGAAAAAGATGGAAAAGAATGGCTCATAGTTCTTCATCGTGGTAGTTTAAAGAGCCATACAAAGGAAACTTGGGTTTTTTTCAGTTTTATGAGCTAAATAAATCCCCTAAAAAGAAGGCTCAATCTAGGTCGAACACAGTCAAATATGCACATGAACACTAACAACTCATTAGAATATTGGTGACTTTGAAAAACCAATAGTTGCGATAAAAAATAGTAGAAATTTAAAATTTTTAACATACCAGCTGAGTGAGTCATACCTCCATAATGTCTATAAGAAGGGAACAAACCTTCATTTTCACTGTTTGAGTGCTTCGAAAGAGCTTTGGAGTGAAAAAAGAGGTGAAACTTCTGATGTCGATTATGGACTATCCAGGGAATGGTTTTCGATTCTGAGAGTTTCGAGTAAGAGCTTAAGCCATAATTTGGCTTTCCATTGGTATTTTATTTGTTTTTAATGGCTGAAAAATGGATTTTTAGCAGGCCATAAAAAATTTGGGCAAGTAACGGGCTGTCCAGTGCTAAGGTCATGTTACACACATTACGTGTTAAGGGACAATGCGTTAGCACACCCTGTTTTGCGCTGGTCCCTGTGTTAGCTGGCCCAAAGAAGTTTTAAACATGGTTTTCCCAATCCTGAAGTGTTTCTACCCAAAAATGATCCATTGGAAACATGCTTTGTGTAGGTGTGAGGTTGTTACCATGAGTATTTTGCACGAGAGAGCACGAATGAGAAGAAGTCAAAATGGTCACTGATCTGGATAATTTTCTTATTCTCTGAAGATGTGGTTTTCTAAAGTACGTCTGATTAGAGATGATGAGGGGGAAGAAAGACCTTCTGAGTTGGATAATCCAGTAGTGGGATGAGCAGTAACATGTCTTTCACATCAGGGGTCATGAACTCTCGATTGAGAAAGATGACATATACTTTCTGGATGGCCTATCATGCAGATGATCCAGGTGGATATCGGTGGCAACCCACCTATTCCACTTGGATCAACACCATCAATTCTTGCAGCTTTTCACATTCATCACAACTTACTATTTTTAGCAGTTTTTCGGGTCCTGAACATCTAGAACCATTTTGAGGCCCTAAATGACATTTTTTGGGAAAACCAAGAGCAACATGGATCCATGGACCGATGTTGGTCACATTGAAAGTTGTACTCCTTGGACAGATATTTTTAATGAGGTATGAAACACGTCAAACTAAGATCGTATGTTGAAGTTACGTCCCCAGGAAGTTGAAACACCAATTTACCCGAAAGGGGCCCATAGTTCTGGTGCTTCATCTCCTAGGGTTAGGTTTTTGGACGTTTAGAGTTCTCCATTATTTCTCAATAATAAATAGGCCCTTGAGCCTCATTGTAACATAGTTCAGAGGTCTGTAGCTGCCACATCTCTTCTCAGAGATATGCTACCAACACCCTAGCTATTTTTATTTCCATTATGTTTGTTAGTAGATTTCAGTCATTTGATTTAAATAAAATGAAGTATTGTTTGAGCTACATCTCTATGTTTATGTCTATTTCTGTATTTTATTGCATTCCTACATAAATCTAGATCAGTGGTATCAGAGCTTTTTGCTATTTCTCTGTTTTTCTTTGCATGTCCCCAACACGGTTAGGGTACAAGGAGTTAGGACTCGATCTAGTTGAAACCTTGCAAGATCAGCCTCACAAGCCCTGACGACCTCCTATGGAAGAAGAAAATAAATATGAGGGAGCAGGAGATCATATCAAAATATTTCTTGAAAAGGCCCTCAAGAAACAAAGGAATGCGATGATTGATAAATTTTCTCAGATCCTTCAACGACTAACCACCTATGGCGCATATACATCCAACAGCCTCTTTGGAGGCGCCACCCCCTTCAAGGTACAGGTAAATTTTGAAATTCTTGTATTTGAAGGCTAGATAGATGTAGACACAGTAGATAGATGGTTAAATTTTCTGGAAGGGTATTTCTCAGTCCATGATTTCTTTGACTGAGAAAAGATTATTTTTGCACTCCTCAAAGCCACCCCCCATGTCAAAGACTAGTGGGAAACCTACTGTGAGAAAAAGGATGAAGGAGAACCCTCTTTTTTCTCAGCCACACCCAATTGGAATTCATTCCAAGATGGTATCAAGGAAAAATATTACCCCGTGGGGAGGTATGAGGAAAAATACATCCAATGGACCATGCTGCGACAGCAAAGGGATCAAGATTTACACGAACTGACAAATTTGTTCCATACCCTGTGCACAAATTTAGGTATTAAAATTCAGAGAGACATTTGGTGCTCAAGTACCATGGCTGTCTACACAAACACATTCAGGAGGAAATGGAGTTCCTCAACCTTACATCACTTGGCATGGAATATCGCTATGCCGCCAAGATTGACCAGAAATTTAAGAAGAAGAAGCAAGACTTTGGATTTGCGAATCCGAAGCCAGGGAAAGGTGCCCCCAAACCACAGAACAAGGGGAAAGGCTAAAGAAGGGTGAATCAAAACAAAACCAAATATCTAAAGAAGGACACGGGGAAGTGGTGTTAATTTCATAACAGCCACACTTATAGTAAAAATGAGGGTCGAGCCAAACAGTCATTGGTGGCCAAACTAAAGGAACATGAGTTAGATGCATTTTCTGATCCTGAGTCAGAACCAGACTGTTGGAGAGGTAAATCCCCTCTGCGGACAGAGGCGATCCCTACTAGCCCAGATCGAGTCTAGCAACAATCAAACATGCTACAGTGCAGGTTCTTAATTGTAAATAAACCGACTTGCGAGGAAGGCTTACCTGGAATCCAACGCTGTTGTTTGTAGAAGAGGTGGTGCTCTCGCTCCTTTGCCTTGGCAGATCACAATCCTCACGATCTCTGTGATCGGACACCTCCACATGCAAGAAACAACACAAGCTAAAGCATGAAATCCAGTATATACAACTATATGTCAGTCAAAGAGGACATAACTCATGAACATGATCAAGAACAAGAGTGGAACCATAACCAATAGTCGCTTAACATTAATGAATCAAAAGAAGAATACAGCCATAGCTTCGACGCAACACTCTCCTTTGATGGGTCGTCAGCGCAACATGTCTCGATAAGCCTGTCAAGGATGGGACAAGCCTCTCTCTCCGGATACTTGACAATAGTATCCTTGCTTGGATTTTGCCTTAAGGAATCAAGAAGGCTCTTGCAGCATAAGGGTATGATAGCTCTTGGGAACTTGGAGATTAGCTTGCCATGGAGAAGAGCAAGCTTTTATAGAAGGAGGAAGGGGAGTTGGGATCCCTATAATTATGGGATTGGCCCTATCATCAAGGAAGCTTCCATGAGAGGTGGCAAAACCACTTCCTCTCTATGGAAATCCGTAGCCAAACCTCCCAACTCAAGATAGATATCAGTCCAGGAATTTGTTAGGACGAAACTTTCGCCATTTATTTTTAAAAAACACCTCTTAATATGGTTGGCGCGGGTGCGGCTCTATGACAGAGCGCCAATTGGCGCGCCCTCTTTGGAGGATTTGCCCCCTTGGCGCGAGGGCTGAACTGTGAAACCGCGCCAATGGAAAAAGAGCTATTTTTAGGGGTTTTTGCAGGGAGATGTCTTCAGGGAAATGGAAGCTCATCTTCAAGAGGATGTGCAAAGGAAAGTATTTTTCAAGTCTTGTTCCTACAATATTGGTGTCACAGTAATGAGCCCTCCAATGTGTGATGGCAGCCAGAGACAGAAAAGCCCGCCCTGAACAGATGCCCCTCAAAGCATGAGGCCCGATAGCAGAGAGGGGTGAAACAAGCTACGAGAACATAAATACCGAAAACACCTCACCATTCGAAAACTCAGGGAGCTGGTGCCAACCGATGTAACGCATACACTACATATATGTGGGTATAAATAACCATCCACAATACATATGACCACCGAGATCCAAGGTATGGACGCAACCATCCAGTGACAGACTATGTAGTATCTTTATGTGTTTTTGTTTGTCCAATCACAAGAAAGCCCAAACAATTCCATATTGCATTCTGTCAAATATCAGTTACGGATTGCAATGAGCACAACCACAGTCTCATGCCCATCTCGACTCGAACAAAGTACAAGTTCAAGCATGCGAATAAGTGAGCTGAAGTCGAACATGCAAGAACATCGTCTGATTACCAGCCAATGATGAAAGTTGTTAACAGACGCGAGAGGAACCACCGATAATGACAATGGCCCTCAAGGTACTATAGGCACACTCTAGGCACAATTAAATGACAGCCCACGAACACCTGACAGAATCACTGCATCGGAGGTCAATACGTAAAACCTCGCATCGACGGTGCTGAACCCGCTATTGAGGCAGGCGTGCCCGGCGGCACCACAAGGGAGTCTTTGCACGCTCTGACAATGAACAAGTCACTGTGAAGTGACCTTGATCAAGGAAATGGCAATTTTTCTCACATTATCGACACGAGACGAGGAACATAATGTTTTTTAAATCAGATCATATGAGAACCGCAGGAAGGTTGATACTTACAGAGAGGTCAACTTTCTTTAACACATAAAATTCGCACGACAAAGGGTTTTATGTATTTTGACAACAACGGATCTATGCCTGCTATGACGAGGCAAAGAGCAGATGAGAGGTCAAAAAGGATCACCCAAACCCACAGAGGCAAGTGAAAATGAGATGAGATGTCCCCAACCCGACACGAGTGCAGACAAGTGCCATGTTCAAGAGCGACATACTGCCGACACAACAATGATGCTGGTTCCATTTTTTTCCCCACCATTTCTGGCGAGTACCCCAATTATTTTTGATAACAAGCTTGAAGATCATACCATGCTTAATACATAAATCTGTCTTTATCATCCATCCTTTAAAATATTTAATGAGCTCCAGGAAGAGCTGTACTGAACAAAGCGCTATTTCACCCAGTCTGGAGTGTCATCAGATGCGGTCTTAGTTCTGGAAGGAATACCCAAATGTTTTTTCTGTTTAGAGAGTTTATGTTGCACAAAAAGAACCCCAGGTTCCTCTTCGTAAATGAAGTCTTTATTCTAAAAGGTAGAAAAAAATATCTGAGAAAACCTCCTAGTCGCGATAGGCTAGGGTATTCTTTTTTCGTAAATAATCCATCCCAGCCCAAAAAAGGGGTAAACGTATACCGGTGATGTTTGCTCGTGTCCATTAAACGAGATCTAAATGACATGGCCCTCACAATTTTTCATAAGCGAGAGAGTCGTAAAAGATTCAAAGACACCTCAAAGCACCTTTCATTGCTCTAGTCCAAAAAAGTATAAAATATAAACTCGTTTTTCACCGTTAAAGTCGCGAAAAATCCTATGCACGCACAAAAAGCATAAAACCCATTTTCGACAAAATATATTAAAAAATTCAGAAAAATAAATTTCAAGACCTATTTTGAGTTCAAAAATTTATATATATGTCAAATGGTAAAAATAAAATTACTTTTTACTTTTTACCTCACCGAAGAGCAGCAGTGGTCCATTTTGTGTGCAAAATTCTGACAGTGATTGCGACCGATCCGGGGTACTATTCAGATTCCCGTCAGTTCTAGGTAAGAGGCGCTTCTCTGTACTCCATTTCAATCCATTTTTTATAGATTTTTATTGCAGATTAGACTTCCTATGAGGAATTTTTGAATTTTTATGGCTCCGCCCATTGGCGCGGGTATCCGGGACAGACCCGCGCCAATGGAGTTTTATTTCCAAAGGGCTGGTGCTAGCTGGCGCGACTGTCCGGAAAACAGTCGCGCCATCGGCGCAACTTAAATTTCCGCTTGACATTTTCTCACAATGAAAGAATTGCATGAATTTTTAAAGATAACAGAGGTCTAATTGATGTTTTTGGACCATGTGAATGCAGGAAACAGAACAAAATGGTCATTGAGTGGAAAGAGAGGGAGCACGGGGAAGAGGACGAACAGGCCATAGAAAATGAGACTTGCATGAATGCCCTCAGAAACTGTGGGCTAAAGAAGTTCTTCCTGACACCTTGTTTACGAGCTCAGCCTGAGCTCTTGCAGTACCTGATCAGCATATGGGACGAGCATGAACAGGCATTCAAGTTACAGGACCAAGTACTAGAACTGGAGGTCTCTGACATATAATTCATAACCAGATTATCGCGCAGAGGTCTGGTGCCCATATTGACAGGGAGCAGACCGTTTGGTGAGAAAATGGAGCAGGTGATGGCATGAGTGTGCCCAAGGGCATGACTGGGATCAGGGAGTGGAAAGGTGGTCATTCATACCATTCCCGATCTAGCACTCAGAGTAGTGCTTCATACCATCACGCGGGCTACAAGATCGCAAGCACCGCACGAGGCAACAAAGGCCCAACTCTTACTGGCCTCAGAGTGCATGAGTCCCCTATTGTTTGACTGGGCTACAACAGTAACAATAAATATGAAGAGACAACTCACAAAGTGCAAGCAAGCCAAACTAAAACAGTTTGGCTACGGTTCCATCCTGGTATCATTCATTCTAGAATGATTACCAATCTTCCAGGGCCAAGGGGCCATAGTAGCTGAGCCGATTCCACGAGAGCTAAGAATGGCTTGCTGGGCAGCACTAATGCCCAGAGCTGGAGGAGGCCAACAGATGTCCTGGAGGCCAGAATTTTTTGGGTGGTTGCGGCGCCAGTTGATCGTAGTGGAGGACTGGCCATATGCAGGAACCGATTTCACCGGAGACCCATATCTCCCACTGCCAGAAGGAGATGAATGGGACGAGGAGTTGGGTATGACCTCTTCTCTTTTTGATTTCTTATGTTTTATGATTTTTTTGCTAATACACGTCCGTCTTGACACATTTTATATGTATGTAGATGTGGGCCCAAAGAGACCAGCCGGTATGTCTCCTATTGCGCGGAGGACTCTTCCTGCACCCGATTCTCAGGCGGAGGGTATAGGAGGGGAGGAGTTGATCCAAAATATTGAGGGTATTGCCCGAGGGATCCCAGACTATGCCCGAATGGCGGATGTACCGATGGCGTACCAGAGGCATACAGTGGGGGTGCCTAGTCACCTCCACCGTATTCTGAGACGCTTAGTGCATGCAGTGACTTGTTATCATGAGCACCACACAGATTAGACTCCTAGGACTTTATTTCATGAATATTTTTTGGGAGACATGTCGTCTCGGAATGTACTAAGACGAACATGTATATTTTTTGATCTTATGTGATGCACATTGTGCAAACATTTCGACACATATATTTATATACATATGCGTATTTGGATGGATCTTTTACATGTGATGATGTTTTTATATGCCATGCAAATGTCTAAAACAAATGTAATCTAATGTATCAGTTGCATAACAAACGACCCAAAAAGTTCACGAAATGTATTTAATCACACATTTTATTTTTACGCAAGCTTAAAAGCACACATGACAGCACATATGCAAACTATGCTTGGAAATGAATTTTATTTTTATGCAAGCTTAAAAGCACACACACAAAAACTATGCTTGAAATCAAGGGAAACGGGCATGCCCCCTAGCATGATGTCTCAATTCGAGGTACATGCCCCCCAAGCTTCAGTCCATTGGAAATGGAGTGAAGGTTCATAAGATATTTGACCTAAATCTGACAAAACTCGAATTGAACATGCGTGTGTTTCATTATTTTAATGAGGTTGACACACTTAAAGGAACTGTCCTCGTGGCAACTTGTTTCATGGTTTTAGGAGCTCGACACAAGTGGAGGAAATAAGCTCCGACACCCTGCTTCATTTTTTAACAAGCTTGAAACAAGAAAACGAACTCTGCTCCGACATCTTGCTTCATTTTTTAACGAGCTTGAAACAAGAAAACAAACTCTGCTCCGACATCTTGCTTCATTTTTTAATGAGCTTGAAACAAGAAAACGAACTCTGCTCTGACAACCCTGTTTCATTTTTTAACGAGCTTGAAACAAGAAAACAAACTCTGCTCTGACATCTTGCTTCATTTTTTAACGAGCTTGAAACAACAAAACGAACTTTGCTCCGACATCTCTGTTTCATTTTTTAACGAGCTTGAAACAAGAAAACGAACTCTGCTCTGACAACCTTGTTTCATTTTTTAATGAGCTTGAAACAAGGAAACGAACTCTGCTTCAACAGACTTGATTTCATTTTTTAAGGAGCTTGATGCAAGGAAATGAACCATGCTTCGAAAGACAACTCATTATGACGAACAAGAAGTCATGACTCCCAAGAGTTCCGCACCAGGTAGGAGAAGAACATCTTGGAACTCAGGACCCAATGCCGTTAGTACACTATGCACGACGACATCGTCACTGAGTATAGGCACGGGGTAGGTGGCCACATAGTTGACCTGCAGTGGGGTAGATACAATGGGTGGATAGAAACCAGGAGGGGATGATGGTGGGCCAGTTGCCACATCAGGGAAAAAGAACACAAGTTGATCAATGGTCACGATCTGTCCTTCATTTGGAAAGCACATCACGCGAAAGAGGGAGGAGACAAGCACTCCCATGGCATAGGTGTAATCGCGCCCCAAAAGCAGATTGAAATCCAAGGGGCATGGAACAACCATCACATCCATATGGACAGTTTTACCTCCCAAAGTAACAGGTAACCTTGGAAGGATCCCCAACGGTTGACTCGTTCTTCTATTGAATGTCAACAGATTCTGCGTAACGGGTGCAAGCGGCGGTGAACCGAAAGCTCGCTGTAGTTGAGGACAAACAGCTGGGTCAGAGGCGCCTTCGTCCGCAATGGTGCTGGCATGACCGCACCAAGAGGCTGTACTGTGATCTCGAAAGGCACATAAGACGGAAGGCGAAATCCTGCAAATCGACTCCAATCAAAGGAAGCGACCAAACTACTCGGAGGGGCTACCATTGAAATGCGAAGGTCTTCCCCTGATGTTACGGAAGAAGAAGCACCCTCCGTGACCCCCATCTTGAAGGTGGGAGGGATATCCTCCGGGACCTCCACCACGGGAGGCGGAGGAGCAACATCTGAAGGTGAAGAGACAGGAGAATCTTTCTCCAATTCTGAAGAATCTGAAGAAACCAGAAGCACATGAGGGTTATGAGATCCACTCTCCATGGAAAAGACCTGGTGCACCGTAGACGGGGCCAGCTCAACCGATCCCACGACCAATGGTTGGTCGGGAATGGATTCTTGAATTTGAATTTCCAAGGGAGCGGGATCGACCAAGGATGATCCTTGACCAATCGTAGAATAAGTTGGGGAAGGACTCAAAGAAAGACGATTATAACCAACTGGAAGACGTGGTGTAGAATCGGTTAAGTTGTCCAATATTCTTTTGGCTTCATCCATATAAAGACAAAGGTGAATGGCATGGTGTTCTTCACACAACTTACAGGGATTGGTGGCCTTACCATGTTTCTTAGGAGTCTTATTAGTAGCAGCTGAAGATGTGCCCCCAACCTTGCTCCCAGAAGTCAAAGGCAATGGTGGATGACCGTTGGACCATACTTCGAGGACCTTGGGAATGCCAGGGCATTCTCGAAGAAGATGGTCTCCCATGCACAACATGCAAGGGAACTTGAATTTCCATGGAGGGTTGGAAGGTATATCAAAAGGAGATTTTCCAGAAGCAGTAGCTGCACTTTTAGCCTCTCGCTTATCAGACTTCTTCTTCTTTTTCTTCTTCTTCTTCTTCTTAGCCACCTAGTTACTCAAATCCAAACTTTCACCAGGCGAAGTAGAAGAGGAGGATGCAGAAATAGGCAAAGAAGGGGAGAGGTCCACCTTGGAATCAACATGATGTTTTTCAGGTGGAGGAACTGATTGAACAGTAGCTGAGACATTCGGGACTACAGAGGTTGAGAACAACCAAACCGGTAACCCAACAGTTAACCCAGGAAGGGACAACGTTGCCATGTAAGGAGCACCAACATTCCCAAAAGGAGGAAAATGACCAGGATTCACTTCTGAGGGGATTCCTTGGTTGGTAAAATCTGAAAAAGTTGCCATCAAAGCTCAAAACCACACATGGGCTGAAAAAGAGTCAAGGCACACAATCAAACGACCAACAAGCAAAATCTAATAGGGCGTGTGATCGTGGGTGTTTTTATTTTTACCACATTGAAAACTAGAAACTTCACCATTTCATGTTTTAAGAGTCGAGAAACGGATAAAAGGTGACTCTATCTCTTTCAAGTTTGAAACAAGCGTGAAAGGACAAGCGCTTGGTGATCTTTCCAAATTTATGGAGTTAGAAAAGATCAAATGACTACTCAGGAATACTAGGCAAAAGGGTGTACCAAATAACCGTGAACTGCAATATACACCTTGGTTTCAAAATGAAAAAGAAATCAACCAAGGACTTTCCGTACGTGCAGGCAATCTCCCCGAATGTTGTGTTCGGTGTATCACGGGTATAGGGCGGTAGACTCGGCTTCCTATGGATAAAGGATTGAAACCTAGTGGGGTCTCCCTTTATATACGCGATGGTACCTGGGAGTCTGGGAGCACAATTCCGTACTTAGTGCCGTCTAAGTTTTTGCTGCGAACGACAAATACTAGGTTTTAAGATGCTGGAACACGTCTCTAGCCTAGACCTCTAAATGTGTTTCGTTAGATTTCAATGCTGCCTTAGTGTAAATTGAGTAAATTTTAAAGTTTATCTTCAATTACGTTTCAGTTTTCAGGCCCTAACGAATGTGATGTCTTAAAAAATCTCCTAATGCAAGCTATATGCCACAGTATACCATTAAGTTCGATGAAAGCTAGCTACAGAAGAGTTGAAAACTTTTTACACAAACAAAATGATCAGAAGACAATCAGTGATATCTCTAATGCAACTAATGAAACAAAAACTTTCCTTCCAATGTCACTAATCACTTAATAACAACGAAAAGTTTTTAATTTGCACTAATCAATCAAAAGAAAAAGAGATTTTTGTATTTTCAATGTTTGATAGCTAGATGCACTAAACAAACTGAAAACAAATGAGAAGCAATTCGAGAAATGATAACAAGAGAGAAAAACAAGAAGATTTCACTCAATGAAACAACAATCAGATCTCAAACTGACCAATTAGTCTCTCAAAACCAAGAAAATTCCCAAAGACACTAATGAGCCGTGTAATCTAGGCTCAAAACGAAGCAAAGCGAAATTCGAATGAAAACGAAATCAATCACTAAAAAAACGTAATGGAATGATAGACAACTATCAAATGAGTGCAAGGAAGCAATCCCAAAGTCGACTGAACGAACGAAGACCAAAAACACCCAAGGGATGCTCAACTTACAAAAGCACCTAGATGTCCTAGGGCTCGGATGCAAAATAAAAAGAAATAAGAAAACAACCAAAGGATGAAGGTTACAACCAGTCAAACTAGGCTCCAGTGCACTTCAAACAGCTGAAAAAACAAGACCAAAATCACAAGTCAGTCCCAGAAATCATAAAACATGGCAAACCCTAATAGCTCACAAGATTGGTGCAACTGTGAGCTTGAAATTAGTGCCAGAAAGGCAATGGCGCGAGTGATACACAAGCAACATGCGCCAATTGGCGCGACTGTCACACTAAAAAGCGCGCTAGCCGAGTTTACTATGAAAAAATAAAAAATAAGCAATTTCAGACACAGACAAGTGATGACAAGGCTAAAGCAAAGCCAAAAAAACAGAAAAACCAAGTCCAAAGAGCTAACCAAGCAAGCAAAGCCAAGCAATTGACCGAAAAGATAAGACAACACTCCAAGTCGTTCAGTCTGCAAACCAAACCGGAGATTGACTGAAGCAGCGTTGATCTACTCCGCTAATGGAGAGCAAAAGAGTTTCGAAGGCTATCTGGCTGTACTTCAGGCTCCGTCTATGGTTTACAAATCAAACAACAAGCTGAGTCCTCGGCGGAGTCGCCAAATTGTTGGAGAGGTAAATCCCCTCTGCGGACAGAGGCGATCCCTACTAGCCCAGATTAGGTCTAGCAGCAATCAAACACGCTACAGTGCAGGTTCCTAATTGTAAATAAACAGACTTGCGAGGAAGGCTTACCTGGAATCCAACGCTGTCGTTTGTAGAAGAGGTGGTGCTCCCGTTCCTTTTCCTTGGCAAATCACAATCCTCACGATCTCCGTGATCGGACACCTGAACATGCAAGAAACAACACAAACTAAAGCATGAAATCCAGTATATACAACTATATGTCAGTCGAAGAGGACATAACTCATGAACATGATCAAGAACAAGAGTGGAACCATAACCAATAGTCGCTTAACATTAATGAATCAAAAGAATAATACAACCATAGCTTCGACGCAGCACTCTCCTTTGATGGGTCGTCAGCGCAACATGTCTCGATAAGCCTGTCAAGGATGGGAAAAGCATCTCTCTCCGGATACTTGAAAATAGTCTCCTTGCTTGGATTTGGCCTTAAGGAATCAAGAAGGCTCTTGCAGCATAAGGGTATGATAGCTCTTGGGAACTTGGAGATTAGCTTGCCATGGAGAAGAGCAAGCTTTTATAGAAGGATGAAGGGGAGTTGGGATCCCTATAATTATGGGATTGGCCCTATCATCAAGGAAGCTTCCATGAGAGGTGGCAAACCACTTCCTCTCTATGGAGATCCGTAGCCAAACCTCCCAACTCAAGATAGAAATCAGTCCAGGAATTTGTTAGGACGAAACTTCCGCCTTTTATTTTTAAAAAACGCCTCTTAATATGGTTGGCGCGGGTGTGGGTCTATGACAGAGCGCCAATTGGTGCGCCCTCTTTAGAGGATTTACCCCCTTGGCGCGAGGGCTGAACTGTGGAACCGCGCCAATGGAAAAAGAGCTATTTTTAGGGGTTTTTACAGGGAGATGTCTTCAGGGAAAAGGAAGCTCATCTTCAGAGGGATGCAATGAAAGTATTTTCAAGTCTTGTCTCTACACACAAGTCACGGAATGAGCCCTCCAATGTGTGGGATGGGGAATGGTAGGGACGGTGACAAATTTTAGTGTAACATAGACAAAGGAAATGAAAAAGGGAAGAGAATCATTGATGCGGATCCCAGTGCCATTATTGCCACCACCAAGATCCAAAGGGAGGATCCCAAGGATACAGAGGAGGGGGAACACCTCTTTCATTCACATATGTGGGTAAAGGGTTCTCCACTGCAATTCCTTGTCGATAGTGGAAGCCAAAAGAACTTCATTTTAGCAGTGGTCGTGAAGTAGCTCAGCCTATCGACCATAGCACACCCATGGCCATATACCATTGGGTGGCTTCACCTAGGGAGAGATATCTGCATCCACAAAAAGTGTCGCCTTTTGTATAAAATCAAGGCATTCACGGATGAGGTATTATGTGATGTTGATCCTCTTGATGTAGTTGAGGTATTATTGGGCCAACCATACTTTTGGAGGCGACATGCTGTGTATGAGTCTAGGCCTTGTGCTGTTATTATTTCTTTGGGAAATAAATTGTACAGGATACTGAAGGTAGTACCACCTCCTGTCATCTCTTTGACTATTGTAAATTTTCCTTAAAACTTGCCCACAGGGAAAGAATAATATTTTGGCCACAACCTCAAAACAAGGTTCCCCTGCATGCTTGCAAGAGATGGAAAAATTCATGGAGGAATACGAGGAAATTTTCTCCTCAATCATAGAGGTTCCCCTACACTGTCAGGACAAGCACTCGATTGATCTAACCCCCGACACACCGCCACTTGATATTGCCATACCTCCTACAAATACACATACGAAATACACAAATGTACTATTTGAGTCTAATAAAGAAACCAAAATTACTAAACGCATCCAGCATGTCCACCCACAGATCCATGATATCTTCGACAAATCTATTACCCAGTTCAATAGAATTGCCTCATCTCATGGAGGATCTCAATGCAATGGGGACCATTGCTTCTTAAGGAGGGAGGAATGATCCAGGTGGATATCAGTGGCCACCTACCTACTCCATTTGGACCAGTACCATCAATTCTTGTATCTTTTCACATTCAACACTACTTTCCATTTTTAGCATTTTTTGGGGTCTTGAACTTCTAGAGTCATTTTGAGGTCCTAAACGACATTTATTGGGAAAATCGGGAGAAACATGGGTCCATAGACCAATGTCAGTTACATTGAAATTTGTAATCCTCGGATAGATCTTTCTAACGAGGTATGATACATGTCAATTGAATATCATATGTCGAAGTTACGTCCCCGAGAAGTTGAAACACTAATTTACCCAAACAGGGCCCATAGTTTTGGCACTTCATCTCCTAGGATTAGGTTTTAGAAGTTTAGAGTTCTCCATTGTTTCTATATAATGAATAGGCCCTTGAGCCTCATTGTAACACAATTCATAGGTTTGTAGCCGCCACATCTCATCTCAGAGATACACTATGAGCACCCTAGCTATTTTTATTTCCATCGTGTCCATAAGCAGATTTTAGTATTGTTTCTGCTGCATCTCTATGTTTATGTCTATTTCTGTATTTTATTACATTACTACATAAATCTAGATCAGCAGAGGACCGAGGCCCAATCTGACAAGTTCGAGAACGGATCCCTACACTACTGTGGCATTGATCCAGGCTCACTACATGAATAACACTGCGCCAGTAAGCAATTGGATTTGTATAGCACAGGTGGTGTAGAAATTATGTAAATTATGTGTTATATGTCCAAGATTCTCCTAATACCACACTATTTTAACTTCATGAAAAATACAGAATCTATTCCACCATTGATCATTTGCGGAAATTAAATCAAGATTGCAATGCACACATGAAACAATAAAAATTCACACACATTAACACAGTTGTTTAACAAGAAATTCTTAAGATAAAACCCCAAATATATGTATATAATATATTTCATATAGATCATGTAACAATCCTCATACAAATCTGATCATATCAAGGTCTCAGTACAATACAATCGATACACACTAATCAGGCCCGATCTTGCAAATCCATGCATCGATATTTGCCACATGCTAGCCTACCTCTACTACACAATCCCTATTGAATAATGGCTCTGAATGAGTTCGAATTACTCCAGCCTTGCTCACACAATCCTCATTGGCATCTCCACTGAGTGTTGGATGCAATCAATGCATCACTATAGTCACAACTGATATTCTATCTTGCCTTTTCACCTATCTCTCCACTGGTCTCCACTAAAACTTCCATGCACTATAGTTAACTAAAGTATTCTTCAGTTGATTAATGAGTTATTATTTATGAATTAATTAACTCCACTCTCACTAGTGTATCAATTAGTTAGACTAGATACAACTAGCTCAACTGAGTCTAACTGAGTTAAACTAAATACAAATCCATAACTACTTCTTCAAACGATGTCATAACTCTGCCACTTGAGTTGTAACTGAGACCTCCATGCAATAGCTCTAGTAAACCCTCAGGAATAGCGTAATTCCTTCTGTCAACTGCTGTGCCACATCTGTGCACTGAACTAAAGTTCTCCAAGAGAATAAGTTGTTGTTTAGAGTCCAAATATTATTAAGAGCTAATAATATTAGACATATCTATTTTTAGACTGGCATTCCAAAAATAGACTCCGCCCAATATGTCTAAAAATAGAAGTCCATCTATTTTTCCAAATTGACCAACCATCCACAAATATCATCCTGCAACTCATAGGATATGATCGACATGTCTAAAAATAGAGTTTGTGCCAAAAATAGCCTATGGGCTCACTTAGTGAAGGTGACTCTTTTAACTAAGCTCATCATCTTGTTGAATCTCAACAGGTGGCATCTAGACCAATGAGGTTTCTTTTTTGGATGATAGTTCGCTTGGAAAGAACCAAGAGTCAACATGTGGCCACCAAGACCCAGGTATTATTGGCACTAGATTGTTTGCAGCCACAAGTTTTTGACTGGTATGAAGGTGTTGTCTGTGGGTTTCGAGAAGAATTGATGACATGTAAGACCCAGTCCCAATGAGAGTTTTGGTTTGGAATACTGATAGTTTCCTTCATACTAGAGTGGGTTCCCTTCATGAGGTGGAGGATGATCATGAATGCGATGGAACCACAAGAGCCTAGATAGGGTCATTGGTCTACTTTGATGTCACAGACTGGACAGGGTCCAATCCATCAATTTTTTGATGATGCATTCTTCGAGTGGGTAAATGGACAGATCCTAATGATCGAAGATTATCCCTATGTAGGGATGAAATACACAGGAGATCTGGAGTTGCGATTTCCACTAGGCACTCAGTGGGGCCTAAATGGTAAGAAGAAAAACAATCAGTTTTAAGTATTTTTGTTTTCTCAATGTTTATGAATTTTTTTTTATTTAATGGGTGAAAATATTTTGACATGAGCCTTATTTCTTGACACAGATGTGGCACCTGTTCATCCAACTGGATCCCCTCACTATGCACGGAGAGGAATGCATCTATCTGGGGTTGGAGCAGTAGTAGAGGTTGTTGCAGCCATCGTATTGGTTGATGATGCACGCAGTTTGCAAAAGGTTGCTAGGAACCTCGAAGTATTGAGCATGGGTGTGTCGCCTCTTCCCATGAAGGAGATCCCTGTTCACCTACAGCGACACATATTGGGTGTGATAGAGAGGTTCTTGATGCCTCTTAGAATGTTAGCGAGAGCAGTTATCTATTACCATGAGTAGCAGTCTTGGGAGGATTAGTTGATAGATGTATAGATGTCAGAGTGAGGCTTAACAGAGCCAATTTTTGTAAAACACCCAAGTTTTTAAGAATTTTTTGATGTATATATATATATATATATATATATATAATTTGGTGATTTTGATCTTGTGTTTTTTAATTTTTATGTATTTTTTAGGATGGAAAAATATACACTCATTAATGACTCTTTCTATAATAAAAGTGACAAATGCCAATCTAACACATAATTCACCAATGAATCACCTAATGTATTATATTCTCTAGGAATGTGCTCAAAAGTAATGAATTGAAATTTATGTTCTAGAAGCTGTACCCCTAAGTAATAATGTAATAATACTGGATGATGGATGTGATAAGAATTGTTCAAATGCATAAAGACTAGCTCAGAATCTAACTTGACCACCAGATTGGAGATGCTGTGAGATGCAGCATCTGTGAGCACTCAACACCATTTTTGGTGGCATCACCAAGGAATATTCCCCCGGAACCAATTAGTTATGACTCAGGTGTATAGAGGACCCAAGCAGTTGATGCAATGTACCATATGTGATGACTCGCACCATTCGCATATCCAACGTATGGTAAGGGAGACAAAGACATATATATAAATAAGAGAGCCTTCATGAGAAAAAACACTAAAAAACCCAAATATCCAGACACACCAAAAAGATACAAAACTTATATACATAAAATTATAAAGCATGTGCCTAGTGAGACATTAAGCGAAATATTCTTTAAGATAGAGCCCTTTGTAAGGCTCGACGAGTGGAATCCCATTACAGTCCTCAATTTCTTAAGCTCCTTTTGAGAGGAATTTTGTGATGAAATAAGGACCAAGCCATAATGGTTGAAGTTTTCATGCCCCCAAGAGGTTGTGTCTTCGATCATAGAATAGAACGAGATCACCCTCTTGGAAAGAACGAGGGTGGACAGATCTGTCGTATTGAGCTTTTACTAGGTGCTTGTGAGCTTCAAGCACCAATGTGGCATCTCGAAAAGTTTTGTCCAATTTATCAATCGAGAGAAATAGATCTTCTTCGGCATTGGTACCAGGTAGGAGTTCAAAAAACTATTGAGATTGCAACAAGATGAGGAGCTTAGTGGAAAGAAGTCGCCTTCACTAAGTGGGCCCATAGGCTATTTTTGGCGCAAAGTCTATTTTTAGACTATGTCTATTTTTAGACATATGGATCATGTTCTATGAGTTGCAGGATGCTATTTGTGGATGGTTGGTCAAGTCGAAAAAAATAGATGGACTTCTATTTTTAGACATATTGGGCGGAATCTATTTTTAGATTGCCAGTCTAAAAATAGATATGTCGAATATTATTAACTCTTAATAATATTTGGACTCTAAACATTATCTTATCCTCTTGGAGCACTTCAGTTTGATGCCTGGATGTGGCACATGCAGCTGACAGAAGGAATTACGCTATTCCTAGGGTTTAGTGGAGCTATTGCATGGTTGACTTCAGTTAGAACTCATGTGACAGAGTTTGGTGGAGTTGATGAGACATTTAATGGAGTTGTGTTCAGTTTAACTTAGTTGAGCTAGTTGTATCTAGTCTAACTGATTGATACAGTTAGTGAGAGTGGTGTGAATTAATTATTAATTAATTCACTAATTATTAACTCATAAATCAACTAATGAATACATCAGTTAACTGTAGTGCATGGACAGTTTCAGTGGAGACCAGTGGAGAGGTAGGTGAAAGAGCAGTGTGACTATCAGTTGTGACTATATTGGTGCATGAGATTTGCACACACATTGATGGAGATGCCAATGAGGATTGCATAGTACATATTGGTGGGATTCAAACTTGGATCTAATGATTATCCATATTGGATTGCGCAGTAGAGGCAGGTTAATAGGTGGAGCATATTGGAGCATGTGTTTTGTATGATCTGAGCTTGTGTAGTGTGTAACAATTGGATATAGTGCTGCGAGCTTGTGAGGAGTTTGTACTATGATTGTTACATGATCTCTATCATTATAATATACAGATAGTTGGGGGTTTTCAGCTTTAATCTTTCCCATAAATACTGTGTTTATATGTGTGATTGTTTATGGTTTTAATGTGTGCATGCGATTGTTCTTAATTATTAAATTGATGATAAATAGTGAAGAGGTTATGTATTACGCATGAAGCTCAAATAGTGTGTGATTAGGATAATCTCGGTGAATAATTTAACAGTTATTCAATTTTCTACATGGTATCAGAAGCGATATTGATCATTGGAGAAATTGCAAAACATTGAAGCGGTTGAGTTTTGTGCTGGTGGAATTCGAATTTGCAGCAGTGTTTTCTTGGTGTCGAAGTTGAGATGTCTTTCAACGGATTGCAATTGGAGTATGCCCTTGAGGGCAGCTCGAATTATATTGCATGGAAGGACAGGATGGAAGCGGTGTTAGATGACAATGGGTTAAAGGAGTTCATAGATTGAAGTCCCAAGCTTATTCTAGCGATCCCTAACAATTTTGGTGAGACTTGGCAAAAGAAGACAGCAAAGTGTCGAAGGATTCTGTTGGAGGGCGTGAAGGATCACATAGTGTCCAGCCTGCATGGTAAGGCTTCTCCATTCTTGATGTGGAAAGCCTTGACAAATTTATTCCAAAGCAAGAGCGACCAGAGGAAGTTGGTGCTCAAGGATAAACTCAGAAACATAAAGATGGAGAAAGGCGACAGTATGCCCAAGTACCTCACGAAGTTCACCCAATGCAGGGATGAGCTGGGAAGTGTGGGGGTGACTGTAGATGATGAGGAGTTGGTGAGCTTGGCTCTCCTTGGGATTCCAAAGAGTTGGCATTCCTATCAGGACTCTGTCAATGGTCGGGAGAAATTTCCAGGATGGGAGCGAATTTTGTCGGATCTTGTGCAAGAGGAGATAAGGCGGAGTACCAGGGACAGATCGTCATCAAAGAACTCTGATGAAGAGAATTGTGCTTTTTTTGTCAAAGAAAAGAAGGGGAAGAGCAAGAAAGCTTCTCATTCTAGTGTGAAAGGCAAGAAGTAGGACATGTCCAAGGTGAAGTGCTTTCACTGTCGCCAACACGGACATTATGCCACAAATTGTCCGCAGAAGAAGAAAAATAAGCAGGCTGTTGGATCTGTAGCTGGAGAGGCCTTAGCCTTGCATTTTGAGCTGGATTTTTCGCTGATTGCATGCTTGGTCTCAAGTGTCGCAGGATCAGTGTTGTTTCTGGACAATGGTGTGTCTTTTCACATGACAAGAGATCGAGATTTGTTTACTGATCTGGATGAGAAAGGTCTTGGAGTGCACATCGAGATGGGAGATGATGGTAGATACAGTGCGACTGATATCGGTACCATTTCCTTTGAGAGGGAGTCTGGTAAACCCTTCGTATTGATGGAAGTGATGCATGTTCTAGGACTGAAGAATAATCTTATCTCTGTGGCGATGTTAGAAGACAAGGGATATGATGTTGTCTTTAGCGAGGGAAAGGCCTTCTTGCGCAGTAAGGAAATTGGTGAGACCCGAAGGATAGGGGTTCGAGTTAAGAACCTTTATCAATTGTAAGTAGATGGCTACGCAGCAATGGCAGGCAAGGTAGAAGGAGTGGTGAGTCAGGATGATGGTGAGTTGTGGCACCGAATATTGGGCCACCTTCACCATGGAGCTTTGAAGATACTGCAGCATATTTATACTGGGCTTCCTAAAGGCACTCTTGCACAGTTAGATCAGTGTAAGGGGTGTACCTTGGGAAAATTTGTGAAAGCCACCTTCACGAGAAGGATAGTCACGCCACGACAATCCCTGAGAGAATTCACACAGACATGTGTGGACCTTTCTCAGTAGCTTCGACAGCAAAGCACAGGTACTATGTGATCTTTGTTGATGATTTTTCTTGGAAGTGTTGGATCTTCTTCATGCAGAAGAAGAGTGAGACATAATCAAAGTTCTGTGAGTTCAAGGCACTAGTTGAGAAAGAATCGGGTAAGTAGGTGAAGGCTCTTAGGTGCGACAATGGTGGTGAATTCATCTCTGGCGAATTCAAGGACTTTTGCAGCGCAGAAGGAATTCGAAGAGAGCTCATAGCACCTCATAACCCACAGCAGAATGGGGTTGTTGAGTGGAAGAATAGAACGATCGTGGGTGCTGCACAGGCGATGTTGCATGATCAAGGCCTACCCATTCACTTGTGGGCGGAGGCATGAAATATTGCAGTATATGTGCAAAACCGTTGTCCTCACAAGATACTTGGCATGAGTACACCCGAGGAGGCATTTTCTGGTAAGAAGCCTGATATTTCCCATTTGAGGATTTTTGGTTCACCTGTTTACATTCATGTGACGAAGGATGCCAGGAAGAAGCTGAAGCTGACTGTAGAGGTTGGGATATTTGAGGGGTACACTAATATGCCCTACAACTATCATGTGTATTTGCCAGACAGTCGCAAGACTGTTGTGCGATGGGATATAAAATTTCAGGAGGAGAAAGCCATGAATTGTTCGCTTGAGAGGGAGATACACTTGCATGCAGAGGAGGAGCTATTAGTTCCTAAGGATGAGTCTCAGGATGTGGATCACCCACAAGATGAGGTTCATGGAGTGGAAGAGACCACTCAGGCAGCGTCAACCATCAGAGGGTGGAAGCACACTATAGAAGCTGAGCAACTGGCTCAAGATGCAGAGAAGGTTGTAGGAGCACCTACATCATAGCGCAAAAAGAGACAGTCACCTAACCGGTATACTAGATACATGGCTCTTATGAGCAAGTGTATCATGACAGAGCCATCCTCTTTCGAGGAAGCTGTGGAGGATTCCACATGGGTAGATGCCATGGTGGAAGAGTATGATTCGATTGTCAGAAATAGTGCATGGGAGATTGTCCCAAGGCTGGAGGGGAAATCAGTGGTGGGTTCGAGATGGATCTACAAAGTGAAGCAAGCAACTGACAGGAGTGTGGAGAAGTAAAAGGAAAGATTTGTTGATCGAGGTTTTTCACAGATAGAGGGGATCGATTATGAGGAGACCTTTGCACTTGTCACAAGGTATTCTTCCATACCGACGATCCTAGCTCTCTCAACGCAGATGGGGTGGCACATTCATCAGATGGATGTGAAGACTGCGTTCCTCAACGGAGTCATTGAGGAGGAGGTATACATAGAGCAGCCCGAAGGTTTTGAGATCTTCAACAGTGAGTCGCATGTGTGCAGGCTCAAGAGAGCATTGTATGGGTTGAAATAAGCACCTCGTGCTTGGTACACATGGATAGATAGTTATTTCACTGGACTTGGATTCTCCAAGAGTGAGGCGGAACCGAACCTATAACAGATTGTGGTGGAGGGTAAGTTGCTGATCATTGTACTTTATGTAGATGATTTGATTTTGACAGGTGATGAGCTGTTGATACTCTCATGCAAGGAGGATCTTGCAAAAGAGTTTGAGATGAAGGACTTGGGCCTCCTTCATTATTTCCTGGGATTGGAAATTTGGCAGTGCAGTGGTGGACTATTTGTTTCTCAGGTTAAGTATGCCCGGGAGATACTGGAGAAGTTAAACATGCATGGCTACAAGCCTGTTGATACTCCTCTTCCTGGAGGTTGGAGGAAGGAGGATGCTACTTTAGCGGAGGTAGTGGATGCCACTGTTTATCGACAGTTGGTGGGGTTTCTTATGTATCTGGTCAATACACGGCCCGATATATGGTATGCAGTTAACCAGCTTTCACAAGCTATGGTTAAGCCTACCAAGCTCTTCTGGAAGGCAAGCAAGCATGTATTGCGTTATCTTAGAGGCACATCGGGATATGGATTGTGGTACAGACAGTCGGATGAGCTGAAGCTGTGTGGCTTCACGGATGCAGATTGGGCAGGGAGCCCAACGGATAGAAAGAGCACATCTAGAGGTATTTTAAGTATCGGGTCGATAGTAGTTTCTTGGTACAGTAGGAAGAAGAGATCCATGGCACTCAGTTCAGTAGAGGCCGAGTATATGGCAGGAATTTTGGCTACATGCGAGGCTATATGGATGAGGAAGATCCTGGTCAGGTTTTTCGGTTCACACTTAGAGCCTACTGTGATTTATTGTGATAATCAGAGTTGCATCAAACTCACAGTTAATCTAGTATTTCATGATATATCTAAACACATTGACATCCAGTATCATCATATCAGAGATTGTGTGCAGTGGAGAATCATGTTACTTTCATACATTCCTACGGAGGATTAGGATGCTGATATCTTGATGAAGGCACTCACCAAGAGAAAATTCAAATACCATAGGGGTAGGATAGGGGTTGCAGATTATCCTTATCTTGTTAAGAGGGAGTGTTGAGATTGCAACAAGATGAGGAGCTTAGTGGAAAGAAGTCGCCTTCACTAAGTGGGCCCGTAGGCTATTTTTGGCGCAAAGTCTATTTTTAGACTATGTCTATTTTTAGACATATGGATCATGTTCTATGAGTTGCAGGATGCTATTTGTGGATGGTTGGTCAAGTCGAAAAAAATAGATGGACTTCTATTTTTAGACATATTGGGCAGAATCTATTTTTAGATTGCCAGTCTAAAAATAGATATGTCGAATATTATTAGCTCTTAATAATATTTGGACTCTAAACATTATCTTATCCTCTTGGAGCACTTCAGTTCGAGTCATGGATGTGGCACATGTAGCTGACAGAAGGAATTACGCTATTCCTAGGGTTTAGTGGAGCTATTGCATGGTTGACTTCAGTTAGAACTCATGTGACAGAGTTTGGTGGAGTTGATGAGACAGTTAATGGAGTTGTGTTTAGTTTAACTTAGTTGAGCTAGTTGTATCTAGTCTAAATGATTGATAAAATTAGTGAGAGTGGTGTGAATTAATTATTAATTAATTCACTAATTATTAACTCATAAATCAACTAATGAATACATCAGTTAACTGCAGTACATGGATAGTTTCAGTGGAGACCAGTGGAGAGGTAGGTGAAAGAGCAGTGTGACTATCAGTTGTGACTATACTGGTGCATGAGATTTGCACACACATTGATGGAGATACCAATGAGGATTGTGCAGTACATACTGGTGGTATTCGAACTTGGATCTAATGATTATCCATATTGGATTGTGCAGTAGAGGCAGGCTAACAGGTGGAGCAGATTGGCGATTGTGTTTTGTATGATCTGAGCTTGTGTAGTGTGTAAAAATTGGAGATAGTGCTGAGAGCTTGTGAGGAGTTTGTACTATGATTGTTACATGATCTTTATGATTATAATATATATATAGTTGGTGGTTTTAAGCTTTAAGCTTTCCCATAAATACTTTTTTTATATGTGTGATTGTTTATGGTTTTAATGTGCGCATGCGATTGTTTTTAATTCCGCAAATCGATGATCAATAGTAGAAGAGGTTATGTATTATGCATGAAGCTCAAATAGTGTGTGATCAGGATAATATCGATGAATAAGTTATCTATTATTCAAATTTCTACAAAAACTAGCTTAAGTGAAGGAATATCACACTCAATTGTAAGGACTGCTTCCAGACCGAATGCAAATTGGAATGGCATGAAGCCCATGGTATTTTTCACTGACGTTCGGTATGCCCATAATGCAGAGTATAGATTCCGATGCCATGTGCTTTTATGATTTCCGACTAACTGACGAATCATGGTCTTGAGGATGCCATTTACGGCTTTGAATTGACCATTATATTGCTGATAGTAGGACAAAGATTGATCTTGTCGAAAACCTAGCATGGAAGTTAACTCCGTCATCATTTGGTTCTGAAAGTGTGAACCATGATATGTGATGATTGAGAGGGGTACATTGAAATGAAAGATGACCTAATTGAATAGGAAGAGAGCAGAGATTTCTCTATCGGCCCGAAAAGTGGAAATGGCTTCAACCCATTTTATGAAGTAGTCGACCAAAACTATGATGTAGTTGTGCCCATCAACAGAAGTGGGATTGCATTTGACGAAGTCTATTCCCCATTTAGTGAAAGGACCAAAAGATATAACTAGATGCAAAGGGGAAGGATGGGTGTGCATTTTCTTCCTAAAAATCTGACACGGATGGAACATCTGGACCGTTGTGACGCAGTCTTTAAACAAAGTGGGCCAATAGTATCTTGCATGCAAGATTTTCTGGGTAGTAGCTATGCCAAAAATATGACCCCCGCATGCCCGAGCATGGTATTTATTTAAAACGTGTTTTGCCTCATTAATAGTGAGACAACATTTAAGAACTAAATTGAGACCACGACAATATAGAGTATCGTTTAGCACGAGATAGTGTTTCGCTCGGTGAGGAATGCAATGAAAGTCATCTGAAGTGAGAGTTGGGCAGAATCATTGAGTTTGGAGGTAGACCTGAATGTCTCCATACCAAGGATTAAAAGAATCAACTAGATATATAGATTCATGAGGAAATAGATCATGAGCTACTTCTTCTGGGTCAATTCTGGGAAGGTCCAATAGTAATTCGACGAAGACTAGGGATTTCTTTGCTTTGGCAGTAGCGAAAATAAATGAAACTGTTAGAGGATAACAATCCATTTGTAATATTTGTCTCCAATGATCTGACAAGACAAGATGTGTTGCATGGGATTATCCAAAGCAATTATGATAGTCTTCCATAGAAATATATAGTTTCGGAGGTGGGTGACAGCGAAGACCACCACTAGAGAGAGTTTCTCCACAAGTGAATATCATAGTTCCGGTCTGATGAGACCTTTTGACAGATAATATATGACATGATCACTATTTTCATCATGAACTTGAACAAAACAATGCCTAGCACGGTTGATGAGGCTGTGAGGTAGAGGAGAAAGTCATACAAATAGTTGGGGGCACTAAGAAGTGGGGTGGAAACTAGTGCCCATTTCAAGGCATCAAACAACAGTTGAACTTGATCATCCCACGATACAATACCCTTTTCTTGAGCAAGTGCATGATGCCTTTCATCATCTCAACATAGTTTACGATGAAATGATGTATAAATTTTTCCTTCCTTTGCAAACATTGGAGTTGCAGAATGGATTGTGGCGCATTTAGTTCAATGATTTCCTTAACCTTATTACGATCAACCCTAATCCCATGCTTGGAAACAATGAAGCCAAGAAGACATCCAAACCTGACAAAAAATACACACGTGTGGATTTAGACGTATGTTATAGAACCTACATCGAGCAAATATTTATTTAAGGTGCGGAAGGTGATGGGCTCGTTTCTTGGAGTGAGACGGAAGGCCATCCAAGTAAGCTTGTACAATGTGTGTGATATTGTGAAATGCATATTCCATGGCCCTTTGGAAAGTTTCTCCCTAATTATTTAGATAGAATGGGAGTTTACGATACGCAAATGTGCCCCAAGGACAAATGAAGCTGGATTTATGCTGGTCATATTTTTTAATCGCTATCTAGTTATATCTCGAAAATTCATCCATAAAGGAGAAATACTTGCATCTGGTGCAATCATCGAGAATATGATCTATGAACGGGGTAGGGTAATTTCCTTTTGGACAAGCAACATTGAGATCAATATAATCAACATAGGATCATATGGTGTATTTTTTCTTATCTACGAGAACCGAATTGGATACTTATTCTTTCAAAGGAACAGGATAGATGAAACCAGGATGTAGGAGTTTTTTAACTTTTGTCTTGGCAGTTTCTACTTTGCGAGGGTGGACAAGTGAGGGCCTTTGCCAGAAAGGCTTGGAATTTTCATAAATCATAATTTCGTGCTCTACTATAGAAGGATCTATGTCGGGAATTTCATTGTAAGACCAAGAAAAAATATCATGGAACTCCTTAAAAAGGGATGTGAAGCATGCAATTTCCTCGGGACAACAATCGACTCCAATTTGTATATTTTCCATGATACTCATTTTGATCGAGATATCTATGAGCATAGTCTTGGAAACATTTCCCATGTTCTCTTCCACATCAATTGTTTGAACAGTCACGTACGTGGAGGGAACGATCTCAGGTGGGTCAAAAGACAAGATTTGGATAGTGGTCGCGTCTTAATCAGACATCGAAGTGTCATGATAAAACTCTCCCCAAGCTTGTTCCTCTAGAGACATGATCTCTTAGATAGTTTCATCCATAGCTAGGACTTCATCAAGGATATCCTTAGAATGAGCTGTGGTGGGAAAGAAGGTGTTACCATTTGTCAAAACCAGAGCAGTGGAGGGTTTATATGTCGATTGGATGGCTTGATAAGCCAACTCAGCTAGTGCTAATGGAATCTGATCTCCGTAGGAATCGATTTCTGAATGCATCAGTAGGATCTAGTAATCGATAGATCCATCTGAGATGGTGGATATTATTGAAATCATGTGTGGAACCTCAGGCGGTAGGAGAGGGAAAAAACCCATCAGGGAAGATACCTTCAGAAGACCAATATCAACACTAATGTAAGAGTTAGGAACACCTCCTACTAAGGGTACAATGCTACTCAGTAATGCAGAATAATTAGGGGTTCAAAAGGATAGATGGTCCACTGTAACTATCTTCCCATCCAATTGAAAAATTATGAGTCGGGAAAACGAACAGATAATGGCAGTCATCGCGTAAGACCAACTATGACCTAATAAAATATTATAGTCGAGATGATGGGATACCACTTCTATGTCCAAATTTATCATTTTCCCACTAAGTGTAATGGGGTAGATAACAAGGTAACCTTTTGGGAGGAATGTGTGGCCATCGAAATATATGAGGGAATTTGATAGTGGAGAGAAAGTGGGAGAACCCAAAGCGAGCTAGCACGAAGTTGACATTACACAGGTCGAAGCACCTGTGTCTATGACACTACGATGGATTGGTATCCCTTTCAACACAACTTGAACATGGAAATCAAGATGGTGTGAAAGGTGAGGTTTTAATTTTTGCATATAGAAGATGGCTAGCATATAATCCTAGGTGTCAATTCCACCAATGGTCTAAAGCAAAGCTTTCATTTGTGTTGGGCAGGTTTGCAACAGTTCGAGTGCAAAAATAGTTGATGGTGCTTGTGCCAAGTCTTCTACAATGTTGTAGTTCTTGGCAGCATGTGTAGAGGTGTTATGAGTCATGCATCAAAGTTTCCCTTTGGGGGGATGAATGATAGGGCCAGCAACAGGCCTTTCGATATGAAAATCGTTAGGCAATGGTGGATTCAAACTTGAACTATTGAGCCTCAATAACTAGATTTCCATAGATTTTAGCTTAGGTTTGGAGTTCAAAAACCTCCATGCCATAAATGGAAGATGATCCTTCACTAGAAGGATCAGTACTTCTGTTTCCCCTTTGGGGGGGTTGTCATGGGTTTGCAACCATGTGTTGTTGTTTCTGTTGTGGATTAGGGATGGGATTTTGAATGATGGTAGGTGTCCTTCCAGAGTCATTTTGCGTAATAAAATCTGCGAATTCCTGCATTCAAGGACATTTATATGTCAATTGGTACTCTGCATAAATTTTGCAAGGTAATCTCATCATTTTCTCCTTTCCTTTGTCGTATTTAGCAGTGTTTCCCTGATTGGAATTATTTTGAGTATGGGGCTGCTCTTCAGAAGGAGTGGTATTTTTCTTGCCGCTAGGTTTTTTTGGAGACTACACAGAGTGTACCTCAGTAGTGGGAAAAGAAGCTAATTGGGTAGGGGAGGTGGTAGCTGAAGATGGCTGGGAAGCTTTCCCGATGAGCTACTTTACAGCTACACTGAAAGTTGTGCCAACGAGGTAGTCAACATGTGCTCCTGGTAACTGAGTAGCGAGAAGATTCAGGTTGTTGGGGGCATAGGGGAGTAACTCATACAACATTCTATATTGCGAATAGATGAGATCTAGATGCTATGCATGATGGATGGATTGGTCTTTCGTGACCACACGAGACAACAAAACATATTTAGCAAGGGGTGGCAAGAGTGACTTACAAAACCAGTTTGATAAGAGATGATACGGGATTGGCTCTTTGACTAACCTCCGCCTAGGTCTCCATTCATGAATGTGATAGGAGATATGGGTGGAGGTTTCTTGGCACAATGAGGTTAATATCTTAGTTCTCGTTTCTTATCAGATTGGTAATTGGAAGTTCTTAAGAAATTTTGTTACTAAGGCACCAAAAATATTGAGTGCAACACTGGGTAACTCAATGTACAATTTGGCAGCGTTTCGTGTGAGATTGTGGGGGAAGAGTTTGAGCCAGATACTATCATCCATCATGGAGTTAGAAATAGACCATAGATGAAAGGTGGTGATGCACGTAGCTGGATCCTCCCCTTGTTTCCCTTCAAACTTAGGGATTTCAAATGAAATATTGTGCGGTACTGGAGGCCAGAGCAGGTTGTGGTTGATAGGATCATTAGTCAATTTGTAGAGGTCAGGGATTTTTAATGCTACCAAAGATGGCAATTGCATGGTTTCCCCCTATCGTCAACCCTAGAGACATCCTTGAGTTGTGAAAGACTAGTGCCTAGGAAATCTTATACAGTAAGAAGCTTATGATATAACATGGATAGTTATCAGAACAAGGCTCTTTTTCTATTTCAGTTTTAACAGTAAAGTTCAATGTAGATGGAACCAGAATACTCATAAACTCAACATAATGAAAAGAATGCTGCAGAGGCAAAAAGTGAATTCTCAAGACAAATGTATCAGACAATTCAAAGGCAGCTTTCTATAAGGAGGGTTGGATTCTAAAAATGCTTTACAGAGGTGAAAAATTAGAGGACATTTGTTGTGTATGAAATATAGAAGGAATACTAACCACTAATGACATGAAATCCAGAAACAAATCTAAACATGAGATGGGCTTATGATAATAAGAATCCATACATGTCTATAGCTTTTAAAAATAACATCCCATAGACTTAATGTAGAAGAAGCGTGGATGAGGTGGAAAATGAAACTACACATCATGGCTGAGTTGTATTTAAAGTGCTAGACAAGTTTAGCCAAAGTATCAATTGTGATAAATTCATACCAAAACCAGTGAGCCACTCGAATTCCAGAGCATGATACAAGAGAAATAGAAATAGTGAAATGAATAGCTAAACTATATCACATAAGGCAGAGCTACAGACTATAAAGCACCAAGAGTAGAATCCTCATTAAAGATAGAACTCCTTATCATTGAGACACCACAGAATCTTCACATTTGTATTAAAGCTTCGACAAAATGCATACAAAAACTCTTTCACAGCATATTCTTTAGAAAATCTGGAACTTGTTTTTCTCTTTAGTTGCTACTTATATAGGGTCCTCAGAAACATAAGAGAGAAGATATTTTTGGGAAAAATATCTCCCTCGCGTCCTAGTAATCAGTTTGAGGTCTCCATCAAAAATGACCAAAATTCATGATAAGGGATAGGGGCATCTCATCATTTATAGTTAGGCTCACGGCCGTTTTAAACAAAAATATTAAACAATAGTTTTTAACATAAAGTAAAATGTAGGAGTGGAATGTGAATTCCACTCAAAATTGAAAAGTAAAAAAATAAAGTAAAAGTAAGAGGCCACTAGGGCCGAATCATGAATTAACACATCGACTGGCGAGATGGATTCGATGCAGTTGCTAAAACAGGTGGCGGAACATTGGTTGATGAGCTGGCCACAAGACTGGCATACTGGGTGCACCTTTGCTGACTATCTGCTGTAGGTTCAGGCATTGATACGAATCCTTCCACCTTGATATAAGCTTCAGTGAGATCGTCAAAATTTGCATCGGTTGGAATTTTGTACTTTACTAGATGGAGGAGGGAAAATTCTTAGCAGAGTGTTGAAACTATAGTCTCAGCTTTCAACCAGGTGGTTTTAGCTGAAATTACATCTGTCCAGTTCATCTCTTCTTTGAGACGTGTTTCATATTCTGGTAATGATAGTAACATGGTAGGGGTAGTAGGACCCCAGCATGATGGAAGCGCAGCCACTGTGATCTCGGCCCAAACCATTTCAAACTGATCCAAATTGACTACCACGTTTTCCAAGGTTCTTGAAGATATGGTGCGAGTAGACTCTTTATCGATTATCTTCTGACATTCAACAGCCTCCTTGAACTTGATTGCTATACTATGCATCTCCACGTCTTCAGACTTTAGCCCTTTCAAGAAAGAGATATAACTTCATGCGTGATGGGCTCTGCTTGATATATCAATATTTCCCTCATGAATATTTCTTCTGAGATAAAGCACAGATGATTTTACTTCTTCGATGACTTTTAGAAAATCCCAGTGTCCTTTTACTGCCATGATAATTTCTGACCAAATTATTCTTCTGGCATCCCTGAGGGTGATATTACCTTTCAGGCGACTATTGAGATCATTGATGGTCTTCTGCTGGTAATATTTTTCCTTCTTTTCCTGCTAAATTTCCTTCTGCATAGCCTCGATCTTTTTGGAATTTTCAGCCAAGACAACTTCCAGCTCATTGATTCTTAGTCTTGTAGTAGAAACCTGCTTCTCTAGTGCAATTTTGGAAGCCACTTGTTTAGTCAACTGTTTGGATAGCGAACTCGTTTCCAGTTGGGTTGGTGGTGGTGCACAATTGTGTGTATCCCAAGTCATCTGTAATATCGTTAGCTTGCCCTGAAGAATAGCCATCGCTTCTACTATCTTTTCCTTTTCTTCCTTCTCCTTTGCCAGAGAATCAACCAAGTCTACTTTATCTTTTTCAGCTTGATCTAGTTTGGCTGTTTGTACATGATGGGAAGCCGATATGCTAATCTTGAGTTTTAGGGATGCCACTTCCTTCTGCAATTTCTCGATGATGTAACATTGTGGATTGGATTCACCAGTTTCTTTTCCTTTAATCGAACCATGGAGGGCACGTACTTGATTTGCGAGGGCACAGGAATTTTCTTGTTCTCTTCTAAGAGTCTCCCTCACTCAGGCATGCTTAGTCTCCAAATTTTTTAAAGTGATTGTAAGCCACATCACCTCGTCTTTTAACATATCACCAACCACCTGAAATAGGTTGCATTTATCAAGTTCTGGCACCTTAGAAATGTTGATCACGTACTCTAGCACTCTGTAACTGGTAGTACCTACATCCGGGTCCAAAATGGCCTCAGCCATGGCCATCACTAGGTGTTCTGTGTCCAAGTTTATTGAGGCTTAAATCTTGGTATGGTACTTCTCTATGTATCCTTCTAGCTCGGCCTTGTACTTATCTCTGATGGATCTGGCTTTCAGGCTTCTTTCGGTTGTGATCTGTGAAGTGTCATCTCTGATAGCCTATGAGACTTCTGAGTAGTCAGAGGACGTAACACTATCTCGTAACACCTTCAGCCCTACCCTGCTCTCATCGGGTTTTCCACATGGTATAAATGGTTCAAGAAACTATTCTTCCCCTATAAATTCTGCTTCACTTGTCTCTATTTTCTATTTTTTGCGAAGGGGAGAACCTGCTCATGACAGACCTGCTTCTTCTTCTTCTTGACCTTTACCAATTTCTCTTTTTGAAGCTGCCTCTCCCTTTGCCCCTATCGCAGATGAATCTATCTCCGTCTGCGAAATAAAAGGCCAAGTTTCAATATTAGCCCTCCATTCTATGAACGGTTTCATTTCATGCACATAAGGAGTTCATTTGTTCCTTCTCCTTCTATTAGAGATAATGCCCCTTGGATCGTAGGGCCAAACTTTCCCTTGTCTAAGATCCATGTCTTGCAGCAGCTTCTCAATGATGGGGAGGTAATGCCTTGAATTGAAAACAAAAGGGCCAATGGCAATGCGAAGTTTAAGGATAAAACCCTTTTTTGCAGGGACGAAGTGGAGTTGGTCAGATTTTAGGGTCTGCCGAATGTACTCCAGAGCATAAATTCATCGAGCAGGGAACACAAGAAACTGATAAGGGGGAACCTCGGCTCCATAAACTCGAATTTCGGTGTAGTTATCGTATAGGTACCAATCCCTAATACTTTGGGATTGACTAGCCTGTAACCATCTCTTCATCTCAGGAAAAACCCTAGGTGAGGGAGAGTCAAGGATTATAGTGTGGGAAATAGGCATGAACTCATTTAGAAATCTGGAATAACCCACCCCATTTGTTAACTGGTGTGTTGCAAAGCTCCAGTCAAAAACTAGTTGGGGTTGAGAATTTACCTTATACACCTTATCTAAACCCAAACCCTCGAACTTATTAGCATGCTGATATAGGAAGAGGTATAAAACCATAGAACAAAAGCTAAAATGACCAGTTTCTGAAATTTCTTGGAACTGGGTCTGAATGGTGGAGGCCAGGAAACCAGGGATATCCAGAACTACCCCTAGTTGAGACATTAACCGTAAGAAGGCGACACATGCCCTGGAGATTTCCCCCAAACTGCCTACACCTAATAGACCTGCGATGAGAGCGAGGATGGGCTGCACTTCTTCATTGAAAAGACTCAAAGGGAAAGGTTCTGCAGAAGGAAGAGATGTGGCCTAATTTTTCAGTTATGGAGGAGATGAAATCTCCTTGCTGTTCCCATGGAAAATTTGCAAACTAAGGGGTTAAAGTAATTTCGTTGAAACTGGTATAGTTCGCACTAGTGGGAAAGCGAAGGGATTTTCTGATAATGTTAGGGGAAGCAAAAAATATCCTATTCCCTTGAGCCAAGATAAACATGCATCGACATTCATCGTAGGCATCTCTGAGCCAGCAGATAAACTCGACAACCAGATAGACCAGAGGGGTAATTTGATGGTATTGGCCTGATAAAACCACCCGATATCGAACCCTATTCTCGACATGTCATCTAAAAAGCTCAGGTTTGATACTGCTGATGGGAAAAGGGTATTGCAAATCACAAATTTTGGCTTGCAGGTCTAAGAAAGGCTCAAAACTGGGAGGGTTTTTGGTTTCACGGACCAGAGGGGTCTCTGGTTCTATTTTCTTAGGGGTGACCTTTCCCATGACTGATATGCAAAAATTTTAAAAGCAAAAGGAAACCAGAGGGGGTATGAGGGACAAAATACCTGTGCAGTGGGAAACCTGCTCGGGAAAGCGACAGGGGGATACTGACAGTGACTTGGTAGACCTGGCACTAGGCTCCCACTTTAGTTTATACTGTAGCCAAATACCTGAAATTCTAATGTAGTAAAATACGGGGGACTATTATATGGGACCGAAATTTTTTTGGGGAAAAGGCAGAATGGTAAAGCAAGTGGGGGTTAGCATCGTAAGGACACTGACAATGGAGCATGCGGTGCATAGGGATTGGGCGTTCAACTGTAGGTGGGTAAATACTGCATGCCTGGTTTAATACTAGTATGGGCCTTAGTACTAGTTCACCTAAGGACTTTACCTTACCTTTCTTCCACGTAAGAAACTCTGTTCTCGAAAAAAATTCTTCATGGGATCGTGAAATACATAGCACGATGGCTTTAAGACCCATGCTTTACTGCCTATATAACCCTTACATGTGTCAACCTCCATGACACGTCACCACAGTTCCGCGGGGGTATGGCTCTATCACCCCCCTCTACTTCTTGACCCCCCCAGAATAGCACATGTGGAGGCTCATACCACATGTATGAAGTAGAGGCAGGCTCTTTTATAATACTCTTTTACTTAAATATTTTATAAGATACCTTTTATTGTTTAATGTTCGGAGCCTTTACGTCTTCCTCCCCTTTTTAGACACGCGCTCAATTATTCAGCCATGTGACTTAGCTTAGCATTGTTTCTCTCCAACCATTATTTAAATTTTTCAGCATGAGTCATGACATTCGATACATTGCTACTAAGGCCATCCGAAAAATGATTAAAGGTAACCATATAATCAACATTGGCTCCACCTGGAGGTGGCACGTTCATCCTTGGGCGTGTCGAGAACTTCGCAGACCAATTGTTAATCTTCCATGTGTACACCATTCTTCAGTACTTTTTATTTTTCTCTTCATGGTTCATCACAACAAAAATCATTCAGATAGAAATGAAAGGCAGATAACTAATGTACAGTATAATACATTAGGCTCTCTCGGCCTGAATCAGAACTGGAAGTAAGGTTTGAGGAGCTGACCATTTGCAGGGGCATCAAGAAAGTCTCCCTATAAATTTTCCAACTTGAACGTGTTATTGCCCCCTTTTTCCACAATTTTAAAAGGGTCGAACCAGAGTGGGTCAAATTTACCATGTTTCCCCTTATCAGCTCTTCGAATATCCCATCTTAGCACTAAATCCCCAACCTACAACTTCCTGTCCTTGGCATGCTGATAAAAAAGGTCCTTCATCTTCACTTGATATTCAGTTAGCCTCTGACTTACCTGGTTCTGTGTTTCTTCTAACTCTACCAGCTGATTGATTCTCTCGGTCACATCATCGAGTTCTTCTTGGCTTTCTTGCATGAATCGGGCTACTGGTAAGGCTAACTGTACAGGGATAACTGTTGCCCTCCCATATACGAATTCATATGGGGACTTCTCGGTTGCTCTCTTGCTGGTAATCCTGTTGGCCCACAGAGCGAATTTCAATTGGGAATCCCAATTTTTCTGATTTTCGTTGATAGACTTCTTCAGTTCCCTCACCAAGGTTTTATTTGAAGACTCTTCCAGGACATTTCCTTATGGGTAACAGGCCGTGGAGTCACCTAACACAATGTTATAATGCTGGAAAAAACTGACAAACTTCACAGACTTAAAGGACTAGGCATTGTCGGTCACTATCTTGGCAGGGAAGCCAAATCTGGATATGATGTTTTCTTCCATAAATTTCATTACCATGACATCTGTTGCATTCCTTGTAGGTATAGCCTCCACCCACTTCGTGAAATAATCTATGGCAGTTAATATCCACTTGTGCTGACCACTTGACGAAGGATGTATTTCACCGATAAAGTCAATTCCCCATTGCTGGAATGGTTCTTCCACGTGAATAGGGATCATGGGCAGAGGTGCCAACTTCTGTATTTCAGCAAACCTTTGGAATTTCTCACAAGCTCTAACCGAGGCAAACACATCTCCAAAAATTTTGGGCTAGAAGAAACCAACCTTCAGGATTTTGTGAGTAGTGGCCCTCCAACTATAATTACCCCCATAGGTTCCTTCATGAAATTCAGCCATTATGTTTTCTACCTCATCCTCTATGAGACACAAGAGTAGAATACCCGAGGGATCTCGCCAGTACAGTCGGCCATTGGCAACAACGTACTTCTGTGACCTCAACCTTAGCGTTATGTATTTAGATTTGTCATAGCTAGGAGGGCAGCTGAGTGTTAGAAGATACTCCACAATCTCCTTGTACCATGAGCTGATGAGATAGTTCATATGTATCTTCTGAGTAGCTATCTCTACTCCCTGCTGCTCTTCCTTCTTCTTAGACTCCTCATTTGCTATCATGGATAGGTTTATACCCAGAGCATGATAGTTTGATTCGGAAAATATTTTGGTTAATCCTTGTCCTTTATTCAGTTTGGTAGGGCGAATGTCAAGCTCATATTCTTGTATTTTAGAAATCCATTTCCCTCTCTTTCCTTCGCTATCTCCTTGGATGAGGATATCTTTCACAGCTACTGTAGGCACAAATGTAGTGATATGTGATTGCAATACATACATACGAAATGCTTTAAGAGACTTCACCAGAGCATAATCGTACTTTTCTAATATGTTATACTTCAACTCTGCGTCATGGAGCACCTGACTGAAGAAAGTGATGGGCTGCTCATACCCTTCTTCATTTTTCTGCAATAAAACTCCTTCCACTATATGAGGTGATGAAAATGAGAACATCATGAAAGGTTTGGCATAGTTTGGTCCAGCTAGCACTGGGGCTTCTGCAAAGGCATTTTTTATCCTGGAAAAGGCCTCTTATGATTCCTGGGACCACTTTACCTCATTATTTTTCTTCATCATGTCAGTTATATGTCTAACTATCTCTGCATAGTTAGGGATAAATCTTCTCAGAAAGTTAATGCACCCGAAGAACACCTACACCTCCTTTTTATTTCTGGGAAGAGAAATGCCATTTATAACTTCTACTCTCCTAGGATCTATTTTTACCCCATATTTGGTTAAAATATGTCCCAAAATCTTACCCTCTTCTAGTGCAAACAATGACTTCTGTGGATTGAGAGAGAGACCATACCTTCTACACTTTTCGAAAGTTCTATGCAAGTGTTCAATGTGCTCTGCATCACCTTTTGAAAACACAGTAATATCGTCCAAATAGACCACCATGAACTTATCTTGCTCCCCAACAAAGGCAATGTCCATGGCCCTTTGAAAAGTGGCCCCTGCATTTATCAACCCGAAAGGCATCCTGGCATACATAAATGTACCCCATGGTGTGGTAAAGGCATTCTTCTTCTGATCTTCTAGTAGTAAAGCCACCTGATTGTAACCAGAGAATCCATCCATCATTGACATCCGAGAAGCTCCCACCACTTTATGTAGAATGTGATCCATCTTGGGCAGTGGATAATTATCCTTAAGGATGCTCAATTTAAGTTTCGGAAATCAACACATAGCCTTACTTCTCCATTCTTTTTCCAGACAGGGACTAGGTTTGCTACCCACTTAGAGTACCTCAATGGCACAATTATTTTGGCCTTTAACTATTTCTTAATTTCTTTCTCAATGGAGGGGAGTAGCAGGGGATTTATCTGTCTAAGCTTATGATTATGCGATTTTGCATCTCCCTTTAGTGGAATTTTATGTTGCATGATGCCGATGTCAAATGTTTTTAGGTCCTAATAAAACCATGCAAACACATATTTATATGACCAAAACAATTTCTGGTAGAGCTCTTTATATTGCTCTGGGACTTTCTTCGATAATTTCACAATTTTGGGGTCAAAATCAGAACCAAGGTTAAGGTCTTCTACCTGATTCTCCTCTACAACTTTGTTTGGCTGCAGTGGGACATCGTTCCTATCAAACAACCTTTCTAGAGGTACTAGTCCTCTGGGTATAATGTTTCCTTTTAGTTGCAAAACTTTATGGCCAGCCACCTTTTCTTCCCATTTATTTTCTGAAATGTCCTCAGCCTCCTCTTCTTCACAAGCATCAATCTCCATGTTGGAGAATTCCCCAACAGTTTCCAAAAATATTTTCACTTGTTCTTCATCCTTGAACACCTGCCAATGCTTGATGTTATCTGGGATTGATGTTTGATAATGTGCCTCTATTTCTTATCTTAGGAGAGGGTTCTAAGGTGGGCAGAAAGTACTAGCAGCAACTGCAAGGGAGTCTGCCATTCTATTCTACTCTCTAGGCATGAAATGTATATTAAATGCCAAGAAAAAATTCTCCACCAGGTCCCAAACTTCATTCCTATAAGCCCTCAGCCTAGGATGTTTGGTTTGACACTGAGTCTTCAATTTTCTAACCACCAATTTCGAATCTCCCAGGACTTTTAAACTTTGTATATTCATGCTTCTGGCTGTCTGTAACCCTAACAGAAGTGCTTCATACTCGGCCACATTATTAGTGGCTTCATACTCTAGCTTGAAAGAAAATGGGACCCATTGGCCTGTAGGGGAAATCAATAATACTCCAGCCCCATTACCTTATCTGGAATTTTCTCCATCAAAATGAAGTGTCCAGATTCCTGCTTCATGGCTCTCTAAGGACTGCTCAGTCTTGATCTAGCAGAATGATGGTTCTTGAGCATAATCTTGATCTTCCTCCAGCATCAAACATGATAAATCTCCCTCTTTACTATAAACTGGAGAATTAACTGAGTTGTCAGCCTTGGTAACCACTTTGACAAATCTAGTTTCCCTGTACAACCTCCTCTCCTGGCCACCAAAAACTGGGATAGTAGCATAGGTCAAGTCCAGCTCGATTGACCCACCGATTTTAGTCCCCCAAATTGACCACCAAATCGTTGATCATACCCAGGAATTTAACTCTTTTGGAATAAAATGAATAGAGGTCCTTGTATGGACGGGTGATTTGTAATCCTAGTTGTTCCATGACTGACAGGGGAAATAGGTTATGAGAAGCTCCTGAATCTAACATATAGTTATGTAACAACAGGTCATGAATTACTAATGACACATAAAATGGGGAAGTAGAGGCATCTAATTCCTCAACATGTGGGCCAAATACAACCATGGGTATTTCTTCTTGAAGGTTCAGACTATCTAGGATATGTGCTACTTCTGGGGGAAGCATAAAGGCTGTGACCTGAGACTGATATGTAGGCTACTTCAACAATTTGGCCAAGGGGATTGGGATTTTGACCTTCTCAAGCTCCTTTTGTAGACTAAATGCAGAGGAGGACTTATCTACTAAAATCTCCTTCGACTCTTTGCTTTGGACCAGGGGTTTGACTTCTTTTGTGAATGACTTGACATTAGGGGGAGTAGCAACTTGTGAAGAGGAAGGAATTTGATCGGCAGGCTGTAAATATTCATTAAGAGGCCTCTTACCTTTGTCTGTGGTCCTTTGATCTGTTGTCTCCTTTTGAGCAGATGCTTCCTTCTGAGGTGTATCTTCCTCCTGATCCTGAGTGCGAGTTCTTTTCCTAGAAGATTTGAGGTCATATCTTCCATTAAACTATGCTTGCATGAAATTGACAAAATACTTGCAGTAGTCATCAATCTCAGGATTTTTGGTGCTTCCATTGACTTTTTCTTCCTCATGTGATGGAATCTCCACTTCATCCCTTTCTTCTAGGGGACATTCTACTTCATCGCTATTTGAAAAAGCAAGGTAGGCCTCCTCTTGCTCATAAGTGGTGTCTTCAGTGGGACCATCTACCTGACCTTCCAAGTACAGAGGGTGTGGTACTTGATCTTGTTGCTCTTTTCATTCCCTTTGCAACATCTGCAAGGGTGGTTTTCTGTACTGAAGATGGTAACCCCTATTTGGAGCATTCTAGAAATTCTTGGAGGATGAATTCTTGGGCTGTAGTTCAAGCTTGACCAGCTTACTTGAAAGATTCTTAATCATTTTGTTCATTTCCTTAATTTTGTCATTAACTGAGTCTCTGTCTTGGCTAGAGGTAGATACCTCTTCTTTTCCCTTTCTTCTAGCGTCTATTTCTGATTTTCCCTTTGATTTACCAGTGGAGGAAAAATTTACCATTCCTTCCCAAGTGGTGATGGAATGGTCTCCCAATGTATTAAACCATTTTCTAGCTTCGCCATCAAGAGATTACACAAATAGTCTTAGGACTACATCTAGATGTTCCACATTAAATTTCTCTGCAAAAGATCAGAAGACCTCAAGATGTTTTTAAACTTCAATCTCATTTTCCCCATTGAATCGAGGTAAGATCTTTAGATTGTCCTGTGGCATATCATTCAACACTTGAGGTAATGCCAAGGGGGCATATTTATTCAACAAGAAGCCAGGAACATTGGCCATTGGGGGAGGTAGGGGTAGTGCAAGAGTTTGATGTGTAAAAGGAGGAGGAGGTGGAAGTGAAGTATGAATGACAATAGGAATGTATTGGACGGCAGCTTGAGGTGTTGATGGGGACAACGGGTTGTTAATAGCAGATACTTTGGTAGCCTCTTTGACCTCTTCGACTTCAAGAGTAGGGTGAAAGGTGTAATGTGTGGTATCTCTTGATTCAGCTTCATCTTTGATTCGGACACCTCCCCGAGGTGGACTATCTGAGTAGTAATCGGTATCTCCCAGAGTGGAGTCGGGACCTTCCACTTGGGAAACCTGAGAGGAGGAAGATGGAAAGTCTTCTAAAGAGAATTCAGGGATCTCAATATGGACTGATTTTCTTTCCCTCCAACTCCTTCTATGTATGATTCTCTCTGGGTCAGACACCGAAGGTGTCTTTGGCTGAGACATATCTAACCTCAGGTGTGGCTTACGAGGAGCTAGGACTGCAAGTAAAATTTATCTTTAGAAATGAATGTGGAGTCGCCAAGGTGAGGGATCTACAACTCTCAACTCTCCATGTTCAGCTATTTGAAGAGTGAATAAGGTTTTGTCGAGGCCCAGGGATTTTAACTTTTCTCAATTTTGATCCCCGGAAACAACACCAAAAAGATGTTTTCAACCCTAGAGACAGCCTTGATTTGTGAAAGACCAGTGTCTAGGACATCTTATACAGGAGCATATGATATAACATGGATAGTTATCATAACAAGGCTCTTTTTCTATTTTAGTTTTAACAGGAAATTTCAATGTAGATGGAGCCAGAATACTCATAAAATCAGCATAATGAAAGGAATACTATAGAGGCAAAAAGTGAATTCTCAAGACAAATGTATCAGAAAATTCAAAGGCAACTTTCTATAAGAAGGGTTGGATTCTAAAAATGCTTTATAGAGGTGAAAAATCAGATGAATTTTGTTGTGTATGAAATATAGAAGGAATATTAACCACTAATGAGATGAAATCTAGAAACAAATCTAAACATGAGATGGGCTTATGATAATAAGAATCCATACATGTCTATAGCTTTTAAAAATAAAATCCCATAGAACTTAATATAGAGGAAGCGTGGATGAGGTGGAAAATGAAACAACACATCATGACTAAGCTATATTTAAAGTGCTAGACAGGTTTAGCATAAGTATCAATTGTGATAAATTCATACCAAAACCAGTGAGCCACTCTCATTCCAGAGCATGATACAAGAGCAATGGAAATAGTGAAATGAATAGCTAAACTATATCACATAAGGCAGAGTTATAGACTATAAAGCACCAAGACCAGAATCCTCATTAAAGATAGAACTCCTTATCACTGAGACCCCACGGGCTCTTCACATTTGTATTAAAGCTTCGACAAAATGCATACAAAAACTCTTTCACAGCATATTCTTCAGAAAATATGGAACTTGTTTTTCTCTTTAGTTGCTGCTTATATAGGATCCTCAGAAACATGAGCGAGAAGATATTTTCGGGAAAAATATCTTCCTCGTGTGCTAGTAATAAGTTTGAGGTCTCCATAAAAAATAACCAAAATTCATGATGAGGGATAGGGACATCTCATCATTTACAGTTAGGCTCACATCCGTTTTAAACAACAATATTAAAAAACAGTTTTTAATAGAAAGTAAAATGCAGGAGTGCAATGTGAATTCCACTCGAAATTGAAAAGTAACAAAATAAAGTAAAATTAAGAAGCCACTAGGGCCGAATCATGAATTAACACATTCACTGGTGAGATGGAGTCGATGTTGTTGCTGACACAGGTGGCGAAACATTGGCTGATGAGCTGGCCACCATGCTAGCATACTGGGTGCATCTTTGCTGACTATCTGCTGCAGGTTCAGGCATTGATGTGAATCCTTCCACCTTGATATAAGCTTCAGTGAGATTGTTGAAATTTGCATTGGTGGGAATTTTGTGCTTTACCAGATGGAGGAGGGAAAATTCTTGGCGGAGTGTTGAAACTATAGTCTCAGCTTTCAACCGGGTGGTTTTATCTGAAAGTACATCTGTCTGGTTCATCTCTTCTTTGAGACATGTTTCATATTCTGGTAATGAAAGTAACACGGTAGGGGTAGTACAACCCCAGTATGATGGAAGCCCAGCCGCTGTGATCTCGGCCCAAACCATATCAAATCGATCCAAATTGACTGCCATGTTTTCCAAGGTTTTTGAAGTTATGGTGTGAGTAGACTCTTTATCGATTATCTTCTGACATTCAACGGCCTCCCTGAACCTACTTGCTATACAATGCTTCTCCACGTCTTCAAAATTCAGCCCTTTCAAGAAAGGGATATAACCTTTTGCATGATGGGCTCTACTGGATATATCAGTATTTACCTCATGAATCTTTCTTCTGAGATAAAGCACAGATTATTTACTTCTTTGATGACTTTTAGAAAATCCCAGTGTCCTTTTACCGCCGTGATAATTTTTGACCAGATTATTCTTCTGGCATCCCTGAGGGTGATAGTACCTTTTAGGCGACTATTGAGATCGTTGATGGTCTTCTGCTGGTTAGCTTTTTCCTTCTTTTCCAGCTCAATTTCCTTCTGCATAGCCTCAATATTTTTGGAATTTTCAGCCAAGACAACTTCCAGTTCATTGATTCTTAGTCTTTCTATAGAAACCTACTTCTTTAGTGCAATGTTGGAAGCCACTGCTGTAGTCAACTGTGCGGACAGAGAACTGGTTTTTGGTTGGGCTGGTGGTGGTGCACAACTGTGTGTATCCCAAGTTGTTTGTAATGATTTTAGCCTACCATAAAGAACAACCATCTCTTCTGCTATCTTTTCCTTTTCTTCCTTCTCCTTTGCCAGGGAATCAGCCAAGTCTACTTTATCTTTTTCAGCCTGAGCTAGTTAGGCTGTTTGTACATGATGGGAGGCTGGTATGCTAATCTTGCATTTCAGGGATGCCACTTCCTTCTACAATTGCTCGATGAAGTAAAGTTGTGGATTGGATTCACCAGTTTCTTTTTCTTTAATTAAATCATGGAGGGCACATACTTGATTTGCGAGGGTAGGGGAATTTTCCTGTTCTCTTCTAACAGTCTCCCTCACTCGAGTATTCTTAGTCTCCAACTTTTTTAAAGTGATTCTAAGCCGCATCACCTCGTCTTTTAACATATCACCAACCACCTGAAATAGGTTGCATTTATCAAGTGCCGACACCTTAGACATGTCGATCATGTACTCTAGCACTCTATAACTGGTAATACCTGCATCCGAGTCCTGAATGGCCTCAGCCATGGCCATCACTAGGTGTTCTGTGTCCAGGTTCATCGAGGCTGAAATCCTGGTATGGTATTTCTCTATGTATCCTTCTAGTTCTGCCTTGTACTTATCTCTAATGGCTCTGGCTTTCAGGCTTCTTTCGGTTGCGATTTGTGAAGTGTCAGCTCTGATAGCCTATGAGACTTCTAAGTAATTAGAGGATGTAACACTATCTCATAACACCTTGAGCCCTACCCTGATCTCATCGGGTTTTCCATATGGTATAAACGGTTCGAGAAACTGTTCTTCCCCTATAACTTCTACTTCACTTGTCACTATTTTCTATTTTTTGTGAAGGGGAGAACCTGCTCTTGATGGACCTACTTCTTCTTCTTCTTGACCTTTACCAACTTCTCTTTCTGAAGTTGCCTCTCCCTTTTCCCCTGTCGCTGATGAATCTGTCTCCATCTACGAAAGCAAAGGCCAAGTTTCAAGATTAGCCCTCCATTCTATGAACGATTTCATTTCATGCACATAAGGAGTTGATTTATTCCTTCTCCTTTTGTTAGAGATAATGCCCCTCAGATGGTAGGGCCAAACTTTCCCTTGTCTAAGATCCATGTCTTGTAGCAACTTCTCAACGATGGGGAGGGCATGCCTTTAATTGACAACAAAAGGGGCAATGGTAATGGGAATTTTAAGGATAAAACCCTTTTTTGCAGGGACAAAGTGGAGTTGGTCAGATTTCAATGTCTATTGAATGTACTCCAGAGCATAAATTCGTCAAGCAGGGAACATAGGCAACTGATAAGGGGGAACCTCGGCTCCATAAACTCGAATTTCGGTGTAGTTGTCATATAGGTACCAATCACCAGTTCTTTGGGCTTGACTATCCTGTAACCATCTCTTCATCTCAGGAAAAACCCTAGGTGAGGGAGAGTAATGGATGATAGTGTGGGAAATAGGCATGAACTCATTTAGAAATTTGGAATAACCCACCCCATTTAGTAACTAGTGTGTTGCAAAGCTCCAATCGAAAACTAGTCGGGGTTGAGAATTTACCTTATACACCTTATCTAAACCCAAACCCTTGAACTTATCAGCATGCTGATATAGGAAGAGGTAGAAAACCATAGAACAAAAGTTGAAGTGACCAGTTTTTGAAAGTTATTGGAACTGGGTCTGAATGGTGGAGGCCAGGAAACCAGGGATATCTAGAACTACCCCCAGTTGAGACATTAACCGTAATAAGGTGACACATGCCCTGGAGATTTCCCCCAAACCACCTACACCTAATAGACCTGCAATGAGAGCGAGGATGGGCTGCACTTCTTCTTTGAATAGACTCAAAGGGAAATGTTCTGTAGAAGGAAGAGATGTGGCCTGATTTTCAGTTATGGATGAGATGAAATCTTCTTGCGATTCCCATGGTAACTTTGCAAACTAAGGGGTTAAATTCATTTCGCTGAAACTGGTATAGTTCACGCTAGTGGGAAATCGAAGGGATTGTCTGTTAATGTCAGGGGAAAGAGAAAATATCATGTTCCCTTGAGCCAAGATAAACGTGCCTCGACGTTCGTCATAGGCATCTCTGAGCCAGCAGATAAACTCGACCACTGGATAGAATGGAGGGGTAATTTGATGGTATAGGCCTGATAAAACCACCCGATATCAATCCCTATTCTCAACATGTCGTCTAAAAATCTCAGGTTTGATACTGCTGATGGGAAAAAGGTATTGCGGATCATAGATTTCGGCTTTCAAGTCTAAGAAGGGCTCGAAACCGAGAGGGTTTATGGTTTCACAGACCTGAGGGGTCTTTGGTTCTGTTTTCATAGGGGTGACCTTTCCCATGAATGATATGCAAAAATTTTAAAAACAAAATGAAACCAAAGGGGGTATGAGGGACGAAATATCTGTGTAGAGGGAAACCTGCTTGGGAAAGTGACGCGGGGGGTACTGACAGTGACTAGGTAGACCTGGCACTAGGCTCCCACTTTAGTTTATACCGTAGCCGAATACCTGAAAGTATACTACAGTAAAATACGGGGGACCGTTATATGGGACCAAGGATTTTTTGCGGAAAAGGAAGAATGGTAAAGAAAGTGGGGGTTAGCATCATAAGGACACTGGCAATGGAGCACGCGATGCATAGGGATTGGGCGTTCAACTGCAGGTAGGTGAACACTGCATGCCTGGTTTAATACTAGTATGGGCCTTAGTACGAGTTCACCTAAGGACTTTACCTTACCTTTCTGCCGCGTAAGCAACTCTATTCTTGAAACAAATTCTTCGTGGGATCATGAAATACACAGCATGATGGCTTTAAGACCCAAAATTTACTCCCCATATAACCCTTGCACCATGTCAACCTCCATGACATGTCACCACAGTTCCGCGGGGGTATGGCTCTATCAGCCCCCTTCGCTCCTTGACCCCCCCCAGAATAGCATATGCGGAGGCTCGTACCATGTGTATGAAGTAGAGGCGGGCTCTATTATAATACTCTTCTGCTTAAATATTTTATAACATACCTTTGTTTGTTTCATGTTCGAAGCCTTTACGTCTTCCTACTCTTTTTAGATACGCGCTTAATTATTCTGCCATGTGACTTAACTTAGCATTGTTTCTCTCCAGCCATTATTTAAAATTTTCACCACGAGGCATGACATTCGATACTCTACTACTCAAGGCCATTTGAAAAATGATTAAAGGTAACCATATAATCAACATTGGCTCCACCTGGGGGTGGCACGTTCATCCTTGGGCATGTCAAGAACTTCGCAGACCACTTGTTAATCTTCCATGTGTACACCATTCTTCAGTAATTTTTATTTTTATCTTCATGATTCATCACAACAAACATCATTCAAATAGAAATGAAAGGCAGATAACTAATGTATAGTATAATACATCAAGCTCTCTTGGCCTGAATCAAAACTGGAAGTATGGTTTGAGGAACTGACCATTTACAAGGGAATCAAGAAAGTATCCCTGTAAAGTTTCCAACCTGAACTTGTTATTGCCCCCTTGTTCCACAATTTTAAAAGGGCTGAACCAGAGTGGGTCAAGTTTACCATGTTTCCCCTTATCAGCTCTTCGAATATCCCGTATGAGCATTAAATGCCCAACCTACAACTTTCTATCTGTGGCATGCTGATCAAAAAGGTCCTTCATCTTCTCTTGATATTCAGTTAGCCTCTGACTTACCTGGTTCTGTGTTTCTTCTAACTCTACCAGCTAATTGATTCTCTTGGTCACATCATCAGGTTCTTCTTGGCATTCTTGCATGAATCGGGCTACTGGTAAGGCTAGCTATACAAGGAATATTTCTACCCTCCTATATACTAATTCATATGGGGACTTCCTGGTTCCTCTCTTGCTGGTAATATTGTTGGCCCACAGAGCGAATTTGAACTGGGAATGCCAATTTTTCTGATTTTCATTGATATCCTTCTTCAGTGCCCTCACTAGGGTTTTATTTGAAGACTCTGCCATGCCATTTCCTTGTGGTAAATAGGTTGTGGAGTGACCTAACACAATGTTATACTGCTGGTAGAAACTGACAAACTTTGCAGACTTAAAGGCCTGGGCATTGTTGGTCACTATCTTAGCAGAGCAGCCAAATCTGGATATGATGTTTTCTTCCATAAATTTCATTACCACAACATCTGTTGCATTCCTTGCAGGTATATCCTCCACCCACTTCGTGAAATAATCTATGGCAATTAATATCCACTTGTGTTAACCACTTGACAGAGGATGTATTTCACCGATAAAGTCAATTCCCCATTGCTGGAATGGTTCGTCCATGTGAACATGGATCATGGGCAGAGGTGCCAACTTCTGTCTTTCAACAAACCTTTGGCATTTCTCACAAGCTCTAACCTGGGCAAACACATCTCCAAAAATTTTGGGCCAGAAGAAGCCAGCCTTCAGGATTTTGTGAGCATTCGCCCTCCAACTATAATGACCCCTATAGATTCCTTCATGAAATTCGGCCATTATGTTTTCTACCTCATCCTCTGTGAGACATAGGAGTAGAATACCTGAGGGATCTCACCAGTACAGCTGGCCATTGGCAACAACGTACTTCTGTGACCTCAACCTTAGTGTTCTATATTTAGCTTTGTCACAGCTAGGAGGGCAGCTGAGTGTTAGCCAATTGTTGGAAATGTTGTCATTGATGGCAAAGGAAGTGGCATGAAGGAGCATATGAACAGAAACAAGGCAAAGAGAGAAGCAAGGAGCAGCATTAGATTAGAAGCAGAAAGAGTAACAGCGAGATAGCAGAAGCAGCAGAGAGGAAGCAAGGCAGGTAAGATATTGAGGTAGCAGACAACACATAAATAGTGAATAGAAGTAGAATGCATAATTGAAGCAGAACTTTCCAGAGACAGAGTGGGAGAAAAATGCCATCAAACAGGAAAAGGTTTCGCATTTTCTGTGAATTATATGTATATTCTTTATAGAATTCAGAAGGAAGGATAGTTGAGTCCCTGTGGAAAAATATGTATCATTTTCCGTAAACATCATAAACCCTATGGCAAGGATTCGAAATTGAAGATTTAGTGTATAAATTGAAGGAATTAATGGTTTCAGGGACATGATGAATGGAACAAAGATTATAATTGCGACAGAACATTGCGTGGAAGAATGGAACCATGACCGAGTGAACAGTGAAGGTGGTTTATGGTTTTCATTACACCACCTATGCGGAGTAAGCAGTATTTGAGGAGTTGGGAGCGATTCTATAAATCACTCGACACATGGCAAGGAGGACCCATGGAAAACCACTTGTCATTGTGTGCCATCGCGCGTTGTAGTTCGACCTAGGATGCCCAGCGATATCATTCAGCGTCGTTGATCTAGGAAGGGGTCATCGGATGGTCTTCATTTTTTGAAGGTGCGCAAAGATTAACATAGGTACGACGGGCCATCACACGATAACGTTCGGCATCGGAGGTCGAGCGATATGCATATACGCCGTTGATCTGGAAGCTGGCAAATCTAACGGTGATCAGACATTAGACTTGCGCGAAATTTACTTATGGTACCATGTGCATATTTGATTGGCTTTTGACTATATTTGTGGGCCCGGGGTCAAAGTTTTACCATATTGTTTGAAAGCATTAAAATGTGAAGGGTTAACCTTAATCCTAAAGTTAAGTTCAAAAGTATTAAATTAATTACCAAGATCAATAGAATAGTGTGAGATATGGAAACCCCGCTGGATTATCTATTTTTGACCCCGTCTAGGAATACCATTAGCAATTGAATGGTTTTGACCCAAGGTTTTAATAAAAGCGAAAAATATATAAGGTGATGAGAATCATGAAGAATGGGGTGTGCATATGAAAGGGTTGATGAAAAACGAATCTCTTTTGGAGATATCTGTATGAATAAACTCTGATATATCTGAATCTATGGTGCACCCTATGTTAATCGACTAATTAAATCATGAAGAACATATGCATGTGCAAGGGTGGTGAATGAATAAATTTCTCTTAGGAATATCTGCATGGATGAACCCTGTTCTTAATTGATAAATATGAATCTACGATGCACCTATGGATATGATCTAGAAATGATGAATCTCTACTATAATCGGCAAAAAGAAATGATGAAGACCTGATGGATGTCTGATGAAGAAACTGAAGAAATCTGGTGAATCTGAGGGTTAAAGATTTCTGTACGAAAGTGGAAGTATCAGGGGGTTGGAGCTCCCTTCCAGTAGTGACTGGAGAACGAGGAAAAGGTTGTAGACTTTCTGCAACATTTTTCCCAACAATTGGTATCAAAGCAGGTCCTTCTAAAAAAGCTTAGCCGCTAGAAGGAAGATCAAGCAAGATGAGCAATGAAGATGGAACAACATCTATCAGGCCTCCGCTCTTTAATGGAAACAATTTAATCTTCTGGAAAACAAGGATGAGATCCTATCTTCAGTCTCTGGGAGCAGAGGTATGGGCAATTGTTGAACAAGGATATCAATATCCAGCTGCAGTACCAACAGATCCAACGGAAAGAAAGAATTATGAAACAAATGCAAAGGCAGTCAATGCTCTATTGGGAAGTCTAACTGAATCAGAATTTGTCAAAGTCATGCAGCTGAATACAACAAAGGAAATATGGGACAAAATAATTCTAAGTTATGAAGGTGATGCAAAGGTAAAAAGTGCTAAACTCCAAACTCTCAGAATTCAATATGAGAATCTAAAAATGGATAATGAGGAGAGCATTGCCAATTTCTTTTTACATCTTGATGTTATTGTAAATTATATGAAAAATCTAGGGGAAACAATAACCGAATCTACTTTGGTGAGAAAGTCTTAAGATCAGTAATGACAAAATTTGAGTCAAAAGTTCCTGCTTTTGAAGAAAAGCAGGATCTTCAAAATCTTACTGTGGTGCAACTTCATGGCATACTAACTGGATATGAAATGAGAAGAGGAGGACCGTCTAAAATCAAATAAGCAGTCTTTAGAACTTCTACAAAAGGGAAGGAAGTACAAAAACCAGAAGAATTAGGATATATCTCTGAAGAAGATGAAATTAACTTTGTAAAGAAACTTCAACTTGGCACAAGACGGTTCAGAGGTAAGCTTCCTTTCAAATGTTTTGATTGTGGAAGAGTTGGTCATTATGCTGCGAAGTGACCTCATAAGGAAACACATAAAAAGGGGAAGGAAGTATTAAGAAGGAATAAGAATCGTTATAGCACTAGAAAAAGTTACTATACTCATGAAGACAGTGACGGGTTATATGATAGTGAGGAAGAATGTGAATAAGATCTTAGACTTCTCATGGCATTTGAAAAAGAATCTAGAGAAGATAAGGATACCTTTTTGGATGCTCTAGAAGACAATGATTTTCTTGATGAAAAAAATCAACTCAAAATTGGCTTAGAAGAGAGTAAAATAATCATAGAAACTCTGAAAAATCAGCTTGAAGAGAAGGAGAAACACAATGAGAAATTAGAGTGTGAAGTAGTGAGTCTAAGAAAAGAACTTGAGAAAGTAAAAGCTCTGAATCTTAGATTTGCTAAAGGATCTGAAACCCTAGATAAGATTATCAAGGTACAACGTTCTCCTCTTGTAAAGACAGGTCTTGGATATATCAGAGAATCTTCTCAGGCTTCAGCACCAAATTATCTAAAAGCAGCTACAGCTGGTATACAACATGCTACCTCTCGGCAAGGGAATAAAGAATATTTGCAGGTAAATCATGACCATCTCAATTCAAAGAAAACTAACAGGAATGTCTTTCAAAGAAACACCAATCAACAAGTAAATTCAAGTAGAAAATTTTATGATCACATAAATTTCTTCTTCAATGGACAATGTTTCTCATGTCACAATTTTGGTCATAAAGTTGTTCAATGTGTTGCATATAAAACCATCATGACAAGAGAAGCAAGAAAGAAAAGGATTGATATTGAAACAAAGAAGAATACTTATAACATCTTTTCTCCTCTTCAAAATGAAGTTGAATGTGCTTATTGCAATAACTTTGGCCATGAAGAATCTGAATGCAGGAGCAAAGTTCAGCCAAAAGAACATGTTCCTTCAAGCTCCAAAATATGGAAAAAGAAGGAATTACAGGTTGAAAATTGTGCCATAGCATTATTTGCAGAAGATGAAGAAAACCAATGGTACATTGATAGTGGATGCTCAAGACACATGACAGGTGACAAAAACAAACTTCTAGCATATAGTGCTTTAGAAAAACAAAAGGAATGTTACATTTGGAAATGATACTCCTGCGGTCATTAAGGGAAAAGGGTCTATTTTTCTAAAAGAAAAGGTGAAAGCTAATGAAGTTATGTATGTGGATGGATTAAAGCATAACCTGTTAAGTGTAAGTCAAATGTGTGATCAAGGAACTGAAGTTGTATTTAGTTCAAAATAATGTGTGGTACGTGATCTTGATATAGGTTAAGAAATTATAAAAGGAAAAAGAACTCCAAGCAACCTGTATGTATTGAATAACTGCAAAGAACAATGTTACTTGAGTAAACCTTCAGAAAATTGGCTATGGCATAGAAGGTTGGGGCATCTGAGCTTCTCTCAAATCAACAAATCAAGCAGACTTAACGCTGTTCATGATCTTCCCAATATTACTCTACCTGAAAATATCATATGCAAATATTGCCAATTTGGTAAGCAAACCAGAGTACAATTTAATGGCAAGGAAGGATCATCAAGTAAGCCTCTTGAACTCATTCATACTGACATATGTGGACCTATGAGGAAAAATTCACCACATGGTGAAGAATACTATATCTTATTCATTGATGATTTCTCTAGAATGTGTTGGATTGGGCTGCTTAAACACAAAGATGAAGCATCTAAGAAATTTCAGATCTTCAAAGCACTGGTTGAAAATGAATTAGATCTAAAAATCAAGTGTCTTAGATCTAATCGAGGAGGAGAATATACATCCAATGAATTCCTTGAATTTTGTGAACAACATGGCATAAAAAGATAGTTTTCTGTAGCTAGCACTCCACAACAGAATGGCGTTGCAGAAAGAATGAACAGAACAGTTCAACAAATGGTTAGAGCTATGCTTGATGATTCCGGAACACCTGACACATTTTGGGGAGAAGCAGCACATACAACAGTAAAAATTCTCAACAAGGCACATGTTTATGTACATAGCGATAAAACTCCATATGAACTCTGGTATGGTAATCCTCCCACTGTAAAGCATTTTAGAATTTTTGGAAGCAAATGCTTTTTCAAAAATAATGATGAAAAACTTGGCAAGTTTGAACCCAGAGCAGACGAAGGAATACTCCTTGGTTACTCCTGTAGGAGCAGAGCATATAAATGTTACAATAAAAGACTTTGGAAGATTGTTGAATGTATTGATGTTGCTATTGATGAGTCCCCAGTAGCTCCAAAAGAAGAAAAACAAACAACAAATGAAGACGATGATGATGACATATATCCCTCTACATCAAATAGTAATGATACAAACAGTGAACCCAATGAAGAACACGAAGATGATTTTTCTGAAAAGGCTCCATCCAGATATGTTCAAAAGAATCATCTAGAATCTCAAATTTTGGGAGAAAAGGGATCAGGTGTACAAAAAATAAGGACTCTTGTGGGATCTTCTAGCAATCTGGAATTTCTGTCCACTATTGAACCTCACAATTTCAGTCAAGCTAGCAAAGATGAATGTTGGATTCAAGCCATCAATGAAGAGCTTGATCAAATTGAAAGAATCACACTTGGGAATTAGTACCAAGACCTCATGAAAAAAATGTCATTGGAACTAAATGGATATTCAAAAACAAGTTAAATGAGAATGGGGATGCTATAAGAAATAGATCTAGACTTGTTTGCAAGGGGTATGCTCAACAAGAAGGTATAGACTTTGAAGAAACTTTTTCTCCTATAGCCAGACTTGAAGCCATAAGAATGTTTCTTGCTTTTTCAAGCTTCCAACAAATCAAAGTTTATCAAATGGATGTTAAATCTAATTTTCTCAATGGTGATCTAGAAGAAGAAGTTTATATAGAACAACCAGAAGGATTCATTTTGGGAAACGATGAAAAACTTGTTTGTAGACTTAAAAAGGATTTATATGGTCTCAAACAAGCTCCAAGGGCATGGTACTATCGTCTTGACAAATATCTTCATCAACAAGGATTTTCAAAAGGGTTTGCTGATAGCAACTTATACACAAAAACTGAAAATGACAAACTATTGATTGTGGTTGTATATGTTGATGATATCATTTTTGGAAGTAATGAAGAGTCTATGAGTCAGAAATTTGCTTATGATATGCAGCAAGAATTTGAAATGTCTTTACTAGGGGAACTAACATTCTTTCTTGGCTTGTAAGTGCAACAAGAAACAAATGGCATATTCTTATCACAAGAAAAATACCTCAAGCAAATCCTGAAGAAGTATGGCATGGAAGATTGCAAACCTGTAAATACACCAATGATAACCAGATGTAATCTCAGTTCTAATGATGATTCCCCCATGGTGAATCAACCAGAATACAGATCTATGATAGGAAGTCTACTTTATCTCATTGGGACAAGACCAGACATCATGCATGTAGTTGGGATTGTTGGACGATTCCAAGCTAATCCAAAAGAGTCTCACCTTCAGGCTGTGAAAATAATATTCAAATATCTACAAGGAACTCAAGACTTTGGACTATGGTATCCAAAGAATGCTGATCTCACTCTTCATGCATACACTGATGCAGATTGGGCTGGAAATGTTGATGATCGGAAAAGCACTAGTGGTGGTGCATTCTATATGGGGCCCCGGTTAGTATCTTGGTTTAGCAAGAAGCAAAGCTCTATTGCCTTATCTATAGCAGAAGCAGAATATGTGGCTGTCGCATCATGTTGCACTCAACTTCTTTGGATGATGCAAACCTTACAAGACTTTCAAATCAAATGTTCACCTCCTATATCCATTATGTGTGATAACACAAGTGCCATCAGTATCTCAAAGAATCCTGTTATGCATTCCAAGACCAAGCACATTCCCATCAAATATCACTTCTTACGTGAACAAGTGCTTGAACAAAAAGTGAAATTGGAATATGTTCCCTCCAAAGAACAAGTTGTTGATATATTTACCAAACCTCTACCCAGGGAAGCATTCGAATATCTCAGACAGAAACTGGGAGTAGTCTCTGCCATGCAAAAAATCAGATCTACTTAAATACAAAAGATTAAATTGGTTGTGAGGCGTTGTTGGGCATCTCTAAATGCACAGGCGAAGGGGGAGCATTAGTCATATGAAAATGATGCATTGTTGGAATTTATGAGTCATTTTGTCATATTATGTTTGAATATGCAGCACGATCTTAGGGGGAGCATGATATTGTCAGTTCAAAGGATCTTGATCAAACTCTTTGCCATTGATGTCAAAGGGGGAGGAAATGCAACAAAGGGCTTCTATAAGACTATAAACAAAGGAATAATATTGACATCAATGCCAAAGGGGGAGATTGTTGGAAATTTTGTCATTGATGGAAAAGGAAGTGGCATGAAAGAGCATCTGAACAACAACAAGGCAAAGAGAGAAGCAAGGAGCAACATTAGATTAGAAGCAGAAAGAGTAACAGTGAGACAGCAGAAGCAGCAGAGGGGAAGCAAGGCAGATAAGATATTGAGGTAGCAGACAACGCAGAAATAGTGAATAGAAGTAGAATGCATAATTGAAGTAGAACTGTCCATAGATAGAGTGGGAGAAAAATTCCATCAAACATGAAAAGGTTCTGCATTTTCTATGAATTATATGTATATTCTTGATAGAATTCAGAAGGAAGGATAGTTGAGTCCCTGTGGACAACTATGTATCATTTTCTGTAAACATCATAAAACCTATGGCAAGGATTCAAAATTGAAGATTTAGTGTATAAATTGAAGGAATTAATGGTTGCAGAGACATGATGAATGGAAAAAAGATTATAATTGTGGCGAAACACTGCATGGAAGAATGGAACCATGACCGAGTGAACAGTGAAGGTGGCTTATGGTTTTCATCGCACCACCTATGCGGAGTAAGCGGTATTTGAGGAGTTGGGAGCGATTCTATAAATCACTCAACACGTGGCAAGGAGGACCCATGGAAAACCGCTCGACGCTGTGTGCCATCACACGTTATAGTTTGACATAGGATTCCCAGTGATATCGTTGAGTGTCGTTGATCTGGGAAGGGGTCATCGGATGGTCATCATTTGTTGAAGGTGCGTGAAGATTAACATGGGTACGACGGGCCATCACACGATAACGTTCGACATTGGAGGTCGAGCGATATGCATATACGCCGTTGATCTGGAAGCTAGCAAATCTAATGGTGATTGGATGCTGGACTTGCACGAAATTTACTTATGGTACCATGCGCATATTTGATTGGCTTTTGACTATATTTGTGGGCCCTGGGTCAAAGGTTTACCATATTTTTTGAAAGCGTTAAAATGCGAAGGGTTAACCTTAATCCTAAAGTTAAGTTCAAAAGTATTAAATTAATTACCAAGATCAATAGAATAGTGTGAGATATGGAAACCCCACTGGATTATCTATTTTTGACCCCGTCCAGGAATACCATTAGCAATTGAATGGTTTTAACCCAAGGTTTTAATAAAGGCGAAAACTATATAAGGTGATGAGAATCATGAAGAATGGGGTGTGCATACAAAAGGGTTGATGAAAAACGAATCTCTTTTGGAGATATCTGTATGAATAAACTCTGATATATCTGAATCTATGGTGCACCTGTGTTAATCGACTAATGAAATCATGAAGAACGTATGCATGCGCAAGGGTGGTGAATGAATAAATTTCTCTAAGGAATATCTGCATGGACGAACCCTATTATTAATTGATAAATCTGAATCTACGATGCACCTATGGATATGATCTAGAAACAATGAATCTCTACTATGATCGGCAAAAAGAAATGATGAAGACCTGACGGAAGTCTGATGAAGAAACTGACGAAATCTGGTGAATCTGACGGTTAAAGCTTTCTGTATGAAAGTGGAAGTATCAGGGGGTTGGAGCTCCCTTCCAGTAGTGATTGGAGAATGAGGAAAAGGTTGTAGCCTTTCTACAGTATTTTTCCCAATACTTCCCAGTTCCTCTCTTGCTGGTAATCATGTTGGCCCACAGAGCAAATTTCAACTGGGAATGCCAATTTTTCTAATTTTCGTTGATAGCCTTCTTCAGTGCCCTCACCAGGGTTTTATTTGAAGACTCTACCATGCCATTTCCTTGTGGGTAATAGGCCATGGAGTGACCTAACACAATGTTATACTGCTGGTATAAATTGACAAACTTCGCAGACTTAAAGGCCTGGGAATTTTCAGTCACTATCTTAGCAGGGAAACCAAATATGGATATGATGTTTTCTTCCATTAATTTGATTACGACAACATCTGTTGCATTCCTTGCAGGTATAACTTCCACCCACTTCATGAAATAATCTGTGGTAGTTAATATCCACTTGTGCTAACCACTTGAAGGAGGATGTATTTCACCGATAAAGTCAATTCCCCGTTGCTGGAATGGTTCGTCCACGTGAACAGGGATCATGGGCAGAGGTGCCAACTTATGTCTTTCAGCAAACCTTTGGCATTTCTCACAAGCTCTAACCCAGGCAAAAACATCTCCAAAAATTTTGGGCCAGAAGAAACAAGCCTTCAGGATTTTGTGAGCATTGGCCCTCCAACTATAATGACCCCCACAGATTCCTTCATGAAATTCGGCCATTATGTTTTCTACCTCGTCCTCTGTGAGACACAAGAGTAGAATACCAGAGGGATATCGCCAGTACAACCGGCCATTGGCAACAACGTACTTCTGTGACCTCAACCTTAGTGTTCTGTATTTAGCTTTGTCACAGCTAGGAGGGCAGCTAAGTGTTAGAAGATACTCCATGATCTCCTTGTACCACGAGCTAATGAGATACTTCATATGTGTCTTCTAAGTAGCTATCTCTACTCCCTGCTACTCTTCCTTCTTCTCGGACTCCTCATTTTCTATCATGGACAGGTTTATACCTAGAGCATGACAGTTTGATTCGGACAAGATTTTGGCTAATCCTTGTCCTTTAATTAGTTTGGTAGGGAAAATTTCCAGCTCATATTATTGTATTTTGGCAATCCATTTCTCTCTCTTTCCTTCGCTATCTCCCTGGATGAGGATATCTTTCACAATTGTTGTAGGCACAAATGTAGTGATATGTGACTGCAAGACATACATATGAAATGCTTTAAGAGACTTCACCAGAGCATAAGCCTACTTTTCTAATATGTTATACTTCAACTCTGCATCACGAAGCACCTGACTGAAGAAAGCGATGGGCTGCTCATACCCTTCTTCATTTTTCTACAATAAAACTCCTTCCAATGTATGAGGTGATGCAAATGAGAATTTCATGAAAGGTTTGGCATAGTCTTATCCAGCTAGCACTGGGGCTTCTGCAAAGGCATATTTTATCCTGGAAAAGGCCTCTATTGATTCTCGGGACCACTTTACCTCGTTATTTTTCTTCAGCATGTCAGTTATATGTCTAACTATCTCTGCATTGTTAGGGATAAACCTTCTCAGAAAGTTAATGTGCCCTAAAAGCACCTACACCTCCTTTTTATTTTTGGGAAGAGAAATGCCATTTATAACTTCTACTCACCTAGGATCTATTTTTACCCCATATTTGGTTACAATATGTTCCAAAATCTTACCCTCTTCCAGTGCAAAAAATGACTTCTGTGGATTGAGAGAGAGACCGTACCTTCTACACTTTTCGAAAGTTCTACGCAACTGTTAAATGTGCTTTGCATTGCCTTTTGAAATTATAGTAATATCATCCAAATAGACCACAATGAACTTATCTTGCTACCCAACAAAGATAATTTCCATGACCCTTAGAAAAGTGGCCCCTTCATTTATCAACCCGAAAGGCATCCTGGCATACATAAACGTACCCCATGGTGTGGTAAAGGAAGTCTTCTTCTGATCTTCTCGTAGTACAACCACCTGATTGTAACCAGAGAATCCATCCATCATCGACAACCGAGAAGCTCCCACCACTTTCTGTAGAATGTGATCCATCTTGGGCAGTGGATAATTATCCTTTAAGGATGCTCGGTTTAAGTTTCAGAAATCAACACATAGCCTTATTTCTCCATTATTTTTCTAGACAGGGACTAGGTTTTCTACCCACTCAGAGTACCTCAATGGCACAATGATTTTGGCCTTTAACAATTTCTTAATTTGTTTCTCAATGGAGGGGAGCAGCAGGGGATTTATCTGTCTAAGATTTTGTTTATGCGGTTTCGCATCTCCCTTTAGTGGAATTTTATGCTGCATGATGTTGATGTCAAAGGTTTTTAGGTCCTAATAAGACCACGCAAACACATATTTATATGACCAGAACAACTTCTGGTAGAGCTCTTTATATTCCTCTGGTACTTTCTTGGATAATTTCACAATTTTGGGGTCAGCATCAGAACCAAGGTTAAGGTCTTTTACCTGATTCTCCTCTACAACTTTGTTTGGCTGTAGTGGGACATCATTCTTGTCAAAAAACCTTTCTAGAGGTACTAGTCCTCCGGGTATAATGTTTCCTTTTAGCTGCAGAACTTTATGGCCAACCACCTTTTCTTCCCATTTATTTTCTAAAATGTCCTCAGCCTCTTCTTCTTCACAAGCATCAATCTCCATGTTGTAGAATTCCCTAACTATTTCCAGAAATATTTTCACTTTTTCTTCATCCTCAAACACCTTCCAATGCTTGATGTTATCTGGGATTGATGTTCGATAACGTACCTCAATTTCATATCTTAGGAGAAGGTTCTAAGGTGGGCGGAAATTACTAGCAACAACTGCAAGGGAGTCTGCCATTCTATTCTTCTCTCTAGGCATGAACTGTTTATTAAATGGCAAGAAAACATTCTCCACCAGATCCCAAAATTCATTCCTATAAGCCCTCAGCCTAGGATGTTTGGTTTGACACTGATTCTTCACTTGTCTAACCACCAGTTCCGAATCTCCCAGGACTTTTAAAATTTTTATATTCATGCTTCTGGCTGTCTGTAACCCTAACAGAAGTGCTTCATACTCGGCCACATTATTAGTGGCTTCATACTCTAGCTTGAAAGACAATGGGACCCATTGGCCTATAGGGGAAATCAATAATATTCCAGCCCCATTACCTTCTCTGGAATTTGCTCCGTCAAGTTGAAGTGTCCAGATTCCTGCTTCATGGCTCTCTAAGGACTGTCCGGTCTTGATCTGGCAGAATGATGGTTCTTGAGCATAATCTTGATCTTCCTCCTACATCAAACATGAGAAATCTCCCTCTTTACTATAAACTAGAGAATTAACTGAGTTTTCAGAATTGGTAACCACCTTAACAAATCCAGTTTACCTATACAACCTCCTCTCCTAGCCACCAAAAACCAGGAAAGTAGCATAGGTCAAGTCCAGCATTATTGACCCACCGATTTTATTCCCCCAGGACCTTGAAAGCAACATGCCGAAGCGAGCTGGGATGTTAGCCACCACAATTTCCATCACCACACTTTTTGCTGGGATCTGGGCCAAATTGACCACCAAATCCTTGATCATACCCAGGCATTTAACTCTTTTGGAATCAAATAAATGGAGGTCCTTTTATGGACGAGTGATTTGTAATCCTAGTTGTTCCATGACTGACAGGGGCAATAGGTTATGAGAAGCTCCTGAATCTAACATAGAGTTATGTAACAACAGGTCATGAATTACTAAGGACACATAAAATGGGGGAGTAGAGGCATCTAATTCCTCAACATGTGGGCAAAATACAACCATGGGTCTTTCTTTTTGAAGGTTCAAACTTTCTAGGATATGTGCTACTTCTGGGGGAAGAATAAATGCTGTGACCTGAGACTGATATGTAAGTTGCTTCAACAATTCAGTCAAGGGGACTGGGATTTTGACCTTCTCAAGCTCCTTTTTTAGACTAAAGGTAGAGGAGGACTTATCTACTAAAATCTCCTTCGACTCTTTACTTTGGACCAGGGGTTTGACTTCTTTTGTGACTAACTTGACATTAGGGGGAGTAGCAACTTGTGAAGAGGAAGGAATTTGATCAGCAGAATGCAAAGATTCGTTAATAGGCCTCTTTCCTTTGTCTGTGGTCCTTTGAGTTGTTGTCTCCTTCTGAGTAGATGATTCTTTTTGAGGTGTATCTTCCTCCTGATCTTGAGTGCGAGTTATTTTCCTAGAATATATGAGGTCATATCTTCTATTAAACTGTGCTTGAATGAAATCGACAAACTACTTGTAGTAGTCATCGATCTCAGGATCTTCGATGCTTCCATTGAATTTTTCTTCCTCATGTGATGGAATCTCCGCTTCATCCCTTTCTTGTAGGGGACATTCTACTTCATCACTATTTGAAAAAGCAAGGTAGGCCTTGTCTTGCTCATAAGTGGTGTCTTCAGTGGGACCATCTACCTGACCTTCCAAGTACAAAGGGTGTGGTACCTGATCTTGTTGCTCTTTCCGTTCCCTTTGCGATATCTGCAAGGGTGGTTTTCTATACTGAGGATTGTAACCCCTGTTTGGAGCATTCTGGAAATTCTTGGAGGATGCATTCTTGGACTCTAGTTCAATCTTGACCAACTTACTTGAAATATTCTTAATCATTTTGTTCATTTCCTCAATTTTTTCATTAGCTGAGTCTCTATCTTGGCTAGAGGTAAATACCTCTTCTTTGCCCTTTCTTCTAGCATCTAGTTATGATTTTCCCTTTGATTTACTAGTGGAGGAAAAATTTGCCTCCAACTCTAGTGAATCTGTTTGAGCATCATCCAGGGTGGCAGGCTTTCTTTCTCTCAGAGAAAAACCAAATTATTAGTCAAAAGCTGCTACAAAAACAACTTTAGCCACAGTTTGATGAGGTTTCATATCAGCAGGAAGGCTCAAATACAATTTGTTAAACCTCTTGATGAACTTTGACACCCCTTCATTATGTCTTTTCTTAAGTGTGTTAAAATCAGTAAGACAATGTCCATGATATTTCTTCTCCCCCCATTTTCTAAGAAAAGCATCCTCCATTCCCTCCCAAGTGGTGATGGAATGGTCTCCCAATGTCTTAAACCATTTTCTGGCTTCGCCATCAAGATATTTCACAAACAGTCTTAGGACTACATCGAGATGTTCCACATTAAAGTTCTCTACAAAAGAGCAGAAGACCTCAAGATGTTTTTGAGCTTCAATCTCATTTTCCCAATTGAATCGGGGTAATATCTTCAGATAGTCCTGTGGCATATCATTCAACACTTGAGGTAATGCCAGGGGGCATATTTATTAAACAAGAAGCCAGGAACATTGGCCATTGGGGGAGGTGGGGATAGTGCAAGAGTTTGATGTGTAAAAGGAGGAGGAGGTGGAAGCGAAGTATGAATGACAATAGGAATGTATTGAATAGCAGCTTGAGGTGTTGATGGGGACAACGGGCTATTAATAGCAGATACTTCAGTGACCTCTTTGACCTCTTCGACTTCAGGAGTAGGGTGAAAGGTGTAATGTATGGTATCTCTTGATTCAGCTTCGTCTTTGATTCGGACACCTCCCCGAGGTGGACTATCTGAGTAGTAATCGATATCTCCCATAGTGGAGTTGGGACCTTGCACTTCGGCAACTTGAGATGAGGAAGATGGAAAGTATTCTAAAGAGAATTCAGGGATCTCAGTATGGACTGATTGTGTTTCCCTCCAACTCCTTCTATGTAGGATTCTCTCTGGGTCAGACACCGAACGTGTCTTTGGCTGAGACGTATTTGACCTCAGGTGTGGCTTAAGAGGAGCTAGGACTGGAAGTAAAATTTATCTTTAGAAATGAATGTGGGGTCACCAAGGTGAGGGATCTAAAACTTTCAACTCTCCATGCTCACCTATTTGAAGAGTGAATAAGGTTTTTTCGAGGCCCAAGGATTTTAACTTTTCTCAATTTCGATCCCTGGCAACGGCGCCAAAAAGATGTTGTCAACCCTAGAGAGAGCCTTGAGTTGTGAAAAACCAATGCCTAGGACATCTTATACATCAAGGAGAATATGATATAACATGGATAGTTATCAGAACAAGGCTCTTTTTCTATTTCAGTTTTAACAGGAAAGTTCAATGTAGATGGAACCAGAATACTCATAAACTCAACATAATGAAAGGAATACTGCAGAGGCAAAAAGTGAATTCTCAAGACAAATGTATTAGAAAATTCAAAGGCAGCTTTCTATAATGAGGGATGGATTCTAAAAATTTTTTACAGAGGTGAAAAATCAGAGGAAATTTGTTGTGTATGAAATATAGAAGGAATATTAACCACTAATGAGATGCAATCTAGAAACAAATTTAAAAATGAGATGGGCTTATGATAATAAGAATATATACATGTCTATAGATTTTAAAAATAACATCCCATAGCACTTAATATAGAAGAAGCATGGATAAGGTGGAAAATGAAACAACACATCATGACTGAGCTATATTTAAAGTGCTAGACAAGTTTAGCATAAGTATCAATTGTGATAAATTCATACCAGAACCAGCGAGCCACTCACATTCCAGAGCATGATACAAGAGAAATGGAAATAGTGAAATGAACATCTAAACTATATCACATAAGGCAGAGTTACAGACTATAAAGCACCAAGACCAAAATCCTCATTAAAGATAGAACTCCTTATCACTGAGACTCCACGGGCTCTTCACATTTGTATTAAAGCTTTGACAAAATGCCTACAAAAACTCTTTCACAGCATATTCTTCAGAAAATTTGGAACCTGTTTTTCTCTTTAGTTGCTGCTTAATATAGGATCCTTAGAAACATGAGCGAGAATATATTTTTGGGAAAAATATCTTCCTCACGTGCTAGTAATCAGTTTTAGGTCTCCATAAAAAATAACCAAAATTCATGATGAGGGATAGGGGCATCTCATCATTTACAGTTAGGCTCACGACCATTTTAAACAAAAATATTAAACAACAGTTTTTAACAGAAAGTAAAATGTAGGAGTGGAATGTGAATTCCACTCGAAATTGAAAAGTAACAAAATAAAATAAAATTAAGAGGCCACTAGGGCCAAATCATGAATTAACACATTCACTGGTGAGATGGAGTCGATGCGATTGCTGACACAAGTGGCAGAACATTGGCTGATGAGCTAGCCACCAGGCTGGCATACTAGGTGCACCTTTGCTGACTATCTACTCTAGGTTTAGGAATTGATGCGAATCCTTCGACCTTGATATAAGCTTCAGTGAGATCGTCGAAATTTTCATCGGTGGGAATTTTGTGCTTTACCAGATGGAGGAGGGCAAATTCTTGGCGGAGTGTTGAAACTATAGTCTCAGCTTTCAACTGGGTGGTTTTATCTGAAAGTACATCTGTCTGATTCATCTCTTCTTTCAGACATGTTTCATATTCTAGTAATGACAGTAACACGGTAGGGGTAGTAGGACCCTAGCATGATTGAAGCTGAGTCGTTGTGATCTCGGCCCAAACCATTTCAAACCGATCCAAATTGACTACCACATTTTTCAAGGTTGTTGAAGCTATGGTGCGAGCAGACTCTTTATCAATTATCTTATGACATTCAATGGCCTCGTTGAACCTACTTTCTATACCATGCTTCTGCACATCTTCAGACTTTAGCCATTTCAAGAAAGAGATATAACTTTGTGCGTGATGGGCTCTGCTGGATATATCAGTATTGCCCTCATGAATCTTTCTTCTGAGATAAAGCACAGATGATTTTACTTCTTCGATGAATTTTAGAAAATCATATTGTCCTTTTACGGCCATGATAATTTCTGACCAAATTATTCTTTTGGCATCCCTGAGGGTGATATTACCTTTTAGGCGACTGTTGAGATCATTGATGGTCTTCTGCTGGTAAGCTTTTTCCTTCTTTTCTTGCTCAATTTCCTTCTAGATAGTCTTGATCTTTTTGGAATTTTCAGCCAAGAAAACTTCCAGCTCATTGATTCTTAGTCTTGTTGTAGAAACCTACTTCTCTAGTGCAATGTTGGAAGCCATTGTTGTAGTCAACTGTTCGGACAATGAACTGGTTTCTGGTTGGGCTGGCAGTGGTGCACAACTGTGTGTATCCCAAGTCATCTGTAATGCCATTAGCCTTCCCTGAAGAACAACCATCGCTTCTGCTATCTTTTCTTTTTCTTCCTTCTCCTTTTCCAGGGAATCAACCAAGTCTGCTTTATCTTTTTCAGCCTGAGCTAGTTCGGCTGTTTGTACATGATGGGAGGCCGGTATGCTAATCTTGCATTTTAGGGATGCCACTTCCTTCTGCAATTGCTCGATGATGTAACGTTGTGGATTTGATTCACCAGTTTCTTTTCCTTTAATTGAATCATGGAGGGCACATACTTGATTCGCGAGGGCACGGGAATTTGCCTATTCTCTTCTGAGAGTCTCCCTCACTCGGGTATTCTTAGTCTCCAACTTTTTTAAAGTGATTGTAAGCCGCATCACCTCGTCTTTTAACATATCACCAACCACCTGAAATAGGTTGCATTTATCAAGTGTCGACACCTTAGACATGTCGATCGTGTACTCTAGCATTCTGTAACTAGTAGTACCTGCATCCGAGTCCAAAATGGCCTCAGCCATAGCCATCACTAGGTGTTCTATGTCTAGGTTCATTGAGGCTGAAATCATGGTATGGTATTTCTCTATGTATCCTTCTAGCTCGGCCTTGTACTTATCTCTAATGGCTCTGGCTTTTAGGCTTCTTTTAGTTGTGATCTGTGAAGTGTCAGCTTTGATAGCCTATGAGACTTATGAGTAGTTAGAGGACGTAACACTATCTCATAACACCTTGAGCCCTACCCTACTCTCATCGAGTTTGCCGTATGGTATAAATGGTTTGAGCAACTGTTCTTCCCCTATAACTTCTGCTTCACTTGTCATTTTTTTCTATTTTACGTGAAGGGGAGAACCTGCTCCTTACAAACCTGCTTCTTCTTCTTCTTGACCTTTACCAGCTTCTCTTTTTGAAGCTGCCTCTCCCTTTTCCCCTGTTGCAGATGAATTTGTCTCCATCTGCGAAAGCAAAGGCCAAGTTTCAAGATTAGCCCTCCATTCTATGAACGGTTTCGTTTCATGCACATAAGGAGTTGATTTGTTCCTTCTCCTTATGTTATATGTAATGCCCCTCGGATCGTAGGGCCAAACTTTCCCTTGTCTAAGATCCATGTCTTGTAGCAGCTTCTCAATGATGGGGAGGGCATGCCTTGAATTGACAAAAAAAGGGCCAATGGTAATGGGAAGTTTAAGGATAAAACCATTTTTTGGAGGGATGAAGTGGAGTTGGTCAGATTTCAACGTCTGCCGACTGTACTCCAGAGCATAAATTCATCGAGCAGGGAACACAGGCAACTGATAAGGGGGAACCTCGGCTCCATAAAATTGAATTTCGGTGTAGTTATTGTATAGGTACCAATCCCCAGTACTTTGGGCTTGACTAGCCTGTAACCATCTCTTAATCTCAGGAAAAACCCTAGGTGAGGGAGAGTCATGGATGATAGTGTCGGAAATAGGCATGAACTCATTTAGAAATCTGGAATAACCCACCCATTTGGTAACTAGTGTGTTGTAAAGCTCCAGTCGAAAACTGGTCGGGGTTGAGAATTTACCTTATGCACCTTATCTAAACCCAAACCCTCAAACTTATCAGCATGCTGATATAGGAAGAGGTAAAAAACCATAGAACAAAAACTGAAGTGACCAGTGTCTGAAAGTTCTTGGAACTGGGTCTAAATGGTGGAGGCCAGGAAAGCAGGGATATCCAGAACTACCCCCAGTTGAGACATTAACCGTAAGAAGGCGACACATGCCCTGGAGATTTCCCCCAAACTGCCTACACCTAATAGACCTGCGATTAGAGCCAAGATGGGCTACACTTCTTCTTTGAATAGACTCAAAGGGAAATGTTCTGCAGAAGGAAGATATGTGGCCTAATTTTTAGTTATGGAGGAGATGAAATCTCCTTGCTGTTTCCATGGCAACTTTGCAAACTGAGGGGTTAAAGTCATTTCGTTGAAACTGGTATAGTTCGCGCTAGTGGGAAAGCGAAGGGTTTTTCTGATAATGTCGGGGGAAAGAGAAAATATCCTATTCCCTTGAGCCAAGATAAACGTGCCTCAATGTTCGTCGTAGGCATCTCTGAGCCAACAGATAAACTTGACCACCAGATAGACTGGAGGGGTAATTTGATGGTATAGGCCTGATAAAACCACCCGATATCGATCCCTATTCTCGACATGTCATCTAAAAAGATCAAGTTTGATACTGCTGATGGGAAAAGGGTATTGCGGATCACAGATTTCGGCTTCCAGGTCTAAGAAGGGCTCGAAACCGGGGGGGTTTCTGGTTTCATGGACCTGAGGGGTCTCTGGTTCTGTTTTCTTAGGGGTTACCTTTCCCATGACTGATATGCAAAACTTTAAAAAGAAAAAGGAAACCAAAGGGTGTATGAGGGACGGAATACTTGTGTAGTGGGAAACCTGATCAGGAAAGCGACATGGGGGGTACTGATAGTGACTGGGTAGACCTGGCGCTGGGCTCCCACTTTAGTTTATACCATAGCTAAATAACTGAAAGTCTACTGCAATAAAATATGAGGGACCTTTATATGGGGCCGAGGATTTTTTGGGGAAAAGGTAGAATGGTAAGGCAAGTGGGGGTTAGCATCGTAAGGACACTGAAAATGGAGAACGCGACGCATAGGGATTGGGCATTCAACTCCAGGTAGGTGAACACTGCGTGCCTGGTTTAATACTGGTATGGGTCTTAGTACGGTTCACCTAAGGACTTTACCTTACCTTTCTACCCTGTAAGCAACTCTGTTCTTGAAACAAATTCTTCGTGGGATCATGAAATACACAGCACGATGGCTTTAAGACCCACGCTTTACTCCCCATATAAACCTTACACCGTGTCAACCTCCATGACACGTCACCACAATTCTGCAGGGGTATGGCTCTATCACCCCCCTCCACACCTTGACCTCCCCGGAATAGCACATGCGGAGGCTCGTACCACGTGTATGAAGTAGAGGCGGGCTCTGTTATAATACTCTGTTGCTTAAATATTTTATAACATACCTTTTTTTATTTCATGTTCGAAGCCTTTACGTCTTCCTCCCCTTTTTAGACACATTCTTAATTATTCAGCCACGTCACTTAGCTTAGCATTGTTTCTCTCCAGCCATTATTTAAATTTTTCACCATGAGTCATGACATTTGATACTTTGCTACTCAAGGCCATCTGAAAAATGATTAAAGGTAACCATATAATCAACACCCTCGAGTCTAGCCAAGGAGGTGTTGGCTGACCATTCAAATCGTAGGGTCAACCCATCAATGTGTTACCAGTTGGATAAGTTGGAATTTTTTGATAAAATTTTTGAGTCAGTGGAGGTGTAGGGATGTATGGTTGTTGTCCGTAGGGGATGTTGTATTGGGGGGAAAACTGTTGGTTTCCCCCAGTGTAATAGTTTCCTCCTTGCCCCAATTGGTTTTGGGGAAGGGAAACCCATATGGATGCGATAGATTTTGCTTGTGGCATGATTTCATTCACGTAGTTGACCATCCGCATAGACCCTACACCTAAATTTTGACCACTTAAAAGAATGGAATTAACAATTGATGGTCCTTCTTGTCGTATTGAATGTAGGGGTACCAAAGTGCCCCATGGAATATATGTATTGGTGACATTTCCCCCTAGCATAGTAGCCAAGGGGTTTGAACTCAATAATGGATTCCAACTGAAAGGGTTACTAAAAGGAACCGAAGTAGCCCTGCTAGCGGGAGTGGAAACTGTGGTCCCAGGTGCAGTCACTATAGGAGTAGATCTCGAAAGGTTCAGAGGTCCGCTTGCAGTTGTGATGACCAAATTACTAGGACCAGGTATAGGTTCGCTACTGGGGTTGCCAATAAATTGCATAGAACTGCCAACTGGCATGGAAGATGGTGGTTGAACCAAGTTGGCCACCAACAGAACTGACCCTATGGTCAGTGGTTGTGAAAGGGATGTAGGTGCAGTCGAGGACATGACTAGCACTGGTGTTACATGAACTAACAATGGCCCCAATGGGTCAGTGAGAGGATGATTGTAAGGATGTATGACTCCTTCAGTGAAAGGATCCTCTAGAAACTCTGTATGGTAGCGATCAATGTGAAATTCAGTGATAAACACTGGAGACTTCTCTTCTGGACAAGGCACTAGATCACCAAGACTCAACTACTCCCCAATGTCAATGGAGGGAGATGTTGCTTGCATCCAGAAAGATGACGAGGGTTGAAGGACACCATGATGACCTGTTAATTTTATCAAATTTTATTTTTGATGTATTATGAAGTTTCAGTAATAGTAACCACACACCTAAAAAAGAAATAAGAACTTCTAAAATCAATCAATCAAGCGGCCAGAAGGGATAAGACCCTATCTGAGTACTACCATTTGTTGGATATGAAACCCAGTATCACAATATCATATAGAGATATTTGGTCAAATGTATAATTATGGTTACTCTAGAGCTTTTCTTGAACCTCATACGATGGTGTAAGCACTCTTGTGGAGACGAGTACCCTCCCAAAGACCGAAGACAAAGTTGGTCTGTCTGTGTTAGGTACTAGGGAAACTCGCCCCAGTCACCTTGTGTAAGTCCCTAAGAGTATGGAAAATAAATATACCTCAAATCACAGACACTATTACAGGGTCATGGTCATAGACAACACACTATATGGGAAGAACACCTAGATCCCCAATCTAGTTTCGACATCCGCAAGGGGAACCCAAATATATAGAATGCCCATTGTTATGCACTCAAAGGTGGGCCACCTTCTCATGCACCCCAGTGTTGTCTCATGCTTAACTCCAGTAGTAGTGGAGCTCTCCTAATAGTATGACTGTAGTAGGATTTTTCACTCTTTAATGACTCTAGTTTCAAGTTTTGTGATCTTGGGAAATGTTCTCACTTCTCCTATCCCAAAATCCTAGCCCGAACTACTATTGGTGTGGGCTCATAAAAAGAGTTATGTTATTTATTTTATTAGTGCTTTATTTTCTAGTTTAATTTCTTATTAGTCTTCGGAGGGGGAGTGGATGTATGAAATGTAATGAGGATCTGAATCAAAACCATGCAAAAAATTATTTTAATATTCAATTCGATGAAGAGCTTATTTTAAAGGGAGAAATATTTCAAACATCCGTGAAGAAACAAACATTAAAATAATTCAGTTCAGCCTAAAAAATATTCATACATCTATATATCCTCTCTAATAAATTTTTAACCAAAAAATTTAGAATGAATTCTGCTATGTTCAGAAAAACTAGAAAAAAAAGATTTTCTCTTGAAAAAGTAAATGAAACTAACACTAAATTTTTAAACAAGAAAACTAAAAATTCTAGTAGGAAACTAGGCACATGTATCCAAGAAACAAAAGCTAATATGACAACCAACAGCTCCACAACCAATGGAAACATAGCAAAGGTGTAATTTTTTTTTTTTGACCAGGTAACACAGGCTAGCAGAGGCTACAAAGCATTAATGACAGGACTAATGCACTGTACCTAAGCATCAGTGGTGTTATAATGCACTGTAACACACACAGGTGGTGCGCTACTCAAGGTAAAGTTGTAAAAAGGGCTAGGCAGGGTATTTTCTTGACATTGTGAGCTACTCAGATGGTTACAGAGCATATAAACTGATCAGAAGGGAATGTGAGCAAAGAGGGAAATTACAGAGGCAAAGAGCCAAAGGCTCATAAACAAACAATCCGGGAACTTAGGATTAAATCCCTAGTATGGTTTCCAATTCTACTAACGCATAAAATTCTTGGGTGGTAGTTGATGTATATCCCTCTCAGGGCTTCCTGGTGCCTGAGGCAGACTGTCAGATTAGCAGTATAGCTACAAATACATTGCACACATGTTTCTACTAATGCTTAATCGATGAAGTGAGGTATTTAAGGATTACCTCTTTGTAAACAACATATCCTTTGGAGAGCATTAAGAAACATGGTTGAAGTCCTTCCTCACCACTCCAAGTCTAGATTCCGCAAACAAACAAAGCACACGTGCAATCTTCACAGTGGTATCACTTTATAGCAATTAAAAAATTATATAATCAACATTAAAATACACAAATTTGAGCCATTTATATCATGCTTCATAGAAAAATAAACAATAAATGTGACACTGAAACATAAAATGGACAAAACAGATACAGTTCTATTAATACATAATAAGGAATATTACAACCGTTGGTTGAACCAAGCCCTCCTTAGTCTTCTGACTCCTCTCTCTCTCTCTCCTATATCTCTGAATGTAATGATACTTGGGCTAAGACTTCTCAATGAACCTTTCCAATCCTTAAGCCACAAACTCAACAATAAAGCTTTGCTCTACACACGATCAAACCTTTGACCCTTGACCAAGAGCCCAAGCCTGCAATTTATAGGAATTGGGGAGGACAAACCTTGTTAATCCTTTCATTCAGTTTGAATGGGGAAAAATATTGATGTTTCCTTGCCTTTCCTTGATTTTTCCCTCTATAGGTGTTCAGTTGTGTTTGGAAACATTCAATAAGAGGTCTGTACCAGAGGTTGCCACTTTTGAACTGACTCATTTTAAGAAAAATCAGGAAATGCCCATTAGTTTCTGCAAGATTTGTCCCTTTATTCATGAAAAAACGGGTAATGCTTCCCTTTAGGCAAGACTGCATGTTGACCTAGGCACTAGCGCTCCCTTTGAATGGCTGGGATGCATTATAACTCGACCTGGTTGTCTCTAGGGTGCATTAGCTACAAAAATGGGTCTATGTCTGGGTCATTTTCTTCCTTCCATGTTTCCTTCTCCTCTAAGTTTATGAGGAGGTAATTTTTCCTGTAACATGGAGGACCAGTAGGAATAATATAAATATTAATTAATAAAAATAATAAAAAATAAATATTTACAATTAATTTAATTTTTTTTAAATAATATACATTTTGTACATTTTTTAGCCCATGCGGTAAAACTCATTGAACTTCAAATCATCACCATTTGGAAATTGTGCATCCAAATGAGATGAAACAAGAACCCATGAAATTATAGCAAAAATAAAACACAATGAAGAAATCATAATAGAAATATAAAGAAAACAAAAATCTCACAAAATTGTCAAACACTTAACCAAATCAGAAATATTAAAGATCGATTTAGCAAAAATTTACAAAAAGGGTCCCCATTATTATTACGAATATAATAAGTACAAAAATGGGGGTGTTGTGATTTCACCACAACACCACCATATACGGGTATTTACTTAGGTGTGAATTTAGATAGTTTTAAAATCTACGAGTCTTCCATGCTATATGAGGAAGAGGAACAAGTCCTACATTCTATGGAGGAATTGGCACTAGATTCTTAGGAAGAGTTGACTAAATATACAGTTTTGCAGAAAACGTATATAACTACACGAGATGGAAATCATGACCTTTGGCATATTGAGTTGAAAGGACAACTTCGTGGTAAAGTTAAATGGCACATCAGAGAGAAGGTGGAGGAAAATATTCATCATCTCATTTACTAGAATAAAAAGAATCCTAAAATGGGGATTTGTGTTCTACATTGGGTCATTAAATTGGTTCTCATGCATCTCAATGCATTAAGAGTGGAAAAAGTAGAGGAATAACCTCACGAGACAATTTTTACTGATGGGACCTAGTTTGCAAAATTGGGGTTTGAAACCTTTCAGGGGCTTTTTGAGGCATCAAACGAAATTTTTTGGGGGTAAAAATTTTCTTCTCCAATGCCATAGTTTCTAATTCTATTCTACACAAAGATCTTTCCAACAAATAAAGAATCACGTCAATCAGAGTTTGTACATGAATTTTATGCCACTCAGAAGTTGACCTTCTTATTTTCTCACCCATAATTCAAGAGGATGTCACGTGAACTTCCATTATTTATGGAAAAGGGGCTAGCCACATTATATGAAGTAAAAAAATCTATAAGAGTCTTTATTGTAACTCTTGTTAAGAGTATTAATAGTCCAACCTTGCCACTAGTAGGCTACCAGGTTGTGCTATCACTAGGCCACTAGAAGGAAGAGGCACTCCATTCTTTCGAGTGAATTTTTTCCATAGATGAGAAAAAAATATCCTATAGGGATAGGAAGTAGAGAACATGGATAATATTTGTGCATTATAGAAGCCCATGGGCCACAAGCCATACTTCTTTGTACTTGAAACCATATTTATAGATAAAAAGAGTGGAGCGACCTCACCTTATATCTTGGTTTTTCTCACAAAAGGGCTTGTTAGAGAAAATATAATGTCTAATATGTGTGTGTCAACTTTGATTTTGTCATGCTTTATTTTCTGCATGTGTTGGAGCGGGGTCCCTTAAGTCCAAGCTTGAAGACCAATTTGATATATTTTTGTAATAGATTTTGTAATTTTATTCATGCATAACACAAGTCAAGGGGATTTGGGGAGAGTTAAAGCCCCTCATGAGTTGTAATGGGTAAAAAGGGTAGAACATGGGGCCAGAAACCACAGTTTTTGGGCCCTATATTAGAGCATGCTAAAATTATAAATAGGAGTCTAGATCGAGTTGAAGAAGTGAGTTTTGGGGATAAGTCTGAATGTGGAATAATAGATCTGGTGATATTTTGTGCGGATTTGTTAAAGTGAAAGGCTCCTGCTGGCTGTGTGAAGAAATAACGTAGTCCTAATATGTGCACACCCCACTGGCTATGTGCGTGGGTGAGCTAAATGGATTTTGTATGAATGATAAGAATTGATATATATAAATAATTGTTGTTGCAGATATCTGAGACTAAAATGCATCTACCGTTTATGTTATGAATGTTTCTGCCTATTAATTTTGATTCCTATATTGTCTGTGTTTAGATCTCTTGCATAACTATTACTAGGTTTAGATGTATGATTATTGGATGGATCTAATTTTATTGGCCTCTGATATTGTTTATTAAGAGTTATTACTTGTTTTAGGAATTATGTGTTAACTTACGCACAAGATACTATGCATAATTGACCTAAATATCTCTTTAAGGGTTTCCTAGTTAGGGCTTATGATGTGGAGGTCTGTTCATGGTTATTTTGGATCATAGGGCACCCACATCATTCCAATATCTCTCATGGTGTGGAAACCTGATTCCAACACCCCCCCATATTGCTTTGGGTGAGGCTGTGACTTGTGCAAGCAAGTTACTTTTGAAAGGGCTAGTAGTAAGAAGGCTTTGTTGGTTAACCTCAACTCAAGACCTGGGTCACGACCCCTCAAGCCAACAAATGGTTCTGTTGTCGGGACCAGGATCATTCTGAGAGAGGTTGGGTGATGCCTAAAGGTTGTTAGCAGCCATTAAATCTTGAACTAGAGTATTGGTTTGAAAAACAGATTCAGGAATTTTCCCCCAAAAGAAAATAGAAGTAAGAGTTGTCTACTGAAGAGTGGAAGAACAAGTATATTTTCACAGAAGTAGATGGGATATTCTTTGTTACCTTTGCACATGAATTACAAGAGCGGTTTTCAAGGTTAGCATAATTACAAACCTTTTGGAAGGATGATTAGGTCACACAATGTATCGCTGAATTGATCCAATAGTTGGAAAAGAATGATAATTTGATTACTCGAACGATAGATCACTGGGTTGATAGCATCTTGGGTGGGTTTGTGACAAAATTTGCAGTAGATTAGTTTGTGTCATAATTTTAAGATGAAAGGATATTTTTCAAGGGATTATGAGCTAAATTCTTAAGAACTTTTTTCCTGGTGATTAAGATGCTATTGTGTGAAAATGGTATTTTCTGTAGCCACACCAAATGAATGACCCCTGATTAGACTGAAATTACTATGCTTAGTGGAAAATACTATTGGTTCAATCAGAGAGGGGACATATATGTATACAGTCCTTTCAGAAACTCGCCTAATATAAACGAAGGCGAGGCTACGAATGCTAGAAGTAGCCCTCCTGCTATGCCACCATCAAAATAGTGTAGGGGTAAGACCTCTCCTACCCCACCACTGCCCCCACCTGAGGAAGATATGGCCATGCATATGTAGCTACCCATCTTTAAGGGTGCTAGGCATGAGGATATGGATCAATTTTGGTTTGTGGTGAATGCGGTGTGGAGTGCGCAAAATGCTAATACTGATGCTGTCAAGAGAGTGTAGTTGGCTATGGAATTTGAAGTTTACGATTTAGATTGGTTAATGGGATACCTTTCTCAAATTGTAGATCCCATGGTTCAACATATTAAAGATTCCCTAAAGTAGAAGTTCTGAAGCCAAAGTCCTATTCTCAATGCATAATAGAATTAAAATATTTTAAGCAAGGGCCGAAGGAATTAGTTTGGGAAGCTAACCAACAACTGAAGCAAACAATCAGCGATGGACGATTTTTTTATGATGATAAGCAACAGAAGGAATGCTTCATTTTCATGCCTTTTACACATTTGTGCGAACCTATGGATTAGCAGAAGATTGAATCTTAGGAAGAAGGCTTCAAAATTTCTATGAAACTAGAAGCTGTGCCTAGAGACGATGCTCAATTTGGAGTACTGAAAATTCAAAGTGAATTTGGCTATATGCAATTTGAAATTCATAATTTATGTAGAGACTAGGGTAAAGAAGTTGGCGCAAATATCTAGTGCATACGATGCAAGGGAGATGGCCACACCAAATATCAGTGCCATCTTCTCTTGGATTATCTGCAAGCTGGGGGACCAAATCCAATGTGCTCAAGGGATGTTTTTGGGCCTAATGCTCCCACACTATGGTACATTTATTGTAGGGTGGTTGGGAGACACGATACAGACCATTATGCCAGAATTGAAGCAAGAGTGTTGCAAATTATTCTCTTTGGTTGGTCACAATGAGCACCACTACCAAAAGTTTGACCTAATGATAGATAATGTGAACCTTTACAAGGTGCAGGTTGACCCTTCATCACCAGCATCTCCCTCTCGATGACGAGGATTCCCAAAAAGAGCACGGGGAGGAGGGAGAGGTGGAGGCATAGGTCGAATGAGAGGGAAATTAATTTTCTATAATTGTGGAGATGTTGGACACTATGCACAAGACTACCTGAACCCTACATGACAATCTTGTAGGTACTATAGGAAATTTTATCATGTAATTGAATATTTTCTGGTGTTAAATTAAGGAAAATCAGGGCACGCCTACGTAAAACATACGGATGGTTAAAGCTAAACCGCGCAACGATGGTCCAAGTGTAAATTTAATTAGACACAGTGGTGTTGCCACCAGGGGAAATGAGGAAAAGGCTTCCACAAAGCCTCTAATAAGAAAGGAATCTAACAAGAAGGAAGGCCTAAACCTGTAGAAAGAAAAATATATTTTCATTGAGGCTAGGAATGATTTTTCTGATGCAAGAGCATCAACTTCAAGGACTAAAATGAAACCAAAGGTTGATGATGAAGTTAAACCATTCCTACAAGCCTGCATTAAGCTATTGCGCAATCAGAAGCCAGTAGACAATCTCCAGGCCCTGATAGACAGTTGAGCGAAACAATATGTTCCTTGAACAGATACCAAGGCCGTGAATAAGATTTATAAGCATAAGAAGAGAACTGCTAGGGAGGTGCGCATGACTATGCAGATTGGGGAGTATGATATGGATCAAGTCATCTTGGATCTGGGGTCTAATGAAAATTTCTTACCTAATCAGACCTAGCAGAATATTAGAGAACCAAACTTGGAATGGTCCACCATTAACCTATGCATGGCTAATCAGCAAAATATCATTCCACTTGGGAGGCTCCCACAAGTTGTGGTAAAGGTATGTGTAGATTTATAAGTAATAAAAATTGTAGGTGATACAGACACCTACCCTATGGTACTAGGATTGGATTGGGCCATTGATATGGGAGGCATCATTAACCTTAAGCGTAGAAGTATGATTTTTGAGAATGCTGGTACACAGTTGATAATCCCACTAGATCTAGTAGAAGGGGAAAGACACACGGAACCAGTACACGAAGGGGATGACGTCGACCATATTTATAAGTTGACTATGTGGGACAAAGATTGGATAAACCCTATAGCTAATGGCATTTTGATTTGGGAGAAGGATAGCTCATGCTTCTCAGATTCATATGGCGAGATGGAAAAATGGCAGAACCAGTTGCACGATGTATCTTCATTGTGCTGCCTCATGATCATGAAGAACTTCCAGTGCATATCCTCAAAGGTAAGAGAAATGCGTTATTTTGATGGTTCTAGTAGTGTCAAACAATTTCTAGCAGAATTATAAATGACCATCCGAAAAGAGTGAAGGTTTTGGGGGCTTGATTTGGCTATGCACGCAACTCCAACGTGTTGGTGGGAGACACACAAGGGAACTTTCCAGGATTGGGAAGAATGTAGAAAAATAATGATTCTGCACTCTGAACCTCCATATACCCCACTGATTGAACCTTTCTATGGTCGAGGAGACATGCGCCAACACCTATCCATATGGATGGAGGTTTGGGATGAAAATACCTGGAACAAATGGGTTCATAGGTTCATTCATTTATTGGAGACAGTATCCACCACCTGGTATCTAGAAGTTGAGCTACACTGAGGCACTTGAAACTTGTTTACTATGACTGAATATTTCTTGGAAAATTTTGGCTTGGTTGGAAGCTCAGAGAAGTTGGATGAAGCCCTGCACGACATAGATGCTTTTGTCTTTGATGAATCTCGTCCCCAAAAGGAATGTGCTGCGCTGGCCTAGGATACATAGATGCAAGACATCATCAACTATATGAAATTTTCAATCAAGGATAATGAAGATGACCAGAGGAGTGTTAACATTCCTGAATATAAAGGAGAGTGTGCAGTTGTAGGGCCCACATTAGGAATGGTGGATGTCACCAAACCACTGAAATTGAAGGAAGTCAACATTGGGACAAAAGAGAAACCCAAGTTGCCAAAAATTGGGGATTACTTGGATGATGATACATTAGGGAAGATTGCAGAGTTGCTAACAGAGTATGAGGATCTGTTTCCTACAAAGGTATCTGAGCTCAAGGGAATTGTTGGGGACTTGGGTGTTATGAAGATCACATCAAAACCAGATGCGTGCCCTGCCAAGAAACATCCCATTGATTGAATAAAAAATATAAGTAGAAAGTAAAGGAGGAATTATAAAATATGGTAGGTGCAGACATCATTAAGCCTGTTGAACAATTTGATTGTGTAAGCCCCATGGTGGTCCAAGAGAAAAAGACAAAGGAGAGATAAGGACTTGTGTTGATCTCCACAAGCTGAATGATGTTGGTGTACAGGATCCCTTCCCTACTCCATTTTTTGATGAAATATTCGATAATGTAGGAGGAGAAGAAGCTTATTCATTTACTAATGGATTTTCGGGGTAGCGTGAGATCGGAATTGTGTAATATAACAAAATGGGATCTGATAGCAAGGCATGAGTGGAAAACACATTTTCTAGGAATGGATACTACAGAATATGAAATCAGCCCTTGGATCCCTTAAATCTGAGTATCTAAGACCAAAATCCAAGAGGAGATCAGAAACAAATCAAACTAGGTGGGTTAAACAGATCTCCCACACTCAGTATGACTTGAAAACTGCCCAATGAGGGACTACAACAATACTACTAAGAAAATAATGAAGTTTCAGAAAATCAAGAGCAGGAGGCCAATAAAATATCCTTCAAATGTATTTAAAACATTAAAGTAGGTGTATAATGAAGTACATGAGATGGAAAACTGAAAATACAAGACAAATATAGAAGAAATGCCCTCAAAAGAGGGGCTGCAACCACATAAACGACTGAAGTTGCCTTGAAAACATTATTTTATTATGTTGAAAACTGCTGTAGGTTACATTGCAGATCTAGAGGAGATCTATGCATAAAAATTCAGATCCATATCATATCCATGCACTAGAAAAGCTCCTCTTTCAGATCCCCTTTGAATTTTGGGGTCTACACCAAGCATAAGCAGTAGATCTGATATCTAAGAATGCAGATCTACCGGATGATTTAGAAATTTTGAAGTATTCAGAATATGTAGATCAGATCTAAAAAGTGCAATGTGTAGATCTCCTCTAGTAGATCTCAAAGTGAAGGGAAGATCCCCATCAATAAGAAATCAACTCTCTAAATGGTGCACCCAAACTCCCTGCAACACCCCCTACAAGAATAACGCAGATCTAGGGTAGAAACTACATTGTATGGGATATATAGCTGATGGCCACATGCCAAGATCAAGAACTAAAGCTCATGCACTCCAATACACTTCCTCCAATAGAGCAGAGGACTCCTCCACTGAAAAAGAGCATTGAAATGTCTTAGATATGAAGAGATCTAATCTCCACTTGCTGCAGCTTGCAAAGACAACAAAACCCTCAACATGATCTGAGTTGTAATTGAAAGGAGAAGCTTGGCCTTCAAGCCAGATAGTGGACCTTGCAATAAAATATCTCCCAAGAGCTACTCAATGGGAAGAGGAGGAACTCCTAAACAGGAAATTCCTATGGTAAACAACATTTGCAATCTAGGCTAAATAGCCAAGAAAGATATATGCTCTAAAAAGACAATATTTCAAAGATCATATGATGAGAAACCTCCTCATGTTGCCTTCCCCTTCCTTTTAGAAGATGAGAGTGTGAAAAACCCTAAACCACTTTCAATGGATTGATCCTTTTCACACAAGAGATCTCCAACTAGAATTACGTTCTGCCTCATGGATGAGCACTCCTCCAATAAAACATTGTAGATGTGGTCAAAGTTGACATAGTCAAGATGATTAGCCCCTTTCAAACCTAAGGGTGCTTATTTACATAGCCAATATTTATCCCTTTTCATATTTGGAATTGATTTATTCTTCATTAGGAGTTTGATTAAGCTCCCTTACACATTTATTCATCTAAGCAGATTTTTAAAACAAAAATAATATCCCTATTAGCTATATGCTAATTTAGGAATATTACAATCTTCCCCTCCCAAATTTTTCTTGTCCTCAAGCAACTGCAAGGGTGAGGCAAAATCTCCTCTCTTATTCTTATGGCCTCCTCATTCAACAGTCTCCACCACTGCTTCAAATTTTCTGCAATAATTATGTCTCCCAATGGTTCCTCCCAAGTGTACAAGTTGGCCTTTGGTAGATAAACCAAATGGCTCATTGGCTCTCATCGTGAAAGGAAGGAAGGTCTATATGGAAAAATTCTTTCTGATCAGTAGCTTTCTCAAGATAGAAGTGATGACAAACATGGGGTATTTCATCATCAATGAAGGACTCCCCCCTTCGTGCTATCATCCAAATGAAATGAATCACCTCCCAACTTGGCAATTCATAGTAAAGCTCCTCCCAGGTGCTCATGAGAGGCATGCTCCAAGTGCTCCAATTAATCATATGGTCCACATCATAAAGAGACAAGTGATCTACTATAGTGGCCATATAGTTTTCCATGCTCCCCTTAGAACATGTAGTGCAGAAATTGTAGGAGATTTCTTTCCCCAAGGACACATCCAACATATGTGTTGTTAGTGTCCCATGATTTGGCTGATTGGCAAGCTAAATGACAGTGTAACATCAAACCAAGCTTTGGAGCCCAAGGACCTAGCCTTCCTGGACTCAGAGAGGGCTCTCTCTATATGTGTAAGGGATATATGTGAGTTTGCTTGTTGTGTTCTGATTTTAGGCTAGTTATGAAGTATGTTTTTGGTTTTGGTTTTTTAAGTTGTGAGGGATGAAACTGATAAAAGATATAATATAGGTAAAAAGATGTCAGATCAACCGGGCTATGGGGTCGAAAAGGTCAAGAAAGCTATCAGACGGTGATACAAGGCTGTTGAAGGGTAGATTTGATTCAAGGTAGAAAGGATCTTTGGGAAAAATGGAGTAAATGGACATCAAGATTGTGAAAAACGAAGAGTTTCAAGCATAAATAGTTTAATATATGACATAAACATGGTAGGGAAAACCATTAATCATGTGAAATGTAACTATAAGCTAATCAATACATAGAAATAAACATTCAATCCATGCATAGAAGTATATGACCCTCTAACTTTCGGAAATGGCTATCAGAATTTGGGGAAAACACTTAAGACGGAAAAACAACCTAACTTACTATGCCAAAACACCTAAACACAGTACTTCAAGTTATTGGGCACTTTGAACAACAAGATTTGCATAGTTTTAGGCAAAGGGATAGATTGAAACTAGGCCTCCTTGGTTCAACAAGATGATAATCTAATCAGTCAAAGAGAAATTTCATGGATGGAACTATAGCTAGCCATAGGTAAGCAGGGTGTACCATAATTCATACTTAGCATGTATAGAACTATGAATGAAAGAAGCAACAATATCCTCAAGTTGTTAAAGAGAAGTTAAGAATTATTTAATGCAACTAAGGAAGAAGAAAATATGAAAGCTATGAAGATTCAGGAAATTTGAGGTGCCTCCATGGGCATATCTCAAATTTGTTCTTTACTGATCTATAGCAAGCAAGAAACATGTATTCATGAATGAAAACTAGAAGACAACAACAAAGCAAGAGACACTATACCATTCTACCAAGTCATGGAATCCATCAACAATCCTTCATCATTCATCCAAGAACATCCAAGAGGCAATCCAAAAGCATAACACAGGTATTTTCTTCCAAAGCTCATATGACCATATATTTCTTCTCTTCTCAAGTTCAGCCTTCTTTACAATGCAAGCCTTTGGAATATATAGGCTCAAGTGAGGAAAACCTCATGGTTCAACTTGCTCTCCCATTAGCCTAATCAAAATATCTAAACTTGTCCTTGAGGCTTTTCAAAGCCCTAGGCACAAAATATCTCATAAAATACCTAGAAAATGCTAAAAAAAGAAAAATAATTGACTTTGCATCATTTTCCATGTGCAAAAATAGCTAAACGCACATTTGGAAAAAGCAATTTTTTGAGGTTCAAAAATTACAAAAATATTCAAAATTTACATCAGCAAAAGGTCCCCTGACTTGCCGGAAACATTTGGCAGCCTTCCTGATGTTGAAACAAGGCTCATGATAGCTCGTTGGAAAAATCTGAGTGTCTACTTTCCAGAACAACTAAAATTTTCCTAATCCGATGCCTAGAAGTCCTTCAAAACTACACCTGTGTGTAAAAAACCAAAAATTACAGTCTGCTGATAGACCGGGCAGAGTGTGCAAAAAGTGAGTATTTTTCGCCATTTTGAGGGGGGAAATGATCTCCAAATGTCTTGAAAATTGCTGAGGGTGTGCTCATAAAATTATGGCATCCAATGACACCATTCTCCTCCCTTGATGAATCCCCAAAATGAAATGGCGAATTTCATGAGTTTTGACCAAAAACTCAAAAATGCCAAAAAAACAAAAATTGTGAAAAAGTGCCCAAAATTGGTGTGCATGACCCTCAAGGGTCCTTGGCAACATGCTCCAAAACTGAGGCCAAAATTTCAAGTTTTGATGTGTCCTTCTTCTCTTTCCATGCGGGGCGCTTCCCTTTTGCCTCCTTTAGTTTCTCTTGGGCGGCCTTTAACTTGCGCCGGGCAAACTGATTTAGCTTTTGATAATCCTTTGTCATCCTCCTTTGCAGCTCTAAGTCCCTGTTTTCCTTCTCAAGCTTCCTCTCCAAATGTTTATTGGCTCTTTCTAGCCATGCCTCCTTATTTCTTTCAATTTCTTGCTCAAGTAGTGCAGTGAGGGGAGTGGATTGAAGAAGGGCTTGTTCCTCTTCCTTTTTCTTTTCAAGGGCTCTTTTAACCCTATGATTCTAGGCCTTTTTCGCCTAGGTTGGTCCTCTTCTTCATCTTCATCAAAATCACCTATGAGCTCCTCTATCCTTGCTTGGGCTTTGGTGGCCTCTTTCTTGTACTTGATTTCTCGTGTCTCGTAAACAGCCATATGGACACTTATTTGCCTATTTTGGATCTCCAAGAAGTGATTGAAGTTCTTTGCCCGATGAAGGTCATTCTCCAATGCATCAATTTGGCCCTCTCTATGGGTTAGAAGGTTTTTTAGAATCCAGGCCTCATTATCACTGTCATCACTTTGGATTGGGATGACAGCCAATGCACCTTCATGCTCTTGACTTTCTCCTACCTTGCCTTTTCCTTTGCCTTGGAAGGCTATCCTTGCGCTCTTTCTTCTAGGCAAGTCAGTGAGAGGCTTCTTTGGCAACTTTCTTTTGCTTCGGAGAGTTCTTGTCACATTTGAAATGACAACCTTGGGCACTTTCTTCCTTGCTGTCTTGGGCTTAGCCTTTTCGGGAGAGGAAGGCATGATTGCTTTTCCTTTTTCATCTTGCTTGTCACCTTCTTGAATTTTCCTTTCCTCTTGAGGCTGCTGTGTATCTTCAGGAGGCTGTGATGCATCATGAGGGGACTGTTGTGTATATTATTTAAGCTACTCCTGCTCCTAAACATCATGATACTGCTCTGTCTCAAATTTCTGCTGCCCTTGATCACCAACATCATGCTGCTGCTGTGCTCCAATTTCCTGTTCATTTTGTGGTTCAAGCTGCTGCTCAAACTGCTGCCCAAACTACTGTCCTTCCTCACTGAATTGCTGCTGCTCAGCACTCTTCTCTTCTTGCTCTTGCTTCTGTTCACTTGCATCACTGTCAGGCTGCTGCCCTCCATCACTTTCTTCTTGCTGTTCCTCATCTTTTTCTTCATGTTCATCTCCTTCCTCCTCTTGCTAGCCACTTCCCTCTCCTTCTCCATGCTCTCTTGACTTTTTTGTGGTGAATCTGAGCCTTCTAGGAGTAGGTCTGCTAGAGGAAGGCGAGGGGCGATGAGTAGGCGATGTGGGGGATGTATGGACTGGAGGGACAGTGGAGAAATCAGGGTGACTAATGAAAACATCCCAAGAAACCTCTTTCTTCTCCAGCTGGTGAAGGATGACGATTTTAATAAGAGAATGATGGAATAGAGAAGCTACTTGCTGTGATGGAGGCTTCTTCTGGACTGAGGAAGCCATTTTCTCAATGATTTTGTACAAGAAGTAAGGAATATTGAGCTGCTTGGTTCTTGTGAAGTGCATCAACAGTCGGATGTGGTATGCATAAACTCGGGAGAATCTCCCTTCAAAAGTGAAATACTTCATTATGATCTTCATAAGAGGAGCATAACTAGCAAGAAGATGAGAGAAAGGAAAAATAGCAGTGCATGCTTCTCTGTGCTCGGGCTTGATGAAGGGTTTGTAGTCATCCAAGTCTAAATAGGCTTGCTTGAACCATTTCTCACCAATGTATGGGATTTTAGTGGCCTTGGATACAGACGTCGGGGAGAACTTGAAATCAAGGCCTGCCACTTGAAAATTTTTGTCTTTGAAACTCAAGGCACATAAATGTGTTAAGGGCGAGAAAATTTTGACTTCTTGTACCCTCTGGAAGAAATCCAAACATCCCACCTCATGAAAATTGAAGAGGATAGATGGGTGTGCATTGACTTCCTCAGTAGAAATTGGCTCATATCTCTTGTGCAAACCACTTCTGCTATCTTTCCTGTGTGGCATCTTGGGCTAGATGCACTCTTGAAACACCAAACTGCCTTACAGTATTTGAAATGTGTTCTTCAAACCAAACTCTTTCCCATCCTGTCAACTCATTGTTTGATAAGGCAACAATGATTCCGAATGTATTGTGAAAAGCCCTCTTTCAATATAAGACCCCTGTTCCTTTAGAAAGCTTCCCTTCCCCTTAATATGAAATTCAACAAGTGGACTTTTAAGAAGAAAAACACAGTCAAATAAATATAGACAGCAAAAAGTGATCTTTCCTGTGGAAGGACACCAGCTTTGGTGTTTGAGGCAGTAGGACATCCTTATCTTTGTAGAGGAAGGAAAACAAAGCCTTTGATTCAAAAACACGGCTCTATGTTTAGGCCACTCAACCAATAAATTCACAATATAGACACAGTCAACCACAGTGCATTTATCCAGTCAAAAGTCACTATTTTTAAGGGACAAGGTGATAGAGCCTGTTGTGTCTTGATGTAGCTACAAAGTTCTGGTAGCAGTCTAATGCCAATAAACTTCTCTTTGATCAAAGCACTACCCTCCTTGTATACAGCTCACCAAATATATTTAAAAATATAAACACAGTTAATCAAAAAGTCTCTACACAGTCAAAGGCTACTGTGTCATAGAGATGGTGACAGAACTTGAAATGTTTCTGAGGTGCTTAACAAAATATGTAAGAGTTTTAATCTAACAAGGCTCTTCTTCAACCAAAATACTGCTCCTTTTTACTTTAATACTCTTTGCACACAGCTTGACAAAAGAAACCTCCGAATGCAATGGTGGCCTTTACTGACTCTTCTCTATGGAAACTAACCATCAGAACTCTCAAGTTTTAATGTGCTGCTTCTACCAATGGAAAACAAAGCAATTTCGTTTTCACACCAAACTTGAACTGTGGTTTTTTAACCCCTTACAGCACTTAGCAATTTTGAAAACCAAAGGGGGCACATAAAAATGCCTCTACAACTCGATGAAATGCCTTTTGAAGAGCTTGAGCAGCTTCACATGTTATTTGGAGGTGTGTTTGGACTGTTTAAACGTGCATGGCACGTTTGCAATGGAGAGCGCCGCGCAATATTTGGTGTCGAGTCACCTGTCGGGCTGACAGGACCCGAGTGCACAGGTGCACCGCACACACCTACAGGCACGCCGCGTAGCCATTATATCCTATGTAATTCCTGTGCCTGAGCGCACCACACACATCTACAGGCGCGTCGCGCGGTTAAAACAACTTTAAAACTTTGAAACCTGGTTTGAAATATCCCTCTATGGCCTCGTGATCTTCAAAGAGGTGCTTTGCTCGGGCTTTTCTGTTTGCATAATGAATTTGCAATGGTCCTTGACCTTTTTAAATTCAAACAAAATGAAAACCCTTGGTTTAGTCTTTGAGAGAGTTTAGAAAATTTTTTGTTTTTAAACCACGACCTTTGTCCATCCGAAATGAAAATAGAACGAGTTTTGAACGTGTGGTGAAGGGCCCACACTTTGAAACTGTTGGTGAAAAGGTCTATGTTTTTATTTGAATAGTGGTAAGGGTTGTGAATTTTTCCAAGGGCCACTATATCCATTGTATTTGACATATTTGAAAAGTGACTTCTGCCACTGCTGTCCCTCTGGTGACATTGTCAACATAGAAGCTCCACTTAAATAATACCAATGAGTTTTGGACCACCCTTTACCATTTGCAAAGAGGTGATCTACCTCTACAAGACTTGATTTGGAATTTTCTACTCTATATACCCATATCTGTTTGCTAGGGAAAAACTAGATCAAATACATTTTGTGACTGTAGGTGCATTTATCCAACTGATGCCTTTTCTGGCTGCGGGTGAGACCTAGATATATTTTCCCGAGCTTTCACTATTTTTTGTCTAATAAGAAGGGAATTTTCTTCTAAAAGCCTTTCCTTTATTCAAAATGTAACAACAGAGTGCTTTTGACCTGTTTTCATAAGGAACCTGCCTTCCTAGTGATAATGGCATGCATATTTTCCTTTTAATGATTTCTAGAACCTGAAAAATACGCCATAGTCTTTCTTGCCTTTCATGAGCTTGTATACCTGTTTGCAATGCCCTTTGCTGAGGAAGAAGGTAAACTGTCATCTCAATAACCTTTTAATACTTCTAGTGCTTTGCTATGAAAGAGGACACCTGTAGAGGATTTTTCATGCTACAGGGGGTATTCTTTGACACTTTGATAGAGCTTCTTTTTCCTTTTTTCAACATAAACTAACACTTTGCCCTTAATGCTTTGGAGTTGAATAATGCCCACTGTGAAACTGATTCAACTGTTAGGTGTCCTTTAAGCTCATTTTCCGATTGTGGGTAAAAAATGCAGTTGCATTTGCTGATGGTCTATTCATCTCTGTCTATTTGAAAAAGGGAATTTTCTTTAACACTCCTCTCTTTACTCAGAATGCATCAAGAAATCGCCTTTGACCTTTTATGATGAACATGCCTATGCTTGTTTTAAAATCTTCTCCAGCAACTGAAAACATGCCAAAGTCTTTCATGTATGCTATGAACCACTGGGTCTAGTTTCAATACCTTTCTTGGGAAGAGAAAAACTCAAATTTTCCTTGTCAACTTGTGATAAGTGATCTGGAGGACATCTTCTTAGGAGTAGGGGGGCTAGTACTTTTAAAACATAATCATCATTAGTTCTTTCGCCTGTGCAATAACTCACCTCATAAACCATTCTTCAAATTTTGTTTGTTGGAGCTGCAGACTGTCATTTGAGAGAAAACCTGTTTAAGAGATAAGCTTGACCTCCTTGGATTGCAGTGGTACCCCTGCTTTCCTTCTTGGTCTCTTACCACTTCATCTTTGATCAATCAAACTTTGAAAATAGTAAATGCCTTGGTCTTCTGCTTGTGAATGAAGGAGGCCCTTTACTTGGCAAAATGTCTGAAGATTTTTTGATAAGCATGCTTGACAAGGGCTCCTCTTATATATGATGGTAGGCAAAAAAACTTGAAAACATTAATGATTTTACCTCTTCCTGCAATCATTACTTTTCTTTCAGAAAAACTGTGTCACTGTCTCACTGTTCATTAAAACAAATCTGTCTTACAGTTAGATGCAACTCTTAAAACCAACTTTTGGCCATCGTCCTCTACTTTTAGATGAAGGCGGTGCTTTAACCCTCTGCTTATAGATGAAGGAGGTTCTTAGCCATATCATATCAACAGCCTCTTGACAGTATTACTTTTCTTCTGCTGTCCTTTCAGACTGTGAATGGGGTCGCAAGAGTTTGATGAATAACTTTTGGCCCTGTAGAGAATATCTCAGGCTTAGGATCACATTGAGAAGCAGCGCGACTTAGGGCTGGGATCAACTTTATTAGTAGAGTTAGAGGTCTTTCATGACTGTTCTATAGCAGATGGAGGTTTTTGGCACTTGGATAGTTTGCCAAGGGTGAAATGTCTTAAAGCACCACTTCCTAACTTAGGGGAGACTGATTTGAATAGATTGGTATTGTCTCTTTAGGGCTGATGGGCAGACTAGTATGGCTGAGGCAAGGTAGGATTTGATAATGAGGTTTCATCTCGTCATGGGCGGACTGAAAAGTAGGAGGGCGAAAAAATTTTATGGGTGTTTTCCCAGCTGGAAAATATGACAAATTTTTGGATCAGCTGCTAGAAAACTTGGCTGTGAGAACTAGTCATCACTAACAAGTAAAAAATACTGATGACTAACATGTGCCTTTCCTTCAAACATATCCCCAACAAAGGTAAGAACATATTCAGCATATGGGATCATAATTAAGGTCATTCTAGCTGCCATATGCAATAAAGGAGAAGGACAATGGTCCCTCATGTGCCACCAGTGTAGTTTTACTCGTAACTGCCATAGAGTATGATATGACAAGTCTTTTCCCCAACACTTGTTTGTTGCCCCATCCTCCTTGCATGCTTGGATAAGGTGTATGATAGTTGGTGTTAATGAATCACACCATGAATAGTACATCATCTCTCCAATATCTCCCAAGGAACGACCAACATCACCATTGTTCATGGCCCAAAGTGGCTCATGAAGCCCATAAGGAAAGTTTCCCCCTCTTAGAGCCAAGACCTGTACATGAGTGTTAAGAGAATGAAAGTATATAATAAATACATTATGAGATTCAAGAATACAATTTTCATCACACACTTGTTCCAAATCAGCAAGGTACCTCATGGATGAGCTCCCTCTCACACTCAATGAATAAGAAGGTGGTAATGATAACTCTTCCCAAGAGTTATGTTCCTCCTCAACCAGAAAATGATCCGTGCACTTCCCCATATGAGAGTGCACATCGTCTTTGAGGTTCTCCCACATGAATCCATCTAAGACAGTATGATATGCCTTAATGAAACCACTGGGTTTTGAAAGTAGGATCTCATAGGCTGCATTAAATAGTTTCTCCTTAAGCTTGGAGTCTCTAGTCAAATAGATCTGATCATAGAAATAAATGACTCCCTCAACTACTTTATACCTCCCATATATCATTTTCCCGTCATAATCTTACATGTGAAAAGGTCCTTGGAGTATTCCATCAAAATTTGGGAATCCCAATTTGGATCTAGGCTCCCCAACAATGACAATGTTGTAGAAATCTGAAATGCATCCCCTGTCACAACATGGCTCTCTTTTTGACATGCTTTATGTCAAAGTCACATGTTGGAGTATTATCAACTTCATTTTGCTGCCTCCCTTGCAGCTGATATTTCTCAAAACAAGATTGAACTAGATGGAAGTCAACATCCCCTTGGAAAGTCCTTGTCTTCCAAAACTTCCTCAATGTAGCCCATGCATGCAAGAGTGTCGATATTCTCTTTTCATGTCGGAAATATCCTTTGTGAATGAAAATATCATTGGCTGCCCTAGAGATATGGAGTTTCCATATGACATCATTTCCATGCCATCATAGACTTCTGAATTCTCCTTTTTCAGCGCAAATAACTAAGAGGGAGATTGCAATGTCCAATTCAGAAAATTGCTAATCTCTCTTTTGAATCCATGAAATATTCTCTGCGTTGTGCTAATTTATCCCAAAGATCCCTTCTTATCCAAGTAAGCATATGCTACCAATAGTTGAGAGAACACTTTAGTTTCCCTCCCATCATGAGGTCTTCCTAGTGGAATGCCCCCATGTAAGGAGACATCAAGGCATAGAGCAGGATGTGTATGTGTTTGGACAGATTTATCCTTGCCTTCTTTGCATAGATCCCCTTGCCTTCTTTGTGCATCAAAATTATGAAATAGAGAGGGATATATGCTCTTCATCATGTGATGTTTTCCCTCCTCTTTTCCTTCCGCTATCTTCAAGATCTCACCATTTGATGGTGATGGCACATGCTTCACATGGATTGTGCCACAATCTCCATATGTGAGATTCTTTTGAACTCCTTGGAAGAGTGCAAAAGTTTTTCTCCTTGGAGCAAGTGCTACATCTTCCTCTTCATTAGGTACTAGATGTGCTCTTGTCATGACTTCGTTATCACCCTCAACCTTATCTTCCATGGTTGAGAATGCCTCATCATCAATAAGAGACCTTAGATTTTGGTCTTCTCTTGAAGGAGGAATCTCCATGTCTTCCTTTCGAAAAGAAAGATCTTCATGCAATGGGGACTTTGCCCTTGGAAAAAAATCATTCAAGTTTCCATCCCCTTGAAATAGAGCTAAATTTAAGGACCCTTCCAATCCATGCAAAATTTTTGTTTGGTTTGGTTTGATAGACTCCATAGAAAGTACTCCATGAGACCCTTCATCAAACCTTTCCACTACTCTTCTAATGAACCTTGCATAGGTGGATTTATTTGAATTATTTAAGAAAAAAGACTCAAACAACCACCAAGCATAAGCCTTACCCTCAAGGTGCAGTGCTGCTACTTTGATGGCTTCCTTTTCTGAGACTTGATGTTGTTGCACATAGGTGTCTATCTCCTTCACCCAAGCCCTAGCTGGACATTTAGGTGATTCATCAAAAGTAGATAAGAAGGATCTACTCACACCATGTTGCTTGCTTCTTCCTTCCTCCTTGACCTTGAAAAACCATTGGAAGTTCAAGTTATATTTGAACTCCTTAGGGTAAGCCTCATATTCTTGCAAATAATCACCAAGAGTTTCTCTCTTTGGCACATCTCCTTCCTTCTTTTTCTTCTTCATGAAGAAGTGGTTGATAGAGTGTTGTAGATTTGATGATGTGGTTGGATGCTCACACCCATCATATGAAGTAGTGGGGCTTCCTTCATGTGCAAATATTAAAATATTTTTTTGTCTCTCATTGTTCACTCCCCGAACTTCTTCATTTAGTTCATTCAAAGCTTGAGAAAGAGTTTTAGAAAACTCTTCTCTCAACAAACCTCCAGTAAAAGGGATCTTGCCGCTTTCTTTTGTGTCTCCAATGTAACCACATTTCTCCATTGGTATTTTCTCTCCATGAAAAGACATATTGGATTTCTAAAAGCAAAGCACATGCTGTGCCAAGATAGTTGCTCTGATACCACTGTAATATCCCAAAATGGGATCTGCTAGCAAGGCATGACTGGAAAACGCATTTTCCACGAATGGTTTCTAAATAATATGAAATCAGCCCTTGGATCCCTTGGATATGATTATCTAATACTTAAATCCAAGAGGATATCAAAAAAAAATCGAACTAGGTGGGTTAAACATATCTCCCACACTCAGTATGACTTGAAAATTGCCCAACAAGGGACTACAACAATACTGCTCAGAAAATAATGCAGTTTTAGAAAGGCAAGAGTAGGAGGCCAATAAAATATCCTTCAAATATATTTACAGCAGCAAATTAGTTTTATAATGAAGTACATGAGATGCACAGCTGAAAATACAAGACAAATATAGAAGAAATGCCCTCAAAAGAGGAGTTGCAACCACATAAATGACAAAAGTTGCCTTGACAACATTATTTTGTTGTGATACAAACTGATGTAGGTTACATTTCAGATTGAGAAAATATCTGTGCATAAAAAGTCAGATCCATATCAGATCTATGCACTAGAAAAGCTCCTCTTTCATATCCCTTTGGAATTTTGCGCTTTACACAAAGCATAAGTAGTAGATCTCAGATGAAAGAATGCAGATCTATAGGATGATTCAAAAATTCTAAAGTATTCAGAATATCCAGATCATATTTGAAAAGTGCAATTTTTATATCTCCCCCAATAGATCTCAAAGTGAAGGGTAGATCCCCATCACTCATAAACCAACTCTCCAAATGGTGCACCCAAACTCCCTACAACACCACCTACAAGAATAACGCAGATCTGGTGTAGAAACTACGCTGTAGGGGATAGATAGATGATGGCCACATGCCAAGATCAAGAATTGAAGGTCATGCACTCCAACACAATTCCTCCAATAGAGCAGAGGAGTCCTCCACTGAAAAAGAGAAGTGAAATGTCTTAAATCTGAAGATATCTAATCTCCACTTGCTGTAACTTGAAAAGACAACCAAACCCTCAATAGGATTTGAGTTGTAATTGAAAGGAGAAGCTTGGCCTTCAAGCCAGATAGTGGACCTTGCAATACAATCTCTCCCAAGAGCTACTCAATGCAAAGATGAGGAATTCATAAATAGGAAATTCCTATGCTAAATAACATTTGGAATCTAGGCTAAACAGAAAAGAAAGCTATATGGTCTAAACAGACAATATTTCGAAGATCATATGATGAAAAACATCCTCATGCTTCCTTCCCCTTCCTTTTATAAGATGCGAGTGTGCAAAACCCTAAACCACTTTCAATGGACTCATCCTTTTCACACAAGAGATCTCCATCTAGAATTATGTTGTGCCTCATTGATGAGCACTCCTCCAACACAACATTGTAGATGTGGTCAAAGTTGACCCAGTCAAGATTATTAGCCCCTTTCACACCTAAGGGTGCTTATTTACATAGCCAAGATTTATCCTTTTTCATATTTGGCATTGATTTATTCTTCATTAGGAGTTTGATTAACCTCCCTTACACATTTATTCATCTAAATAGTTTTTTAAAACAAAAATAATATCCCTATTAGCTTTATGCTAATTTAGGAATATTACAGTCTTCCCCTCCCAAATGTTTCTTTTCCTCAAGCAACTGCAAGGGTGCTGCAAAATCTCCCCTCTTCTTCTTGTGGCCTTCTCATTCAATAGTCTCCACCATTGCTTTAGATTTTCTACAATAATTCTGTCTCCCAATGGTTCCTCCCAAGTGTGCAAGTAGGCCTTTGGTAGATAAACCAAATGACTCTCATCATCACAGGAAGGAAGGTCTATATGGAAACCTCCTTGCTGATCAATGGCCTTCTCAAGATATAAGTGATGACAAACATGGGGTATCTCATCAACAATGAAAGACTCCCCCCTCCGTGCTCTCATCCAAATTAAATGAATCACCTCCTATCTTGGTAATTCATAGTAAAGCTCCTCCCAAGTGCTCATGAGAGGCATGCTCCAAGTTCTCCAATCAATCATATGGTCCACATCATAAAGAGACAAATGATCTACTATAGTGGCCATATAGTTTCCCATGCTCCCCTTAGAACATGTAGTGCAGAAAATGTTGGAGATTTCTTTCCCCAAGGACACATCCAACATATGTGTCTCTCCTCCAACCATATCCCCAAAAAATATAAGAACATATTAAGAATATGGGATCATAATTAAGGTCATGCTAGCTGCCATATGTAATAAAGGAGAAGGAAAATGGTCCCTCATGTGCAACCAACGTAGTTTTACTCCTAACTACCATAGAGTATGATATGAAAAGTGTTTTCCCCAACACTTGTTTGCTGCCCCATCCTCCTTGAATGCTTGGAAAAGGTGTATGATAGTTGGTGTTAATGAATCACACCATGAAGAGTACATCATCTCTTCAAGATCTCCCAAGTAATGACCAACATCACCATTGTTCATGGCCCAAAGTGGCTTATGAAGCCCATAACGAAAGGTGCCCCCTCTTGGAGACAAGACCTGTACATGAGTGTTAAGAGAATGAAAGTATATAATAAATACATTATGAGATTTAACAATAAAATGTTCATCATACACTTGTTCCAAATTAGCAAGGTAGCTCATGGATGAGCTCCCTCTCACACTCAATGAATAAGGAGGTGGTAATGATAACTCTTCCCAAGAGTTATGTTCCTCCTAACCCAGAAAATGATCCATGCACTTCCCCATATGAGAGTGCACATCCTCTTTGAAATTATCCCACATGAATCCATCTAAGATAGTATGATATGCCTTAATGAAACCAGTGGGTTTTGAAAGAAGGATCTCATAGGCTGCATTAATTAGTTTCTCCTTAAGCTTGGAGTCTCTAGTCAAATAGATCTGATCATAGAAATAAATGACTCCATCAACTACTTTATACCTCCCATATATCATTTTCCCATTAGGAACCTTACATGTGAAAAGGTCCTTGGATTATTCTATCAAAAGTTGGGAATCCCAATTTGGATCTAGGCTCCTTAACAATGACAATGTTGTAGAAATTTGAAATGTAGCTCCTGTCATAGCATGGCTCTCCTTCTTGACATGCTTGATGTAAAAGTCACATGTTGGAGTATTATCAACTTCATTTTGATACCTCCCTTGCAGCTGATCTTGCTCAAGACAAGATTGAAGTAGATGGAAGTCAGCCTCTCCTTGGAAAGTCCTTGTCTTCCAAAACTTCCTCAATGTGGCCCATGCAAGCAAGAGTGTTGATATTCTTTTGTCATGTTCAGAAATATCCTTTGTGAATGAAAATATCATTGGCTTCCCTACAGATATGGAATTTCCATATGACATCATGTCCATGCCACCATAGACTTCTGAATTCTCATTTTTTAGCGCAAATAACTGTGAGGGAGATTGCAATGTACAATTTAAAAAATTTCTAATCTCTCTTTTGAATCCATGAAATATTCTCTATGTTATGCTAGCTTTTCCCAAAGCTCCCTCCTTACCCAAGTAAGCATATGGTGCCCATAGTTGAGAGAAAACTTTAGTTTCCCTCCCATCAAGAGGTCTTCCTAGTGGAATGCTCCCATGTAAGGAGACATCAAGGCATAGAGCAGGATGTGTATGTGTGTGGACAGATTTGTCCTTGCCTTATTTGCATAGATCTTGTTGGAGTCCCGTGATTTGGTAGATTGGTAAACCAAATGACAGGGTAACATCAGACCAAGCTTTGGAGTCCTAGGACCTAGCCTTCCTGGACTCAGAGAGGGCTTTCTTTATTATGCAAAGGATGTAAACTTGTTTTCTTTTGTATATTTGAGTTTAGGCTAGTTGTTAAGTATGTTTTGGTTTGTTTTGAATTTTTTGAGGGGAAATGATTAAAAGGAAAAATAGATATGGAGTTCATCAAATCAATTGGGCTATGGGGTTAGATAAGGTCAAGACTGTCTTGATGATGAACAAGGTATTACTACAGGGCCGATTTAGTCGAGGTAAACGGATTATTTGGGTGAAAGTGAAATGAGATGAACATTAAGTTTGTGAAAGACAAAAATATTTTAAGCATGAATAGTTAAACATCAAGCATTCATGAGTTAGGGCTGACCATTAATCTCTATGAACGAAACTCAAACTGATAGATGTAGAAAATAAACAATTTAGTGATACATAGAAGTATAAGACCCTATAACTTTGGGAAAATCACCTTCAAAATTTTTGGAAAACAAATAAGATAAACAAAAAACTCAATCTATGAAGAAGGAACTCCTAAACATCATATCTTTAGCTATCGAGAACTTTGAAATAAGATTGCAAAGCATGGACAAATGGCAAGATCGTAACAAGACCTCTTTGACTTAACTAAAACAACCAATAATTCAGAGAGAGATTCCAGAAATGGATTTTTTATTAGCTATGAGTAAGCAGAGCATACTGTGAATCATACTAGACAACATACATAATAACCATTAATGAAACTGATAACAAGTTCTTAGGGTACCAAAGAGCAATTAAGAATTCTTTGACATAACCAAAAAGATGAAAACATTTAAGCTATAATGAATCAGGAAATTTGAGGTGCCTACACGGGCATATCTCAAACTTATTCTTTACTGAACTACAACAAGCAAGAATTATGAAAAAATGTATGATAAACTAAGAAAACATAACAAATAAGGAACACAATACCATTCACCAAGCCATGGAATCCGACACGCAATGCTCCTCCACCATCAAGCCAAGCAAGAGATCATCCACTTCATAAAACAAGTATTTCTTTAAAGCTCATAGTGCTATTGTATTGCTCTCTATAACTCAAGTTCTACTTCTAAAAGCTCCAACCATTTACAATGAGTCTTCATAAGTTATATAGGAAATGAGTAGATAAGCTCACAAGAGCATCTAGAAGCTCATTGGCCTAATACAAATATCTGATTTTGTCCTTGAGGCCTCATAAGGCCCAAGACACAAAATGTCTTCAAAAAATATCTATTTAGGCTAAAAATAGTAAGAAAATTGACTTTTAATCTCTAACATAGATTTAAAAATAGCATAACGCACATTTGGATGGCCACCTTCAGAAAACTTTCTTTTCAGCAAAATCCGATAGGAGCATAGCAGAAGAAGAAATCATGTTTTGCAAAGGACTTTTGAGGGACTTCCCGATGTCTAAATGAGGCCTGTGATGGCTTGCTGGAAAGCCCTAGATGTGTAGTTTCTGTAACTACTTGATTTTTCATGAACGGATCCCTAGAACTCTGTTAAAAAGTGGACTGAGTGAAAAATTCTAGGAGGGTCTCACCTGCTGATATTTGAGGCAGAAAGGTAAAATTTGATTGTTTTTTGCCTCTTTGGGGGACCAAAACACCTTCTTTTGATCTGAGAATTTGTGAGTAGATGCCCCAAAATTTAATACATCTAAAAAAATAACTTTCATGAGCTGAGGATGCTCCTAGAAAACATGGAAGTGCCTATAAAAATGTGCAATTAGGCCTAAAAATCACAAAAAACAAGATCATGTCAAAAAATGCTCAATTTTGGTGAGAAAACCCCTTAAGGGTTTCTAGAGGCACACATGGAAACTTGAGCCAAGATTCCAAGCCGAGATATGTATTTTTCTCTTTTTTCCACCGGGCGCCTCCTTTGGGCAGTTTTGAGTTTGGCTCACTATTTTGTGCTTGTTTGTCATCACTGTGACTGCCTTCATCATGAGTGTTTTCTTCCTGAGTGTCCTTTTTAGTTTGTTGCATGTTACCACTGTCACTTTCTTCAATTGAGTGATGGTTGTCTTTCTGATCCTGCTTGTTGTTTTTTTGAATATTATCTTCACTAGCTGTTTGGGAGCTTTCATCATGCTTACTACTCTGCTGAGTATCATTTTGTTCATGTTCACCATCACTTCCTTCTTCCTCACTATTTAGCTGATTACCACTATGATTTCTTCATTGAGGACTATCTTTTTATGCCCTATCACTACTTTCTTCATGACTTTTATGCTGACTGCCACTATGATCATCATCACTAGTACCTCCCTCATCACTGTTATGCTGACTGCCACTTTGTTCTTCATTATCACTGCTTTGATTACACTCTTTCTTTCCACTCTCAATCATAGGGGATTTTTGATTTTGACACTGATCTAGGGATGATCACAAAATCAATGCTTGCTATGTGAATATGTTCCCCTTGTAGCCTCAGGGCAAACAACTGTGTCAAGGGATGGTAGTTGGTGACTTCATGGACTCTTTGGCAAAAATCAAGGCACCCTACCTCATGAACATTGAAAAGGGCCGAAGGTGAATCATTTATCTACTGAGTTGCAATGGGCTCAAACCGGTTATGATACCCACCTTTGCTGACCTTCCTTGGAGGCATGTTTGTTTTAGTTTTCTTTCACTGGTTTAAACAAAACAGTTCTTTAAAATGCACTGAGAATGTATCTCTTCTTTAACTACTATTTCTCTTCCTTAGTTGGCAAACAAGTTCTTGATAAATAAAAACAAATTTACTTCTTAAGAACTGTGTTCTTTCCTTATGACTGAGCAAGAAAGGCCTTCAATATGATCTATGTCTTTGAAAACAATTTTCTTTTCTTTTTAGCACTACAACTCTTTTCCTCTGTGTAGGAATGTGCTTCTCTTTTAACCACTTTAACTAAAACAAATTTTTCTGAACTGACAATGGTCTTTCTTTTTCAATCACTATTTCAACCTTTTTATTTAGTAATAGGGGACCTTTGAAAGCACACTTTACCACTGTCCCTAAAAACATTTTTTTCCCTTTTATTGTTGATACAATAGGTTCTCTTTCTCCTAATGAAATATGACTTTCTATTTGAACACCACTGTTTATTTTTGTGGTGGGCCACTACCTTCATTATAACCACTGTCTCCTTTTTGTGGTCAGCTGCCACCTTCATTATGACTGCTTTCTTTCAATGTATACTGGTTATTTGCAAGTCTCACCCAAAAGATATCCCAGAGGAGAATCTCCAATGGTTGCATACTGCGAACGAGAACAATATAGCGCAAATCAAATTTTCTTCCACTGAAAAGAGCAGGATTTTCAATATATTTTAGACATATCTTTGGACGTGTCTCCATAAGCCTAATAATTTCAAGTAAATAGCCTGTTATTGTTGTATCAATTGTTCATGCCATATTCCATGGTTTCAAAATCCAAAGGTCATTTCTTCCTTCTTCATCTCTTACATGGTAGTCTCTTATAACTTCAGATAATTGTGTTTCCAAATTGTGTGTGGGTTGAAACCATTCCAGATTACCATATGCCTGTTGAATGGTCTGTGCCAAGTGGTGCTTCATTACAATACATGTTTCAAATGGAAACTAGCTAACATATTTATCATCATTCAAGCCAAATACTTTCTTTGTTTCCTCATCAACTTGCACATGTGTCGATATAATATTGGCTATTTTAGCACCATCCGTAAATACAAATTCTAGAAGATGTAGGAATTCCTCTACTTGCTCATTATCTGTGTAAACTCGTAGTGTTCGACCATCATTTGGATGGATACTTTGTGTAAAAGGATTTCCAAATTTGAGATGATTGAAAGTGGTTGAGTGAAATTTACAACAATGCTTCTTTCATACCTCAATAAAATAATCTATTGGTGTTTGAAACCAGGTTGTAAGGTGTCCAGAGCGCTGCTTTTCCTCCCCAATCCCAGGCAAACAGTCACATAAGCATTCTTCACCCTTATGTGTATCATCGATTGGCCACAATAGAGAATAGCTTATTGCTGAGGTTAATTTCCCATCCGGCATGAATAGAAATGGAGCAGTTTTGAAATTTGGTATATCACTATGCCGCAATGCCAAACCAAGCTCACCTATAACATACCAAACAGGAGTTTCATCCAACTTTTCTTCATTAGAAAGTCTGTGCGTCATCAAATATAACCACATTTCATGAAGAATACGGTCTGCAACTGGTTCTCCATTGCACTATTTAGGAAAATGAGGTTGAAGCTTAGCATCAACAAAATTATTTTCTTCTTCCAGGATTTTAAAAACACTAACAACATTTAAGTCAGAAAAACTGGGAAGGGATTCCACAATCCTTACTACACTATTTGCAAGGGGTCCTAGAATATCGATCTCCAGTGATTGTAAATTTACAAAACATTGCAAAAATTCCAACAGATTATATTTTGAATTCTGGCTCAATGAATTCCCTCGGAGATTCAAAGCTGTAAGAAGTGGTCACTTTAAAAGACTTCTCACTTTTGCCTTTCAGTTTTTTAAGCGTCACCATAAATTTTCTAGATTTTATATGGTGACGCTTTAAGAAGTCTTTTAAAGAGAGAAAGGAAATCTTCAAAAAATCATATTTCTAACAGCTTTAAGAAGTGGTAATTTCCACTTCTTACAGCTTGAATCTAAGGAAGTCTTTTGAACTGGAAGATTATATATCCAGTTTCTAAAATATATGGTGACACTTTAAGAAGTGGAAATTAGTTTCTAAAGTTTCTAAAAGATTATTACCACTTCTTACAGCTTGAATCTAAGGAAGTCTTTTGAACTGGAAATTATATATTTCTAACTTAGGTAAACATTCCAACAGAGTGTTTCTTAAAGCGTCACCATATATTTTAGAAACTAGATTTTCATTTAACCAAAGAGCTCACAACTTACTCAATCCACTAACTATTTGTATAAATTCTTCCATTGTTTCCACTTTGTTATCCCAAATACCAAGGCCGACAAGATTCTTTTTAAAAAATCTCCTTGCTGTGTTGAAAAACCCAAACTATGAAAAACTAGATTTTGGGCTCCTTTGGGCACACTGATATGGGCACCCAGATGCTCTTCCAGGTGTGTCACGCTATCCCACATGCACGTCGCGCCCCTTCAATTTTCCTTTGGAGAGCGACTACAGGCGCGTCGCATCCCGCAACAACCACGTTGTGTCCAAACCCTTTTGCACAGTGATGGCCAAAAACTTCAAACATGAAAACTTTTCTTTTGTGAAGTGAAAAATTCTATTGAAAATGGTTTATACTTTTGTAATTATTTTTTGAAGATTGCCTTTCTCTCTTTAAAAGACTTCTCACTTTTGCCTTTCAGTTTTTTAAAATAAAAAAAAGGAGACCCTTTGCACAACAGTTTTTGAAACTATTCATTATTTTAAGAAACCCTTTTTAAAAGAGTATATCTCTTCTCTCTTTGCAGGAATACTTTTGAATAGTTAATGACCTCTGCTTGCCATGAAGGAGTCTTATCTTTCATCTTTTCTATGTCACTTGAATACTATCTTTTTGATAAGTTGTTTGTGTGTACTATGCTTTTTGCTTAGCCATTTAAGTGAACATGTCACAAAAAATTATTTTTAACCTATGTTTATCATTAAATGATTTTTTTTAAATATACTACCTCTCATCTCTATATATCGTTGAAAGCTTTCTCAAAATTTCAACCCCTGGCGATTTTCCCTCTGCTCATTTTTTGCAGGAGGCAATTTTGACTATGTTTTGACCCTCTTCTTATCCGTGAAGGAGGTCTTCAAATGTTGTTTTGACCCTCTGCTAATTACTAAAGGAGGTATTTTCAAAATACTTTCTGGGTGCTTTGTTTACATTTCAGGTTTCAACATTTTACAAATTCAAGGCCCTATCTATGAATTGAAGAAGGTTTTCCTCAAAACTTTTAACCTTGTACTTATCATTTGATGGAGGCATCCTAAAATGCAAATTTCTTGTTATCTTTGCTTATCATTTAAAAGAGCTAGTTCATATAAAATATAACTCCTGGTGCTTTGCCTCTGCTCATCTTTTGGAGGAGGTGAATTGATAAACTGTAATGTTTCCCCCTGTGTAATGATTGAAGGAGGCTACTTCTACATCAAATTTGGGGCCTTCTGAGACTGTGTCTTTGTTTTCTGTGTAATGGTTTTAAATAGGAAATGCAAACACAGTGTCTGTGCCATGCCTTTGCTAGCATTTGTTTATATTTTTAAATAAACTCCTTTAAACACACAGTCTTTCATCTCTGTCTACCATTGAAAACTTTCTCAAAAAAAATATTAAACCCTGGTGATTTACCCTCTGCTCATCTTTTGGAGGAGGTAATGCAAAATGAAACTACCTAGGTTTATCAAAGCCACTGTGTAGGCCTTCCACTTATCACTGATGGAGGTCTTTAAAAAAGTGTTCTTTTCCTTCACAGAAAACCTTTAAAAAAATTGAGTGCCATCTACTTATTAATGAAGGAGGCTTCTTGAAAACTATTGCTTTTGCCTTCTGCTCATGATTGGAGACACTGTAAACACAAAAAATTTCTTTCATCTTTGCTGCATCATTTGAAGATTTGTCTTTTGAACCAGTTGTATATGGGCCCTCTACTTGTCATGAAGGAGGCCCTTCTTCAAAACCAAATTCTGCGCCCTGTGTCTGTTCTGCTTTTGAGACATGACAACTTGCATAAATCACTGTGAAAACCAAGAGCAAGTAATGCATTTTCAAATTTTAAATGTTTGTTGTGTTTCTCTTGGAAATATTCCTTCTTTGTAGTAGTTGTGGCTTCTTTAGTGTTGAAGTTGTTCTTGAATGTTTTTAGAGCCTAGGCTTAAAGTAAGGTAAAAGGAAGTTGTTCCTCTTATACCTTTCATTTTGATTCCTAGTTTCTAGAGGCTCTTTTTTCCAGAAGACTATCACTATTGGTTGCATAAGACTGATTTGTAGAGCTGGCTCACATTTTTGGGAACTAATTCAAAAAATCCATTTGAGTTAGCATGAAGCGCTGGAGGTAGACATTACCCAACATTTGTGAGGATTTTCCATGATGGAGTACTTTTGACCTTTTGGCGCTTTTGAGTTTGAATCCTATAGGTATTTTCTCTTTACAATCTGCAATTTCTTTGACTTCCAATAGTAACGGCCACAACATGAAATATTTTCCTGAAGTGTTCTTTTGCTCACACTCTTCTTACTGTCATCAATCTATACAACCCTGCAGAGATGCATTGATAGATGTATTTGATATTTGAAAATCCTTCTTGATGCATTCATGAAAATAATGCTTGAAATGATCACTTTCTTTAGACATGGAACTTCTTTCACTATTTCTTCTTGAATTGAAATTTTGTGAGCTTTTCTTGAAACAAAACAAAGCAACCTCTTTGATGGTGTATGGCCTAGGGATAGACAAGGGTCTTCTTTTGACAAATAATAAGACATGAAGGTTGACTGATGTTGAAAACAGGGTTTTTGGCTTAGATACAGTTTTGTCAAGGTATTTGCTCTAAACACCACCACCTAGACTTAGAGATTTTGTCATAGATTCTGAAGAGTTTCTTAGGCATAATTAGGTCATCATATGACAAAATAATCAGTGCGAGAGGGGGAGACAACTTTTCCAATGTTTGACAGTGAGTTGTGTGGAAACAGGGGATTTTGAATATTCAGAGATACAAGGCTTGTGACAGCTATAGACAGGGAAGGTTTTACTGAATTGTGATAGGACTTGAAAAATAAAGACCATTCCCATCACAGGTTGAAAGGGATGGGTAGGAAGACAAAAAAAAATTTGAGGTGTTTTGTAGATGGAAAATTGACATATTGAGATTAGCTTCTAGAAAACTCAACCAAGGAATCTAGTCATCAAAACATGCAAAAATTATTGATGACTAACAGTGGCTCCATTTGGGGAGGGTAGCTCCTTTTCAGGAGGTGTCTAGAATTGCAGATCTCTTGCTTGTGAAGACTAGTGCCTTATCCATTGGCACAATTTTATCTCTTTCTTGATGCTATTTATGAAAATGTTGCTTTTCTGAAAAATTTACAGTATGATTAGCATCATTTTCATCTCTACCTACCCAGCTATTATTTCCTATCATTTTTTCTTCTTTAAGTGCATTTGGACTAGCAACCCTTTGACATGATATTTTTGAAAAAAGAAAAACTATCTAATTCTACACTTATATCCTCTAGGAGTTCAGATTAAACTGATGAACTCATTTTATTCTCTATCTACGCTAGATCTACTGTCAAGATTAAGCTGTTTGACAAGATTTCATTCACTAATCTAAAACATGAAATTGAAAAATGACCAAATCAGGATTAGATGGTTTGATTTGTCATGTGTTCGTGGCATAAAAGACAAGCTGTAGACAAATATTATTTTCGCACAAAATGAGATTTAGAAAAATCAGGGCTAGGATACATAGTTTGTTTTTCATCCCTGCTTTCATCTTTGGTTCTATTTTGAGCGTGTGGAACCAATATCTTTTCCTAATCTACTTTCATTGATAAGTCAATTTTACACAATTTCACTATCACTTCTTTCACTAACTTATCAGCAATCAATTTAAAAAATGTACAGTTATGATTAGGCTAGATAACTGAACAAGACATCTTTTGAGCACTAGTAGTGGCATTGAGACTTGCGCACTTTCAGCATGACTATTTTTTGAACATGGGGCCTTTTTTCTATTTTTAAAACTGCCCTCTTTTCTACTTTTCCTATTGTTTTTGTATTTTTTGTCTCTAATTTCTCTTCAAACAATCTAGGACTAAAAATATGCTCACAAAGATGAGCTTATTTTTCACACCTATCTATCTATCCTAATCAAACCTATACACAATTACATTCATTTAGTGAAATATCTCTTCCAAAAAAGCCAATAAAGCAGATGATTCCATGAGGGATTTTGTTTTAGCTTTTTGAGAGTGCTGAAGAAATGAAAAGGCCATTTCCACCTTAATTTTTTTCGAACAGTAGTGCCTAAAATTTTTCTCACACTTTGCAACAGATTGTTTTGTGCGGAACACACTACTCCTTCAGATTTCTCAAGGAAAACAACAAATGGATGTTGGAATAATACCTGATCTAGATGATTTGATATATAAGCTTCATTCAAGACTACTTCACTATGTTTGGGACTCTCTTGGGAAAGAAAATCTTCCCCTTGCTCATGATCATTTGAACTGTCAGACTCATCATATATTGCAGTGTAGTTTTCTTTCCAAACTGATGTGTTCTGATTAAGTGGACTGAAAACTGTGTGAAGGTCATCATGTTGATGAGAAAGGATACACTTTGGAAGTAAATCCTCTTGAGAGTATAGGGTGACCTCTCTCATGTGATTATCAACTTCTATTTCTTCATCTCCAATTTGTAACTCAATGGATCTTGGTGGCTACAAATCTGGAGTTAAGGAGGATTCCATGTCGAAAATGATTTCCTCAACCATTTCTGGAAAATGCTTCTCATTGATAACCTACTTAAGAATTTCATCATCCTCCTCAACCTCATCATCAAAGCTGAAATACTGCTGATTTCCAATTATGTGAACATTATTTCTGATGGACTGAAGTGAAGTAGAGCAAAGAGTCAGAGACTCTTCACTTACTTCTAAACTCTCAAGGTTTTCCTCATTAGTGTCATAGGTGACCTGTCTTGGCTGATTGATGCTTTCAATCTGATGATAGTGAAATTCATCCCACAAATCAACTGTTGATGGCTCTGCAAGGTTAGCTTCTGCTTGGATATCATAATCATCAATATATTGATCAAACCTTGGAGAATCATTTATATAAGTAATGTCACTAGCCATATATATTGGACTATCATATTGTTTCTCTTCAAATTGATTTACAAATCTATTTTTTGACTTATGGTATGCAAGATTAGCAGGAGAATGATCAGAAATTTTTTGGTCATATGAAGTTTTAGAGGTTGTCTGCATGTTTATTAGTTGATCTATCTCCTCTTCAGTAAAAAATGGAGGCATTTTTATCTTTCTTTGGATATAACTACAATAAAGAGGATGAATGTCTTTTTGGGCCTCACCTACGAGAGATGATGAATCATCACTTATTCCTTTAGAGAGATCCTATGGGTTCTCTTTCATTTATTGATTGTTTTCATCTTCAACCAACTCTTTGTGATGTTCGGAATAGTTAGCATGTAATTCATGAGTTACTTCTGATAGATTTTCAGGAGGCCAATTTTCTCGTATAAATTGAAATGACTCAAAGAACAAAGGTAGTGATCCTAAAGGTTTTGATTTTTCTTCTATTTCGGATTTGATTTCATCCTTAACCAAATCTTCTTGATGTTTGGGACAATAAGCATGGGATTCATGAGTTGCCTCTGGTAGATTCTTAGGAGGCCAATTTGCTTGTATGAACTGAAATGACTCAAAGCGTAAAGGTAGATATCCTACAGGTTTTGTTTTTTCTTCTATTTCAGATTTGATTTCAAGATGGATGATTGATTCTTTAGAGCACTCCTCTATGTTTTTATTTGAAACATTCTCATTAGGCACATTTTTTTTGTTACTCTTGTCTTGTAATGGTTGAGTATGTTATTCCTGAAGAAAAAGTGTAGGTTGGTTTGAATAATAAACATTAACCTTAACTTTGTGTCTTTCTCTTTCATGTTAAGTAGAAGCATTAGTTTTCTGAATGTAACTATCAATTTTTCCAAGTTTTCCTCTCCTTTCACACTTGGATCCATCTTTGTTTACTAAAAAGAGTTACAATGTCCTTTCAACTAGTCTAGAGTTCTCTACCAGTGGAGTCTTTTGGTCTATTGAGGGTTGTGGAGTCGCCAGGTGGAAGATTTGAATGTTGCTATCCACCATCATCATGATTTGGATTGCTCAATGAATTCCAAGGAGATTTTATGAGGACTAGTGGGGTAATAGGCCCACTGGAGGCTAGCGGAGTCGCTAGGTGGATGTTTTTAGTTGTTTTGAGGGTATATGTGTATGGTCCACCACCAATATTGAAAAAAAACCAATCTAAGGATGTTTTGGGGTTTTTTCTGAGTTTCTTATATGTAGCCCTAAGGTTTGCAAGAGTTTCCTATAACTGAATCATCATTTTGCTAAGATGGTGAAAGAGCTAGTTTCTACTCTTCGGACAACACTTAAGTTTTCTAATTTTGACTGAGACTTTGAAAGTTCCTAAGGGATACCGAGGATGTTTTGACTCAGAGTCCCACCATGATCGCCATTATGTTGGAGTCCCGTGATTTGGTAGATTGATAAACCAAATGACATGGTAACATCAGACCAAGCTTTGGAGTCCTAGGACCTAGCCTTCTTGGACTCAGAGAGGGCTCTCTCTATTATGCAAAGGATGTAAAATTTTTTTCTTTTGTATATTTGATTTTAGGCTAGTTGTTAAGTATGTTTTGGTTTGTTTTGAGTTTTTTTAGGAGAATTGATTAAAAGGACAAATAGATATGGAGTTTTTCAAATCAATTGGGCTATGGGGTCAGATAAGGTTAAGACTTTCTTGATGATGGACAAGGTATTACTATAGGGCCGATTTAGTCTAGGTAAATCGATTCTTTGGGTGAAATTGAAATGAGATGAACATTAATTTTGTGAAAGACAAAGAGATTTTAAGCATAAATAGTTTAACAACAAGCATTCATGAGTTAGGGCTGACCATTAATTTCTATGAACAAAACTCAAACTGATAGATGCAGAAAATAAACAATCCAGTGATACATAGAAGTATAATACCCTCTAACTTTGGGAAAATCACCTTCAGACTTTTGGGAAAACAAATAAGATAAACAAACAACTCAATCTATCAAGAGGGAACTCCTAAACATCATATCTTGAGCTATCAGGAATATTTAAATAAGACTGCAAAGCATGGACAAAGGGAAATGTCGAAACAAGACCTCTTTGACTTAACTAAAACAACCAATAATTCAGAGAGAGATTTCAGAAATGGAGTTTTGATTAGCTATGAGTAAGCAGGGCATACCGTGAATCATACTAGGCAGCATACATAATAACCATTAATGAAACTGATAACAAGTTCTTAGGGTACCAAAGAGAAATTAAGAATTCTTTGACATAACCAAGAAACATGAAAACATTGAAGCTACAATGAATCAGGAAATTTGAGGTGCCTCCACGGGCATACCTCAAACTTATTATTTACTGAACTACAGCAAGCAATAAGTATGAAAGAATGTATGAGAAACCAAGAAAACACAACAAATAAGGAACACAATACCATTCACCAAGCCATGGAATCCAACACACAATGCTCCTCCACCATCAAGCCAAGCAAGAGATCATCCACTTCATAAAACAAGTATTTATTTAAAACTCATAGTGTTATTGTATTTCTCTCTATAACTCAAGTTCTGGTTCTAAAACCTCCAACCATTTACAATCAGTCTTCATAAGTTATATAGGAAATGAGTAGATAAGCTCACAAGAGAAACTATAAGCTCATTGGCCTAATACAAATATCTGATTTTGTCCTTGAGGCCTCACAAGGACCAAGACACAAAATATCTTCAAAAAATATCTATTTAAGCTAAAAATAGTAAGAAAATTGACTTTAATCTCTGACATAGAGTTAAAAATATCTTAACTAACATGTGGATGGCCACCTTCAGAAAACTGCCTTTTCAGCAAAATCCTACATGAGCGTAGCAGCAGAATAAATCCTGTTTTGTAGAGGACTTTTGAGGGACTTTCCGATGTCAAAATGAGGCCTGTGATGGCTTGTTGGAAAGCCTTGGATGCCTAGTTTCTGAAACTACTTGATTTTTCTCAAAATGATCCGTGGAAGTCTATCAAAAAGTGGACTGAGTGAAAACACCCAGGAGGGTCTCACCTGCTAATATTTGTGGCAAAAAGGTAAAATTTGACTGTTTTTTTCCTCTTTGGGGGACAGAAACACCTTCTTTTGATCTGAAATTTTGTTAGTAGATGCCCCCAAATTTAATACAGCCAAAACAATAACTTTCATGAGCTGAGGATGCTCCTAGAAAACATGGCAGTGCCTAGAAAAATGTGTAATTAGGCCTAAAAATAAAAAAAACAAGATCATGTCAAAAAATGCTCATTTTTGGTGAGAAAACCCCTTAAGGGTTTCTAGAAGTGTGCATGGAGGCTTGAGCCAAGATTACAAGCCAAGATATGTCTTTTCTTATTTTTTCCATTGGGTGCCTCCTTTGGGGAGTTTTGAGTTTGGCTCAATGTTTTGTGCTTGTTTTTCATCACTGTGACTGCCTTCATCATGAGTGTTTTCTTCCTGAGTGTCATTTTTAGTTTGCTGCATATTACCACTGTCACTTTCTTCAATTGAGTGATGGCTTTATTTCTGATCCTGCTTGTTTTCTTTTTGAAGATTATCTTCACTAGCTGTTTGGGAGGTTTTATCATGCTTACTGCTCTGCTGAGTATCATTTTGTTCATCTTCACCATCACTTCCTTCTTCCTCACTATTTAGCTGATTACCACTATGATTGCTTTGTTGAGGACTGTCTTGTTCTTCCCTATCACTTCTTTCTTCATGAATATTATTTTGACTACCACTATGATCATCATCACTAGTACCTCGCTTATCACTGTTATGCTGACTTCCACTTTGTTCTTCATTATCACTGCTTTGATTAGACTCTTTCTTTCCACTCTCAATCATAGGGGATTTTTTATTTTGACACTGATCTAGTGGTGAGCACAAAATCAAGGCCTGTTATGTGAATATGTTCCCCTTGCAGCCTCAGGGCAAAGAACTGTGTCAAGGGAGGGTAGCTGGTGACTTCTTGGACTCTTTGGAAAAAATCAAGGCACCCTACCTCATGAAAATTGAAAAGGAACGAAGGTGAATATTTTATCTCCTGAGTTGCAATGGGCTCAAACCGGTTATGATACCCACCTTTGCTAACCTTCCTTGGAGGCATGTTTGTTTTAGTTTTCTTTCACTGGTTTAAACAAAATAGTCCTTTCAAATGCACTAAGAATATATCTCTTCTTTAACTACTGTTTCTCTTCCTTAGTTGGCAAGCAAGTTCTTTATAAATGAAAACAAATTTACTTCTTAAGAACTGTGTTCTTTCCTTGTGACTGAGTAAGGAAGGCCTTCAATATGATCTATGTCTTTGAAAATAGGTTTCTTTTCTTTTTAGCACTAAAATTTTTTCCTCTGTATAGGACTGTGCTTCTCTTTTAACCACTTTAACTAAAACAAGTTTTTCTGAACTGACAATGGTATTTCCTTTTCAATCATTGTTTCACCCTTTTTATTTAGTAACAGGGGACCTTTGAAAGCACACTTTACCACTCCCCCTAAAAAAATTGTTTTCCCTTTTATTACTGATAGAACATGTTCTCTTTCTCCTAATGAACTATGAATTTCTCCTTGAACACCATTGTTTCTTTTTTTGGTGAGTTGCTACCTTAATTATGACAACTATTTCCTTTTTTTGGTGGGCTACCACCTTCATTATGACTGCTTTCTTTCAATGTATACTGGTTATTTGCAAGTCTCACCCAAAATATATCCCAGAGGAGAATCTCCAATGGTTTCATACTGCAAATGAGAACAATATAGCGCAAATCAAATTTTCTTCCCCTGAAAAGAGCAAGATTTTCAATATATTTCAGACATATCTTTGGACCTGTCTCCATAAGCCTAATAATTGCAGGTAAATAGCCTATTATTGTTGTATCAATTTTTCATGCCATATTCCATGGTTTCAAAATCCAAAGGTTATTTCTTCCTTCTTTATCTCTTACATGGTAGTCTCCTATAACTTCAGATAATTGTGTTTCCAAATTTTACGTGGGTTGAAACCATTCCAGATCACCATATGCCTATTGAATGGTCTGTGCCAAGTGGTGCTTCATTACAATACAAGCTTCAAATGGAAACTGGCTAACATATTGATGATCATTCAAGCCAAATACTTTGTTTGTTTCCTCATCAACTTGCACATGTGTCCATATAATATCGGCTATTTTAGCATCATCCGTAAATACAAATTCTAGACGGTGTAGGAATTCCTCTACTTGCTCATTATCTGTGTAAAATCTTAGTGTTCGAACATCATTTGGATGGATATTTTGTGTACAATGATTTCCAAAGTTGAGATGATTGAAAGTGGTTGAGTGAAATTTACAACAATGCTTCTTGTATACCTCAATAAAATAATCTTTTGGTGTTTGAAACTAGGTTGTAAGACATGAAGAGTGCTGCTTTTCCTCCCCAATCCTGAAAAAATAGTCACGTAAGCATTCTTCACCCTTATGTGTATCATTGATTGGCCACAATAGAGAATAGATTATTGCTAAGGTTAATTTCCCATCTGACATGAATAGAAACGGAGCAATTTTGAAATTTGGTATATCACTATGCCGCAATGCTGAACCAAGCTCATCCATGACATACCAAACAGGAGTTTCATCCAGATTTTCTTCATTATCAAGTCTGTACGTCATCAAATATAACCAAATTGCACGAAGAATACAGTCTGCAACTGGTTCTCCATTGCACCATTTAGGAAAACAAGGTTGAAGCTAAGCATCAACAACATCCTTTTCTTCTTCCAGGATTTTAAAAGCAATAACACCGTTTAAGTCATACAAATCGGGAAGGGATTCCACAATCCTTACTGCACTGCTTCCAAGGGGCCCCGGAATATCAATATCCAATGATTGTAAATTTATAAAACATCGCAACAATTCCAACTGATTATCTTCTGAATTCTGGCTCAATGAATTCCCTCGGAGATTCAAAGCTGTAAGAAGTGGAAATTACAAAGGATTGAACAAATTATCTGAAATATTATGAATTGATCGGTTAGATAAATCAAGTTCCTTGAAATATTTTAAAAAGTATGTTCCTTGTTGAGTAGCAAAAGGCTTCTCTGCTCCATAAATTTCAACACAAAATCCAAGGGCCCATGCACTGTTGTTGGCAGTGAACTGAGAATTATATATTTCTAACTGAGGTAAACATTCCAACAAAGAGTTTGTTAAAGCATCACCATAGCTTTTAGAAACTGTATTTTCCTTTAACCAAAGAGTTTACAGCTTACTCAATCCACTAACTGTTTGTATAACTGCTTCCATTGTTTCCACTTTGTTATCCCAAAGATCAAGGCCGCAAGATTCTTTTTAAAAAATCTCCTTGCTGTGTTGAAATACCCAAACTGTGCAAAAAATGGATTTTGGGCACCTTTGGGCACACTGCTGTGGGTGCTTGGGCGCTCTTCCAAGCGTTTCGTGCTATCCCATAGGCACGTCGCGCCCCTTCAATTTTCCTTTGGAGAGCGACTACAGGTGTGTCGTGTCCCGTAACAGGCATGTCGCGTCCAAACCTTTCTGCACGATGATGGCCCAAAACTTCAAACACGAAAAATTTTCTTTTGTGAAGCGAAAAATTCTTGATGAAAAGGGTTTATACTTTTGTAATGATTGTTTGAAGATGGCATTTCTCTCTTTAAAATACTTCTCACTTTTTCCTTTCAGTTTTTTAAAATAAAAAAAGGGAGACCCTTTGCACAACAGTTTTTGAAATTGTTAATTATTTGAAGAAGCCATTTTTAAAAGAGTATATCTCTACTCTCTTTGTAGGAATACTTTTGAACAGTTAATGACCTCTGCTTGCCATGAAAGAGTCTTATCTTTCATCTTTTCTATGTCACTTGAAGACTATCTTTTTGATAAGTTGTTTGTGTGTACTATGCTTTTTGCTTAGCCATTTAAGTGAACATGTCACAAAAAATTATTTTTAACCTTTGTTTATCATTAAATGAAATATTTTAAATATACTACTTTTCATCTCTGTCTATCATTGAAAGATTTCTAAAAATGTCAACCCCTGGCGATGTTTCCTCTGCTCATTTTTTGGAGGAGGCAATTTTGACTATGTTTTGACCCTCAGCTTATCAGTGAGGGAGGTCTTCAAATTTTGTTTTGACCCTCTACTTATTACTGAAGGAGGTCATTTCAAAATATTTTCTGGGCGCTTTGTTTACACTTCAGGTTTCAAAATTTTACAAATTTAAGGCCCTATCTATGAATTGAAGAAGGTTTTCCTCAAAACTTTTAACCTTGTACTTATCATCTGATGGAGGCATCCTAAAATGCAAACTGCTTGTTATCTTAGATTATCATTTAAAAGAGCTAGTTCATATAAAATATAACTCCTGCTGCTTGCCCTTTACTCATATTTTGGAAGAGGCGAATTGATAAACTGTAATGTTGCCCCCTGTGTAATGATTGAAGGAGGCTTCTTCTACATTAAATTTAGGGCCTTCTGAGACTGTGTCTTTGTTTTCTGTGTAATGGTTTTAAAGAGGAAATGCAAACACAGTGTCTGTGTCATGCCCTTTGCTAGCATTCGTTTATATTTTTAAATAAACTCCTTTAAACACACTATCTTTCATCTCTGACTACCATTGAAAAATTTCTCAAACAAAATATTAAACCCTGGTGATTTACCCTCTGCTCACATTTTGGAGGAGGCAATGCAAAATGCAACTACCTAGGTTTATCAAAGCCACTGTGTAGGCCCTCTACTTATCACTGATGGAGGTCTTTAAACAAATTTTCTTTTCCTTCACAAAAAACCTTTAAACCAACTCAGTGCCATATACTTATTAATGAAGGAGGCTTCTTGAAAACTAGTGCTTTTTCCTTCTGCTCATGATTGAAGGAGACACTGCAAACACAAAATTTTTCTTTCATCTCTGCTACATCATTTGAAGATTTATCTTTTGAACCAGTTGCCTGTGGGCCCTCTTCTTGTCATGAAGGAGGCCCTTCTTGAAAACCAAATTCTGTGCCATGTGTCTGTTCTGCTTTTGAGACATGACTTCTTGCAGACCTCACTGTGAAAACCAAGAGCAGGTAATGCATTTGCAAATTTTAAATGTTTGTTGTGTTTGTCTTGGAAATATTCCTTCTTTGTAGTAGTTGTGGCTCCTTTAGTGTAGAATTTGTTCTTGAATGTTTTTAGAGCCTAGGATTAAGATAAGGTAAAAGGCAGTTGTTCCTCTTATACCTTTCATTTTGACACCTAGTTGCTAGAGGCTCTCTTTGCCAGAAGACTGTCACTGTTGGTAGCATAAGACTGATTTGTAGAGCTGGCTCACATGTTTGGGATTTGAGTTAGCATGAAGCGCTGGAGGTAGACATTACCGAACCTTTGTGTGCATTTTCCATGATGGAGGACTTTTTACCTTTTGGTGCTTTTGAGTTTGAATCCTGTAGGTCTTTTCTCTTTACAATCTGCACTTTCTCTGATTTCCAATAGTAACTGCCACAACATGAAAGAATTTCCTAAAGTGTTCTTTTTCTCACACTCTGCTTACTGTCATCAATCTATACGCCCTTCCAAAGATGCATTGATATATGTCTTTGATCTTTGGAGAGCCTTCTTGATGTATTCATGAAAATCAAGCTTGAAATGATCACTTTCTTTAGACATGGAACTTCTTTCACTATTTATTCTTGAATTGAAATTTTGTGAGCTTTGCTTGAAACAAAACAAAGCAACCTCTTTGATGGTGTATGACCTAGGGATATACAAGGGTTTTTTATTGATAAATAATAAGACATGAAGGTTGATTGATGTTGAAAATAGGGTTTTTTGCTTAGAGACAATTTTTTCAAGGTATTTTCCCTAAACACCACCACCTAGACTTAGAGATTTTGTTATAGATTCTGAAGAGTTTCTCAGGCATAATTAGGTCAACATATGACAAAATAATCAGTGAGAGAGGGGGATACAACTTGTCCAATGTTTGAAAGTGAGTTTTGTTTGAAACAGGGGATTTTGAATATTCAGAGATACAAGGCTTGTGACAGCTATAGACAGGGAAGGTTTTGCTGAATTGTGATAGGACTTGAAAACTAAATACCATTCCCATCATAGGTTGAAAGGGAGGGGTAGGAAGATTTTTCTTTTTTTGAGGTGTTTTCTAGATGACAAATTGACAGATTGAGATTAGCTTCTAGAAAACTCGGCCAAGGAATCTAGTCATCAAAACATGCAAAAAATATTGATGACTAACAGATCCGCTTACCTTCTTTGTGCATCAAAATTCTGAAATAGAGAGGGATATATGCTCTTCATCATGTTATTTTTCCCTCCTCTTTTCCTTCTGCTATCTTCAATATCTCACCATTTGATGGTGATGGCACATGTTGCAGATGGATTATGCGAGAATCTCCATATGTGATATTCTTTGGAACTCCTTGCAAGAGTGCAAGAGTTTTTCTCCTTGGAGAAAGTGCTCCATATTCCTCTTCATGAGGTCCTAGATGTGCTCTTGTCATGACTGCATTATCACCTTTAGCCTTCTCTTCCATAGTTGATAATGCCTCATCATCAATAAGAGACCTTAGATTTTGGTCTTCTCTTGAAGGAGGAATCTTTGTGTCTTCCTTTTCAAAAGAAAGATCTTCATGAAATGGGGACTTTGCCCTTGGAAAAACATCATTCAAGTTTCCATCCCCTTGAAATGGAGCTAAATTTAAGGACACTTCCAATCCATGCAAAAGTTTTGTTTGGTTTGGTTTCATAGACTCCATAGAAAGTGCCCCATGAGAGCCATCATCAAACGTTTGCACTACTCTTCTAATGAACCTTACATAGATGGATGTATTTGCATTATTTAAGGAAAAAGACTCAAACAACCACCAAGCATAAGCCTTACCCTCAAGGTGTAGCACTGCTACTTTGATGGCTTCCTTTTCTGAGACTTGATGTTGCTGCACATAGGTGTCTATCTCCTTCACCCAAGCCCTAGCTAGACATTTAGGTGATCCATCAAAAGCAGATAAGAAGAATCTACTCACACCAGGCTTCTTTCTTCTTCCTTCCTCCTTGACCTTGAAAAACCCTTTGAAGTTCAAGTGATCTTTGAACTCCTTAGATTCAGCCTCATATTCCTGCAAATAATCACCAAGAGTTTCTCTCTTTGGCACATCTCCTTCCTTATTTTTCTTCTTCATGAAGAAGTGGTTGATAGAGCATTGTAGATTTGATGATGTGGCTAGATGCTCACACCCATAATATGAAGTAGTGGGGCTTCCTTCATGTGCAAATCTTAAAATATCTGCTTGTCTCTAATTCTTCATTCCCTAGATTTCTTCATTTAGTTCATTCAAAGCTTGAGAAAGAGTTTTAGAAAACTCTTCTCTCAACAAACCTCTAGTAAAAGGGACCTTGCCCCTTTCTTTTGTGTCTTCAATGTAGCCACATTTCTTCATGTTTATTTTCTCTCCATGAAAATACATATTGGCTTTCGAATATCAAAGCATAGGTTGTGCCAAGATAGCTGCTATGATACCATTGTAATATCCCAAAATGGGATATGCTAGCAAGGCATGACTGGAAAATTCATTTTCCAGGAATGACTACTATAGAATATAAAATCAGCCCTTGGATCCCTTAGATTTGAGTATCTGAGACCGAAATCCAAGAGGAGATCAGAAAAAAATCAAACTAGGTGGGTTAAACAAATCTCCCACACTCAGTATGACTTGAAAAATGTCCAACAAGGGATTGCAGCAATACTGCTCAGAAAATAGCGTAGTTTCAGAAATGCAAGAGCAGGAGGCCAATAAAATATCTTTCAAATGTATTTACAATAGAAAATTAGTTGTATAATGAAGTACATGAGATGCACAACTGAAAATACAAGACAAATATAGAAGAAATGCCCTCAAAAGAGGGGTTGCAACCACATAAATGAATAAAGTTTCCTTGACAACGTTATTTTATTGTGCTTCAAACTACTGTAGGTTATGTACATTTCAGATCTAGAGCAGATTTTTGCATAAAAAGTCAGATCCATGCACTAGAAAAGCTCCTCTTTCAGATCCCCTTGGAATTTTGGGGCTTACACCAAGCATAAGCAGTAGATCTGAGATCTAAGAATGTAGATCTGCAGGATGATTCAAAAATTTTGAAGTATTCAGAATATCCAGATCAGATCTGAAAAGTGAAATTTTTAGATCTCCTCCATTATACCTTAATGTGAAGGGAAGATCAACTTCACTCATAAACCAGCTCTCCAAATGGTGCACCCAAACTCCCTACAACACCACCTACAAGAGTAACGTAGATCTGGGTTAGAAACTATGATGTAGGGGATAGATAGTTGATGACCACATGCCAATATCAAGAACTAAAGCTCATGCACTCCAATACACTTCCTCCAATAGAGCAGAGGACTCCTCCACTGAAAAAGAGCACTGAAATGTCCTAGATTTGAAGATATATAATCTTCACTTGCTGCAGCTTGCAAAGATAAACAAACCCTTAACAGGATCTAAGTTGTAATTGGAAGGAGAAGCTTGGCCTTTAAGCCAGATAGTGGACCTTGCAATAAAATCTCTCCCAATATCTACTCAATGGGAAGAGGAGGAATTCCTAAACAGGAAATTCCTATGGTTAACAACATTTGCCATCTAGGCTAAACAATTAAGAAAGCTATATGGTCTACATAGATAATATTTCAAAGATCGTATGATGAACAACCTCCTCATGCTGCCTTCCCCTTCCCTTTATAAGATGAGAGTGTGCAAAACCCTAAACCACTTTCAATGGACTCATCATTTTCACACAAGAGATCTCCAACTAGAAATATGTTGTGCCTCATTGATGAGAACTACTCTAATACAACACTGTAGATGTGGTCAAAGTTAACCCTGTCAAGATGATTAGTCCCTTTCACACCTAAGGGTGCTTATTTACATAGCCAAGATTTATCCTTTTTCATATTTGGCATTGATTTATTCTTAATTAGGAGTTTGATTAACCTCCCTTACACATTTATTCATCTAAACTGATTTTTAAAACAAAAATAATATCCCTATTAGCTGTATGCTAATTTAGGAATATTACAAATTGTGCTGAAAGACTGCAGCAACACTACATTCGTGACTAAGTGGGGTTCTTTCTAATATATTTTCATGCCATTCGGATTGAAAAATGCACTTGCGATATTCTTGTGCATGGTCGTGGCCATGTTTAAGGAGTTCATGCATAAATTATTGGAGGTTTTTTTAATGATTGGAAAGTGCTTGGATTGGTAAAGAGACATGTTTCAAAACTACCCATGATGCTTGACACTTGTAGGAAGCACCAGATTTATCTCAACCTGAAGAAATGTATATTCTGTGTACCTTTTGGAATCTTGTTAGGACATATAGTATGTCAGCAATGATTGATGGTAGACCCAATGAATATTGCAGTCATCATCAACTTAGAAGTTCCTACTACTAAGAAACATTTGCACTCCATCCTAGGGCACACTGGTTATTGCAAAAATTTTATCAAAGGGTATGCTCTGATCACTACGCCGATGGAGAAGTTGCTAAAGAAGGATGTATCATTTTTATGGGATGAAGAACGTAAGAAGAGCTTTGAGCTGCTAAAGGAGAAAATGGTCACTACATCTACCTTGATATTTCCAGACTAGTCTAATTTTTTTTTCTTATGCATGAGGATGCATATGGTGTAGCAGTTGGGGTTTTTTTAGCACAACCAGGAGAAGGAGACATTGATTACCCAGTAGCTTTTGCTAGTACAAAGCTCTATAGTGCAAAGCGAAACTACTCAACTACAAAAAGGGAAGCATTGACCATGGTGTACGCTCTGCAAAAATATAGGCACTATCTGCTAGGACGGAATTTCAAAATGTTCACTCACCATTATGCTTTAAAATTCCTAGTTAATAAGCGTGTGTTGGGAAGAAAGATATGCAGATGGTTGTTGCTTTTTCAAGTGTATGAATTTGAAATTATTGTGAAGCCTAGAAGACTAAATGTTGCACCTGATCATCTGTCACGAATTGAAAATGAGGAAGAACCAACCAGTCAAGGGGAGAGGTTACCGGATGCAAAACTCTTCGCTATCAAGGTGGTTGATGAGCACTTTTCTGATATTATTCATCTCCTCACCACGGGAACTGCACCTGCATAATATTTAGTCCATCAAAATAAATATTTGGTTGTGCGTGCAGCTGATTTTCCCCTGATTGCAAGTCAATTCTATAAACTAGGAGTGGATGAAGTATCGAGACAAGATGTCTTGGAACATGCAAGATAGGATATTTTGGTTGATGCTCATGGAGGAGTGGTAGGAGGCCACTATTCTGGGAAAGCCATGATGTATGAGGTGTTGTGTGCTAGGTTATGGTGGCCCACGTTACACAGTGATGCACATGCGTACTTTTGAGCCCGTGATGCATGTCAATGGATAGGGAAGCCCTCATGCAGAGATGAAATTCCCATGCAGCCAGATATGACCTTGCCTGCATTTGATAAATGGGATATTGATTTTTTTGGACCAATCAGCCCTCTGGGTAAAAATAATGGAGCATGCTATATCATTACTGCAATTGATTATGTGACCATATGGGCAGAGGCAAAGGTATTTAAGGAAAGTACTACAGATACTGCTGCGCACTTCCTCTTTGAGCACATTTTAACCATATTTGAATGCATGAAAATTTTGATGATAGATAGAGGTACGAACTTTGTTATCAAAACAATTGAAGCTTTGACAGAGGAATTATAGATCCATCACAAGAAGAGTACCCATTATCACCCACAATAAAATGGCGTAGTAGAAGATTTCAATAAGATCTTGGAGAATGTAATATTCCAAAATGGAAAAGACATTAATATAGAACAAAATAACGGAAAATAGTAGTGAATAGAAATACATTAAACCTGAGCCAACCATAGATCCATTTTATTATGTATAACAACAACAAATAAGTACAATATCTTGGAGAATAAGTCCCAAAATCTAGGCAAGAGAAGCCTCCAATACTAAAAAGCACCAAAACATGAGATATAGTTGCTACACAAAATGTCATAGAAATAATACAACACAATATCAATGAATGTAAATTTAGATGGTGAATATAGATGAATGGATCTGATAATAAAATTCTCAAAGAGTGTTGGAAGTCGAGATCTAAAATCCCAAACACTTTTCCAAGACAACCCAGAAAGGGTTTTTGGAAATGTAGCAAAATACAAATGGTGAACTATAAAAATAGGGCTAAAGATACACTGCAAATGAATAAATAGAAAGAGATGTCTGAACTAATGTATAAATTAATGAAGCCTCCTGTCAATAGATTCTCCAAGTGAAAGGATGACCCCTTCACCAGAAATCTAACTCCCCAAATGATCCACTGAAACAACCCCTGCAAGTGCTCTCTGAAATAACGAAGTTTATGACTGAAACTGTGTTTTACAGGATGGTAGAAGCTTGGCCTAGTGCCAAATGGTGAAATTATTCCCAATTACCTCCCTTGCTATCCTCCCTATGGAAATAATGCTTCCTCCACTAAAGGCAAGGTCAGAAAATGGCCCTATAAACCCTCCACTACTTCTATATTGCAACACAACACTACCCTGCAACAAATTGTGTTGTAGAACAAATTTGAAGCTTGGCCTGATGCCAGAATGTAGAATATGAAACTCAATAACCTCTCCTAAGTGGGTACTCAAAGTCCCCTGAGGATGAGGGTGGGATTCCCACTCAGGAACACCCTTGTGCTAAACAACATAATAGTCTCAATCCTCTAAACTGCTGAAGAGTGAAAGAAGTCATATAGACCAAAAACACAATAATAATCAACATCATGCCTTCTATGGGTGCCTTCCCTTTCCTTATATGAATTGTGATCCTTCTCACCTAGCACCCCACTCATTAAATCCACTACTCCCATGGAGACTTCCACCCATTAACACTACATTGTCTCTCATTGATTATCCATTCTCTCCATACCAGGATTGTTGATTGGGTCAAACTTGACCCCATCTACATGCTCCAACCCCTATTCACATATGAGGGTGCTTTATCCAGCTATTAATATGACTCTTATTTACATTGAGAGTGGTTTTATTCCTACTAAAGAGATTTATGGGTCTCCCTACCCACTTATTCTTCTATCTAAATGAGAAAAGAAAAAATTGATATTCCAATTAGTTGCAAGATAATTTTGGAATATTACAGTCATCCTCTCCCAAATGTTTCTTGTCCTCAAGCAACTACAAGGATAGAACTGCAAAGGCTCCTCTCCTCCTTCTGTAGCATCCTCATATGATAAACTCCTCCACTAAACAAGATGTTGTCTCATCAATATGTCCCATAGTTTCTCCTCCCAATTGTACATGTTAGCCTTTGGTGATAAACCCAAATGGCTCTCATCATGAAGTAGTGGGACATCCATGGAGGAAACTATATGCTGTCTAGAGGCCTTATTGAGGCATGGAATCTTAAAAATGTTGGGAACCTTCATTCCCATGTGAAGCTCCAAACCCCAAGCTATCATCTAAACAAAATGAGTCACCCTCCAAAGTGTTGAGATTGTGTTGTGTAACCAGCTCCAAAAAGAGATATGAACGCCTTAGAAATAAGCCACTTCGAGGGGGAAACCTCCAATACATTACATGAATGAACAATTCTTGGATGATACAATTCACAAAACCTCCTTTCTATATATAGGAGTCCATGGGGCCATAATGTAATCCTAGTGGGCCACAATGTAATCCTAGGCGACCTAACAATAATAATTTAAGGGCACAATAATAATAAAATGGGGGTTACAAGGGTACAATAATAACAATAAGGGGGTTACACTAACAACAATAAGGGACTATACTAGTAATATAGGGACCTAACATGCCCCTCTCCTTCAAAAAAGTGTTGTCCTCAACACTTGAGTAGCTCGGGGTGCTTCTGTATAAAATTCTCATCCTCCCATGTAGAATCTTCAGTGGGTAAGTTCTTCCACTTGATGAGATACTCTGAAATTGATCGATTCCGTAGTTGTCGAGTTCTTTTTTCCATGGCTGCTTCAGGTTCCAATATGATTTTCCCTTCCCCATCAAGTTCTGGCAATACTGTTTGAACTGGAAGATTTTCACCTATAACCTTCTTTAAGCATGAAACATGGAAAACTGGATGTACTCGCGAAGAAGCAGGAAGCTCCAATTTGTATGCCATAGTACCAATCTTTTGCAACACCTTGTAAGGACCACAGTACTTTGGTGATAATTTATTATCCTTCTTAGCTTGCTTGAGGGACATTTGTTTATATGGTTGTAGCCGTAAAAATACCCAATCTCCTACATCAAAACTTCTCTCGCTGCGATGTTGATCTGCTGTTGTTTCATTCGATTTTGTGCCAAATTCAGGTTATCCTTTAAGAGTTGGAGAACTTCTTGCTGATGCTCGATGTGATCTTCCACTGCTTGAACCTTCGAATTTTCCCTTAAAGATGATGTGATGGATGGTGGATGATATCCATAAAGTGCAATAAATGGGGTCATTTTTGCTGCAGTATGGAAGGAAGTGTTATACCACCATTCAGCAAGAGGTAACCACTTGACCCATTGTGTTTGTTTATCGGATACAAAACAACGAAGATATCCTTCCAAACATTTATTTACTATCTCAGTTTGACCATCAGATTGAGGATGATAAGATGAGCTATGAGCTAATTGAGTACCCAAACAACAAAATAACTCCGTCCAAAAATTTCCAGTAAAAATGGGATCTCTGTCGCTCACAATAACCCTTGGGATTCCATGTAGCTTTTGAATTCTGTCCATAAATGTAGTAGCAACTGTACTTGCTTTAAATGGATGAGATAATGCACAAAAGTGTGCATACTTAGTATGGTAAGTCTATCAACTACCACCATGATGACACTCTTTCCTTCGAACTTAGGTAAACCTATGATAAAATCCATTGAAATCTCCTCCCAACATTGACTTGGAATGGATAAAGGTTGTAGAAGACCCGGGGTCTTAATTGTCTCAACTTTATTTTGCTGGTAAACCAAACATTCCGCCACAAACTTTTGAATATCAGATTTAAGGCCATCCCAAAAAAATTCTTTCTTCACCCTGTGGTAAGTTTTTAAAAATCCTGAGTGTCCTCCTAAAGGAGAAGTGTGCAATTCCAGAAGAATCTTTTGTTTTAGTTGGGAATTCTTACAAAGATATAAGCGATCTTTGTACCATAAGGAATCATTTTTCCAACTAAATGTATCAGATGTACTAGGATCTTGCTGAAACTTTTGAATGAGTATCCATACATCTTTGTCCTTCTTCCATTCATCTCTTGCTTCAGTTATCCAATCTGGTTGGATAATAGAAATGGCACAAAGCAATGCTTCCACCTCTTCATTCTTTCTTGAGAGTGCATCTGCAACAACATTCAACTTTCCTTTTTTGTATATTATTTCAAAGTCATAACCCAACATCTTTGTGACCCATTTTTGCTGCTCTTCTGAAGATAGTCTTTGTTCCAAAAAGTGTTTAAGACTATCATGATCAGTTTTTACCTTGAAGTGTCTTCCATTAGGTAAGTTCTCCATTTCTTTAGTGCATGCAATATTGCTAACATTTCCTTCTCATAAATAGGTTTCTGTAAATACTTTCCTTTGATTGGACGACTTTCAAAAGCAATGGGTCTTCCTTCCTGCATTAAAACAACACCAATTCCATTTCCTGAGGCATCACATTCCACAATAAAGGTTTTTGTGAAGTCCGGTGTAGCTAAGACCGGTGCTAGGCACATTGCCTCTTTAAGACGTTCAAAGGCCTTAGTTGCTTCAGGAGTCCATGAAAATGCATCTTTCTTCAATAATGTTGTTAGAGGTGCTGCTATTCTCCCATAATTCTGAACAAACTTGCGATAATACCCTGTTAACCCGAGAAATCCTCGCAACTGCTTTATGGTTGTGGGAACTTTCCATTCCTTAATGGCTTTAATTTTGTTAGGGTCTACTTTAACACCTTCGTGAGATACAATATGACCCAGATATTCCACCTCTTGTACTCCAAAGAAACATTTGGATGTTTTTGCATATAATTGTTTCTCCTGCAATAGTTTGAGCACCCTGTCAACATGTCTAACATGATCCTTCCAAGACCTGCTGTAGATTAGTATATCATCAAAAAATACTAGCACAAATTTTCTAAGGAAGGGTTTGAAAATGGAATTCATCAACCCTTGAAATGTAGAAGGTGCATTGGTAAGGCCAAAAGGCATGACCAAAATTCATAATGACCCTCATGAGTTCGAAATGTTGTTTTTGGAATATCTTCAGTCTTCATTCTAATTTGATGATATCCTGAATGAAGATCCAACTTGGTAAAATAAATTGCTCCATGTAATTCATCCAATAATTCATCAATCACAGGAATGGGAAATTTATGTCTAATGGTGAGCTTATTGAGCTCCCTATAATCCGGACACATTCGCCATGATCCATCTTTCTTGTGCACCAATGCTACTGAAGCAGAGAAAGAACTTTGACTAGGTTGAATTATACCAGCCTCTAACATTTCTGCAATCATACGTTCAATTTTGATCTTTTGGAAATAAGGATATCTATAAGGCCTGATGTTTGGAGGAACACTTCCTGGAATCAAATGAATAGCGTGATCATGATCACGAATAGGTGGAGTCCTTTGGGAGTTTCAAACACCTTGGAATGATTGTCCAAGACTTGTTGGAGATCTGCAGAAATAGATGATTTTGATGTTGGAACTTCTAGTGAGCATAATTGTGCAATTACGCCTCGCTGTTCTTTCTTTAGAAGCTTTGTCATGACATTAGAGCTTATTATCCTTCCTAGCTTCCCCCGCAATACCCCGTAATTCGACTTCCTTTCCTTCTGAAAAAAATTTCAAGAAAAGTTCTTGAAAATTAAAAGCTACCGTCCCCAAAGATTGTAACCATTGTACTCCTAGTACAACATCAGCACCTCCCATAGGAATGGAAAGCATTGGACTAGTCAATACATATTCCCTCATGGTTAGCTTGATATTATGGCATTTCCCAGAGCAATTTATAGTTCCTCCATTTGCAACCATCACTTGACATTCTGGTGCTGGGTATAGGAAACAATTTAATTCCTTGGCTACCTTATAATGAATAAAATTATGGGTGCTACCCGAATCAATCAACACTATTACCCTTTTCTTCTTTATATGTCCTTCTATCTTGAGAGTTTGAGGAGTGGTAATTCCTGCCAGTGCATTACACGATATGGTCGGATTCATTTCTTCCTCTTCTAGGGGTGGTTCCTCGTGTATATCCTCTTCTTGTTCATTTTCTTCTTCTTCTTCACAATCTATGTAAAATAATTTCTTCTCAGCACACTTATGACCTTTAGTGTATTTGCTATCACAACTGTAGCAAAGTCCTTTTGCTCTTTTTTCTTCCAATTGTTGTGGTGTCAACCTTGTAGGTTGTGGAAATCTAGGCGTAGCAACACTTCCTTCTTTATAGAATTGAGTGGTAGGCTTCCTTGTCGCCATAATTTTACATTCAACTTTTCTTGCCAACCCGAATGCCTTCTCCAATGAATCAGGTTCCAAAACGCGAACTTCATGTTGGATGTTATCCTTTAAAGTGCCTATGAAGAGATCAATCCTGTGTTCCTCTGGAATATCAGTTACCCTTATATTCAATTTTGGAAGTCCTCAATGTGCTCCACCACTGAACCCTTTCCTTTGAGATTTATCAATTGGCTAAAGAAGGTGTTCCTCTTTGTATCCTCATAATGTGCTATCATTTCCTCCATAAAAATTGACTAAGTGAAAATTTTTTTACTAGAGCAAAGCCATTGATACCATACAAATGTATTTTGTTCTAAATGTAAAGTTGCAATGTGTACCTTTTGTGTGTTTTTCACATTATTGAGATAAAAATATTGCTCCATCTGTAGTATTCCGCCATTAGGAATCATTTCTGGTTTTAAGCTTGTCATCAAGCCTTCCATGTATGCTTTTAGATCACTCTTCATGTTTTCCATGTTGTCTTTCATGTCATCCATCTTAGCTTCCACGCCTTTCTTCAAGCCGTCCATCTTCACTTCCATTCCTTTCTTCAAAACTTCCATTTCATTTTTTGTTGCTCTTTGCGAGAGTGAAAACTGTTGCATTTGCTCTTGTAATTTTGATAGATCATGTTGCAATTCTTCATCTTCATGAGTCATAGTAGAGCCTTCTGAAGGCTTAATGGGTGTTGAATTCTTTTTAGGGGCCATTTTAAAATCCAATATTGATATCTATTCTACAATCTACCCTTGGAATCAATTCAACTTGATTCTTCCAACAAGACTTATGTAATTCGGAAAAAAAATACACACCTTTTACTAGCTTTTAGGAGCTCGATATTGAAATTGAATTATCTATGTAATTGAAAATCTTCGATATCTCAAATTCAGCCCTGTAGTAGCCCTCTGAAGCTTCTTTCAAATGCCACAGGTCTGACCTGATTTGGATTCTCCAAGACAAATTTGTGTCCAATCTCCCACAATGACCTAATTTTGGACTGGTTCAGTAGAGCGAACTTGTACGACTTTCCACGTGTCACTGTTTTCTTATTTGTCTCTAAAATTGATATCCAAGAAACTACAGGCCGTGTAATTGTGACCACTTTTGACGGCACTCCAATCCAATCTCCAGAGAGAGATTTATTGAACTTTTCCCACGATCACCTCTTTGAGATGAAATTCAGGAGCCTGAAAAAGCACTACCTTCCACAGATCATATCTCCAAAAATATTGCGAACCAAGCTCTGAAATTTTTTTATGAATTTCCTCAGGATTTCCGATTCTGAACCTTCGTAGAAAAAAATTTATAGCGCAAATTCCACGATGACCTGTTTAGGAGCCTGAAAAAATACCTGACTTCCACAGATCATATCTCCGAAATTATTGCGAACCAAACTCTGAAATTGTTATACAAGCTTCCTCAGGATTTTTTCTTCGCACCCTAAAAATTTCAGCTTCTGAAACTTCGTATAAAAAACGTTATAGCGAAAATGCCACGATGACCTGTTTGGAGCAGCGAAACCCTAGAATCCAAAGCTCTGATACCAAATGTTGTGTAACCAGCTCCAAAAATAGAAGAAAAAAGATATCAACGCCTTAGAAATAAGCCACTTCGAGGGGGCAACCTCCAATACATTACATAAATGAACAATTCCTGGATGATACAATTCACAAAACCTCCTTTCTATATATAGGAGTCCATGGGGCCATAATGTAATCCTAGTGGGCCACAATGTAATCCTAGCCGACCTAACAATAATAATTTAAGGGCACAATAATAAAAAAATGGGGGTTACAAGGGTACAATAATAACAATAAGGGGTTTACACTAACAATAATACGGGGCTATACTAGTGATATAGGGACCTAACAGATTGCAACAAGATGATGAGCTTAGTGAAAAGATTCACCGTCACTAAGTGGGCACAGAGGCTATTTTTGGCGCAAAGTATTTTAGACTATGTCTATTTTTAGACATGTCGACCATATTCTATGAGTTGCAGGATACTATTTGTGGATGGTTGGTAAAGTTGGAAAATATAGATGGACTTCTATTTTTAGACATATTGGGTGGAATCTATTTTTATATTGCTAGTCTAAAAATAGATATGTCGAATATTATTAGCTCTTAATAATATTTGGATTATAAGCATTAACTTATTCTCTTGGAGCACTTCAGTTAAGTGCACAGATGTGGCACAGGAGCTGACAGAAGGAATTATGATATTCTTGAGGGTTAAGTGGAGCTATTGCATGGATACTTCAGTTAGAACTCATGTGATAGAGTTTGGTGGAGTTGTAGAAGTAGTTGGTGGAGTTGTGTTTAGTTTAACTCAGTTAGACACAGTTGAGCTAGTTGTATCTAGTCTAACTGCTTGATACACTAGTGAGAGTTGTGTGAATTAATTAATAATTAATTCACTAAATATTAACTCATTAATAAACTAAATAATACATCATTTAACTACAGTGCATGGATAGTTTCAGTGGAGACCATTGGAGAGATAGGTGAAAGGGAAAGATGACTATCAGTTGTGACTATAGTGATGCATTGATTACATCCAACACTTAGTAGAGATTTGAATGAGGATTGTGTAGTGAAAGAAAGGTATATTTGAGTTCATTTAGAGCCATTATTCAGCAGGGATTGCGCAGTAGAGGTAGGCTAGCAGGTGGTAGAGATGGGTGCATGGATTTACTAGATCGGACCTGATTAGTGTGTAGCGATTCTATTGTACTGAGAGCTTGATATGATTAGATTTTTATGAGTATTTTTACATGATATATATGGCATATATTATATATATATAGTTGGGGTTTTTAGCTTCAGGCTTTCCCATTAAAAAAATATGTTAATGTGTGTGAATTTTTATGGTTTCAATGTGTGCATGCAATTGATTTAATTTCCACATGTGATGATCAATGGTGGAATAGATTCTGTATTGTGCATGAAGTTAAAATAGTGTGCGATCAAGAGAATATTGGATATATAACACATTATTTATATAATTTATACATGGTATCGGAGCGTTGATCATTGGAGCAATTGAAAATTATTGAAGAGGTTGAGTTTTGTGCTGGTGGAATTCGAATTTGCTGTAGTGTTTTCTTGGTGTCGAAGTTGAGATGTCTTTCAATGGATTGCGATTTCAGTATGCTCTTGAGGGCAGCTCGAATTATATTGCATGGAAGGAAAGGATGGAGGTGGTGCTGGAGGATAATGGGTTGAAGGATTTCATAGATGCAGAAATTCCAAAACCTGCTTCTACCAATGCTGTCGCACTTGACGCATGGCAAAAGAAGACAGCAAAATGTCGAAGAATTTTGTTGGAAGGTGTGAGGGATCACATAGTGTCTAGCCTTCATTGTAAATCTTCTCCATTGTTGATGTGGAAAGCTTTGACAAAAATTTTCCAAAGAAAGAGCGTACAGAGGAAGTTGGCGCTCAAAGACAAACTCAGGAAAATAAAAATGGAGAAGGGTGAAAGTATACCCAAGTACCTCACGAAATTTGTCCAGTGCAAGGATGAGTTGGGAAGTGTGGGGGTTGCTGTAGATGAAGAGGAATTGGTGAGCTTGGTTCTCCTTGGGCTTCTGAAGATTTGGCATTCCTATGAGGACTTTGTCAATGGTTGGGAGAAACTGCTGAGATGGGAGCAACTTTGGTCGGATCTTGTGCAGGAGGAGATAAGGTGGAGTACCAGGGATGGATCTTCATCGAAGAATGAAGATGAATAAAATTGTGCTTTGGCTTCCAAAGAAAGGAAAGGGAAGAGAAAGAAAAATCCTTCTCAATCCAGTGCGGAAGGAAAGAAGCAGGACATGTCCAAGGTGAAGTGCTTTCACTGTCACCAACATGGAAATTACGCCACTAATTGTCCACAGAAGAAGAAAAATAAGTAGGCTGCTAGATATGCAGCTGGAGAGGCCTTAGCCTCATAGTTTGAGAGGGATTTTTCACTGATCACATGCTTGGTCTCAAGTGTGATGGGATCAGTGTGGTTTCTTGACAGTGGTGCGTCTTTCCATATGACTGGAGACAAAGATTTGTTTCCTGATCTGGATGAGAAGGATCTTGGAGTGCACATCGAGATGGGCGATGATGGTAGATACAGTGCAACTGGTATCGGGACCATTTCCTTTGAGAGGGATTCTGTAAAACCTTTCATCTTGAAGGATGTCATGCATGTTCTAGGATTGAAGAAGAATCTGATCTCTTTGGCGATGTTGGAAGACAAGGGATATGATGTTGTCTTTAGTGAGGGAAAGGATTTCCTGCGCAGTAAGGAAACTGGCGAAACCCGGAGGATAGGGGTTTTAGTTAAGAACCTTTATCAATTTTAGGTAGATGGCTATGCAATAATGGAAGGCAAAGCAGAAGGAGTGGTGAGGTGGGATTAGGGCAAATTGTGGCACAGGAGATTGGGCCATCTTCACCATGGTGCTTTGAAAATTTTGCAGCAGATTTCTACCGGGCTTCCCAAAGGTACACTTGCGCAGTCAGATCAGTGGAAGGGATGTACTTTGGGAAAATTTATGAAAGCCACCTTTCATGAGAAGGATAGTCATGCCATGACGATCCTTGAGAGAATTATCACAGATGTGTGTGCAACTTTCTCAGTAGCTTAGACAAGAAAGCATAGGTATTATGTGATATTTGTTGATGACTTTTCTCATAAGTGTTGGATCTTCTTCATGCACAAGAAGAGCAAGACATTCTCAAAGTTCTGTGAGTTCAAGGCACTGGTTGAGAAAGATTCGGGGAAGCAGGTGAAGGCTCTTAGGAGCGATAATGGTGGTGAATTCATCTCTGGAAAATTCAAAGACTTTTGCAGCGCAGAAGGAATTCAAAGAGAGCTCATAGTGCCTCATAACCCACAATAGAATGGAGTCGCAGAGCGAAAGAATAGAACGATCGTGGGTGCTGCATGGGCGATGTTGCATGATCAAGGCCTTCCCATACACTTGTGGGATGAAGCTTGCAACACTACGGTTTATGTGCAAAACCATTGTCCTCATAGAGTACTTGGCATGACTACACTCGAAGAGGCATTTTCTGGTAAGAAGCCTGATATTTCTCATTTGAATATTTTTGGCTCACCTATTTACATTCATGTGACGAAGGATGCCAGGAAGAATTTGGAGCCGACCACAGCGGTTGGGATATTTTTTGGGTACAAAGAAACACTCCACAACTATCATGTGTATTTTCTAGATAGTTGGAAGACTGTTGTGTGACGGGATATCAAATTTCATGAGGAGAAAGCCATGAAGTTGTCGCTTGAGAGGGAGCTACACTTGCATGCAGATGAGGAGCTACTAGTTCCTAAGGATGAGCCTCAAGATGTGGATCAACCATAAGAGGAGGTTCATGGAGTGGAAGAAACCAATCATGCAACGCCAAACATCAGAGGGCGGAAGCGCACTACAGAAGCTAAGCGATTGAATCAATATGCAGCGTAGAATGTAGGAGCCCCTTCATCACAGCACAGACAGAGACAATCACCTGACTGATATATTTGATACATGGCTCTGACGAGCAAGTGTATCATGACAGAACCATCCTCTTTCGAGGAAGCTGTGGAGGACCCTACATGGGTAGATGCCATGGTGGAAGAGTATGATTCGATTGTAAGAAACATTGCATGGGAGACTATCCCAAGGCCAGAAGGGAAATCAGTGGTAGGTTCGAGATGGATCTACGAAGTGAAGCAAGTTGCTGATAGGAGCGTCAAGAAGTAAAAGGCAAGATTTGTTCCCCAGGGCTTCTCACAAATTGAGGGGTTCGACTATGAAGAAACCTCTGCACCTGTCGCAAGGTATTCTTCCATACGGAGCATCCTTTCTCTCTCAGCGCAGATGGGTTGGCACATTCATCAAATGGATGTGAAGACTATGTTCCTCAACGGAGTCATTGAGGAGGAGGTGTACATAGATCAGCTTGAAGGTTTCAAAATCTTCAATAGTGAGTCGCATGTGTGCAGGCTCAAAAGAGTGTTGTATGGGCTGAAACAAGCACCTCGTGCTTGGTACACACAGATAGACAGTTATTTCACCGGTCTTGGATTCACCAAGAGTGAGGCGAATCCGAACCTATACCAGATTGTGGTGGAGGGTAAGTTACTGATAATTGTACTTTATGTAGATGATTTGATATTTATAGGTGATTAATAGTTGATACTCTCATGCAAGGTTGATCTTGCAAAGGAGTTTGAGATGAAGGACTTGGGCCTCCTCATTATTTCCTATGATTGGAAATTTGGCAGCGAAAGGATGGATTGTTTGTGTCTCAAGGCAAGGATGCCCTCGAGATACTGTAGAAGTTCAACATGCAAGGCTACAAGCCTATCGACACTCCTCTTCCTGGTGGTTGGAGGAAAGAGGATGCTACATCGGCAGAGGTAGTGGATGCCACTGTCTACCAACAGTTGGTTGGTTCGCTCATGTATCTAGTCAATACACGACCAAACATATGCTATGTTGTTAACCAGCTTTCACAAGCTATGGTTAGCCTACCAAGCTCTTTTGGAAGGTAGGCAAGCATGTATTGAGATATCTCAGAGGCACATCGGGATATGGATTGTGGTACAGACAGTCGGATGAGGTGAAGCTGCATGGCTTCATGGATGCAGATTGGGCAGGGAGCCCAATAGACAACAAGAGCACATCTGGAGGGATTTTTACTATCAATTCTACAGGATTTTCTTGGTACAACAGGAAACAGAGATCCGTGGCACTCAGTTCAACAGAGGCCAAGTACATGGCAGCAAGTTTGGCTGCATACGAGGCTATACGGATGAGGAAGATCCTGGTCGGGTTGTTCGGTTCACCCTTAGATCCTATTGTGATATATTGTGATAATCAGAGTTGCATTAAACTCTCGGTTAATCCAGTATTTCATGATAGGTCTAAACATATTGACATCTGGTACCATCATATAAGAGATTGTGTGCAGCGGAAGATCATGTTACTATCATACATTCCTACGGAGGACCAGGATGCTGATATTCTGACGAAGGCACTCACCAGGAGAAAATTCGAATACCATAGAGACAGGATTGGGGTGGCAGATAATCCCTATCTTGTTGAGAGGGAGTGTTGAGATTACAACAAGATGATGAGCTTAGTGAAAAGAGTCGCCTTCACTAAGTGGGCCCGCAGGCTACTTTTGGCGCAAAGTCTATTTTTAGACATGTCGGTCATATTCTATGGGTTGCATGATGTTATTTGAGGATGGTTGGTCAAGCTGGAAAAAATAGATGGAATTCTATTTTTAGACATATTGGGCAGAATATATTTTTAAATTTCCAGTCTAAAAATAGATATGTCGAATATTATTAGCTCTTAATAATATTTGGACTATAAAAATTAACTTATTCTCTTGGAGCACTTCAGTTAAGTGCACAGATGTGGCATAGGAGTTAACATAACAAATTATGCTATTCCTGAGGGCTAAGTGGAGCTATTGCATGGAGACTTCAGTTAGAACTCATGTGACAGATTTTGGTGGAGTTGTAGAAGTAGTTGGTGGAGTTGTGTTTAGTTTAACGCAGTTAGACACAGTTGAGCTAGTTGTATCTAGTCTAACTAATTGACACACTAGTGAGAGTGGTGTGAATTAATTAATAATTAATTCATTAAATATTAACTCATTAATCAACTGAAGAATACATCAGTTAACTACAGTGCATGGACAGTTTCAATGGAGACTAGTGGAGAGATAGGTGAAAAGGCAAGATGACCATCAGTTGTGACTATAGTGATGAATTGATTGCATCCAACACTCAGTAGAGATGCCAATGAGGATTGCAAAGTGCAAGCCAGGTGGATTTGATTTCATTCAGATCCATTCTTCAGCAAGGATTGCGCAGTAGAAGCGGGCTAGCAGATGGCAGAGATCAATGCATGGATTTGCTAGATCGGACCTGATTAGTGTGTAGCGATTGTATTGTACTGAGAGCTTGATATGATAAGCTTTGTATGAGGATTTTTATATACAGATAGTTGGGGTTTTTAGCTTTAGGCTTTCCCATTAAAACACTGTGTTAATGTGTGTGAATTTTTATGGTTTCAATGTGTGCATGCAATTGATTTAATTTTCGCATGTGATGATCAATGGTGGAATATATTCTGTATTGTTATGAAGTTAAAATAGTGTGCGATCAGGATAATATTTTATATATAACACATTATTTATATAATTTATACACAAAGTGGTAAATCATAGAGAAAATCTTCCCAAATTCCCATGAGATGCATCTCCCAAGTGCTCAAGTCAACCAAATGGCTCACCTCATAAGGAGACAATATATCTATTGGAGCAGCCATATAATGTCCAATGTTCCGCTTAAAGAATGAGGCATAAGAAGTGTGGGGAATCTCATTTCCAATGGGAAAATCCAGTCCATGTGCCATTCCTCCAATTATGTCAACAAAAATGATAAGTACATCATCAAAATATGGGATCAAAATCAAAGACACATTAGATGCCATATGAAATACTATAGGAGGATAATAGTCACTCAAGTGGAACTAGTGCATTATTACTCCTAAATGCCTTAGAATATGATATGGTGAATGGTTTCTTAACCAATTTCTTGCTGCCATAATCCTCGCATATGTTTGGAGAAGGTGAATAATGTGTGGTGCCAACATAGCACACCAAGAGTAAGCTATCATCTCCCCAAAATATCCTAGGGAATTGCCAACCTCATAACTACTTATGGACCAAGAAGTATATAATAAATAGTGCTCCCTTTTGGAGCAATGAACTATACATGGATGGAAAGGAAATAAAAATACTCATTTATTGGATCATTATGCACAAAAATATGAACCTTACCATTTACCTTGAGAAAGATGATACACTCCATCAATAGATCCAAAATCCCAAGTGACAAAGTTGTTGGCCTTTGTGATAAGGCTCATGTCATCTCATAACTCCATTCCTTGACATGCCAAATTCCAAAGTCATGTGCCATAATTCTACTACATATGGCATACTCCTTCCTATGTGGAAGTACCTCCTAATCCTCCAATGCTAAGGAGTAGCCCCATTGCACCATGATTGTGCCATCCTCTACTCCTAAAATATCATGTAGAGTATGGAAGAAAATCAGTCCATACTCTCCCAAGAGTAACCAAAGCAACAATGACTCTTGTTGCCTCCTCTTATCATCATCATACAAGTCATGGAGTAACACCATGATATTTGACTTGTAGAATGCCACATACAACCAAATCCACTGCTGCCATAACATATGGGTGACATGCAATGCTCCAAACCATAACACACCCTTTGATATAGGCTATGTCACATGATTGCCAAACTCTTTCAAGAGTAACCAGTGTAGCCATGCCTCTTGCTTCCCTGTGTCATAGATATGAAAGCACACCCATTCTCATCCAAATGGGGGTGTCTCCTACCATGCTCCAAATTGGTATCTGTCCAATGGAGAATGCCATCCTCCCAAATCTAATCACTACCTTTGCACTTCATGAGATGTTGAACTGCAACATCCTAGAGATCTCCACATGAAGACCACTCATCAATCAGAAATTTGAATCCATAAGGTTCCAAATATTTTGTAGGTAAATTATTCTCATTCATCTGTGAAGTGCTCATCAAGAAGGATCCATCATAATAATGGGAGATGTTATCCATCATAAGATGTCTCTCATCAATCATCTACCTACCCAATGCTACACAAGTATAATGGTCATCATAATGTCCCAATAATATTTGGGCCCCCAAATCATCACTGCTACTCAATGACAGCACTACTGATCTCCATGATGGTGCATATGCTATCTCATGATCATGCACAATGTTGAACATACAGTTCTACATTGGATTGACTAGGATTATGATCATCCTATCCTCCAAGACTCTACACTCCAACCCAAAGTGTTGTGTGCAGATCATCAATGAGATACTAGGATGACTATATATCTCCTCCTTGAATCGATCAAGGGTCCTCTGCGCAACTATAGTCTTCTGCTCCCAAAAAAACAGTGTGCTTTGACCCTAGGTCATGAAATTTCCCTGATGGCATGTCCCCACAACTATCCATATGATGTGATGAAATAATAGGAAGTGGAAATTTTTGCATACCTTGGTTAAGATGATCCTTGGGAACATCTTGTATTGCTGCAAGGGTTCCTCCCACTGGTGTAATGACTCCTCCAACTACTGATGATAGTGATGGATGCTCTTCTACTACTGCACTAGCATTGGTATAAGTCTCCTCCTCCTCCAAGCCCTTGTTGTGCATGTTGATGACCCATAAAAAGTAGACAATAGAAATCTATTATGTCTTTTCCTTCTATTGCTGCAAGTTCTCCTTTATTCCTTGATCTCAATAAACTGTCAGAGAGTTAGATTCTCCTTGAAAACCCTTGATTGAGACTTGTACTCTAAAAGATAATCACTTAGAGTCTCGTGATCTAATTTTTCTCCATCTCTATGCCTTTCACCTTCCTCTTCAAAGAAAGTGGAAATAATGGATTCCTTTAGAGATCTATGCAATACTGGCTCCTTCTGCTGCTAATAGGAAGTGCATGGACCTTCCTCATCTTGAAACCCTCTTGAGGTTTCATTGCATCTCTCCATTATCATTTTCTTGAAATCCTTGGAGAGGTTCTTCATAGATCTAAAAATATATGAGAAAAATATCATTCCTTCCATCAATGTATATTTCTTCTTCTTCTTTGTTATTCTAATAGCATAATGGTTGAAATCCACAGGCTGAGCCAAGATTATGCTCTTATACCACTATAATGTTCCAAAATGGAAAAGACATGAATATAGAACAAAATAATGAAAAATAGCAGTGAATAGAAATACATTAAACATGGGTCAACCATAGCTACATTGTATTAATTATAAAAACAACAAATAAGTACAATATCTTGGAGAACAAGTCCCTCAAGCTAGGCAAGGGAAGCCTCCAATACCAAAAAGCACCAAAACATGAGATATAGTTGCTACACGAAATGCCGAAGAACTAATACAACACAGTCCCAATGAATGTAATTGTAGATAGTGAATATAGATGAATTGATCTGATAATAAAATTCTCAAAGAATGTTGGAAGTGGAGATCTAGACTCCCAAACACCTTTCCAAGACCACCCAGAAAGGGTTTCCGGAAAGGAAAAAAAATACAAATGGTGAACTAAAACCCTATAGACAAAGATTCATTGCAACTGAATAGCTGTAAAGAGATGGTTGAACTGATGTAGACATGAATGAAGCCTCCTCCCAATATATTTCCCAAGTGAAAGGCTGATCCCTTCACCAGAAATCTAACTCTCCAAATGATGCACCGAAACCACCCCTACAACTTCTCTCTGAAATAACACAGTCTATGACTGAAACTGCACTGTAGGGGATGGTAAAAGATTTTCCTAGTGAAAATTCATGAAATTATGCCCAAGGACCTCCCTTGCTGGCCTCCCAATGGAAATAATGCTTCCTCCATTGAAAGGAAGCTCCGAAAATGTCCCTTTAAACCCTCCACTGCTTCTACCTTGCAACACAACACAACCCTGGAAGAAACCACACTGTAGAAGAAATTTGAAGCTTGGCCTGATGCTGGAATGTGGAATATGCAGCTCAATAACCTCTCCTCAGTGGGCACTCGAAGTCCCCTGAGGACGAGGGTGGGATTCCTGCTGGGGAACACCCTTGTGCTAAACATCACAATAGTCTTCACTAAACAGATTAAGAGAGCAAGAAGTCTTACAGGAAAAAAATATAATAATAATCAACATGATGCCTTCTATGGCCACCTTCCCCTTCCTTATATGCATTGTGAGCCTTCTCACCTTTGACCCCAATAATTAAAGCCACTACTCCCATGGAGACTTCCTCCCATTAACACTACGATGTCTCTCATTGATTATCCACTCTCTCCATAACAACGTTGTTGATTTGGTCAAACTTGACCCCATCCATATGCTCCAACCCCTGTTCACACATGAAGATGCTTTATCTATCTATTAAGATGAATATTATTCACATTAAGAGTGATTTTATTCCTACTAAAGAGATTCATGGGTCTCCCTACCCACTTATTCTTATATCTAAATGACAAAAGAAAAAATTAATATTCCAATTAGCTGCAACCTAATTTGAAATATTATAGAGAACGCACTCACAAATATTTGTAATGCCAATCGAGATGATTGGGAGGTATGCATCCCTTAATTTTTATGGGATTATCGGACAACATGCAAGTATTTGAAAGGAAAAACACCTTTCAGGATGGTCTATAGGAAGCAAGTCATCATTCCAATGGAATATGTTGTCCCAAGACTATGCATCGTAGCTTTCACTAATATGGTTGAGCATGATATTATGGAGGAATGATTGGCACAACTCATTGCCTTAGAAGAATATTGGTTCATCACTAATTTCCACCAGCAAGTGCAAAAGGCACATGAAAAGGCTTGACATGACATAGGCATCAGGAAGAAGGTGTTCAAGGAGGAAGACTTGGTTTTTCTATATCATAGTTAGTTTGTGCACCACCCAGGGTTTTTAAGAAAGAATTGGTTGGGGCCATATATTGTAAAATATATCACTGATGGTGGTGTGATGCACATGGTCATGCTGCATAGTGAGAATCTTCCCAGGTACTTCAATGGAATCCATCTGAAGCCAAATTGAGACAATCTAGTTTTGACCAATGAATATATGGCCAAAGCATCGTAATCAAATGGTCTGTGCACAACACAAAGGTTGGGCACAGGAAAGTGCAACAGAAGTGCAGGGGTGACACATATGAAAGGAAAATAGCCATTAGAATAGTGAAATTGGGTGAAAATTTGATTTTATCATTGGATGGAGAAAATTTCTCACATTTAATGAGGCGATATTGGAGTATTTTTTACCATTTCCTTGAAGGTAAGTGGAAGTTAATGAAAATACAACCGTTTTTCCAATGGATAACTTATAAAATGGAGGGCACAGGTCATAATTGGTTCCTTTACCTTTTGAATATTTTGCGCTCTGTGATTGTTCATGATATTTGTTATCTTACTATCTGTAAGTTCTGTATGTCTGGCCGAGAGTATCCATTTGACCTCACTAATCCCAAATTTATATTTCGACCGAGAATGATGGCCACCAACCCTACAGAGGCTCACTCTACACCCCTCACTGCATCAACAGAGATGGGATCAGATGACGTTCAAGAAGTCATCCCTAAAGTAGAAGAAGTAATCTCCATGTTGGCTAAGGGAAAAGGGAAGATATCAGAGTGGGCCTCCTTGAAGTCGCACACCTCTCCTTGGAATGTAACATCCCTGTGAAAGGCCATTAAGGATCGATCCCCCATCGGTGATATGTCAAAGCACCTAATGAGTGCTAGAGAGGAGGCCATGTGTGTTGAACCCATCTCATGGAGGTTGCCTTATGTCAAGCCTTGAAAGCCCTTTGTGTGCACACCAAAGAACATCGACACAATCCGGGAATACCTGTAGATGCCATTGATCCCACAGGATGTTCCTTTGGTTGGTGAAATTTTCGACAAAATTCCATATATTAAGTTTGATGAACATGATGTTGTGAAACCAGCTCCAAAAATAGAAGAAAAGAGATATCAATGCCTTAGAAATAAGCCACTTTGAGGGGGCAACCTCCAATACATTACATGAAAGAACAATTCTTCGATGATTCAAATTAAAAAGCCTCGTTTCTATATATAAGAGTCCATGGGGCCACAATTTAATCCTAGTGGGGCTACAATGTAATCCTAGCTGACCTAACAATAATAATTTAAGGGCACAATAATAACAATATGGGGGTTACAAGGGTACAATAATAACAATAAGGGGGTTACACTAACAACAATAAGGGACTATACTAGTAATATAGGGACCTAAAATGCCCTTCTCCTTCAAAAAAGTGTTGTCCTCAATGCTTGAGTAGCTCTGGGTGCTTCTGTACAAAATTCTCATCCTCCCATGTAGAATCTTCAGTGGGTAAGTTCTTCCACTTGATGAGATACTCTGAAATTGAACGATTCCGTAGCTATCGAGTTCTGGTTTTTGTGACCGCTTTAGGTTCCAATATGATTTTTCCTTCCTCATCAAGTTCTGGAAATATTGTTTGAACTGGAATATTTTCACCTATAACCTTCTTTCATCATGAAACATGGAAAATTGGATGCACTCCTAAAGAAGTAGAAAGCTCCAATTTGTATGCCATAGTACCAATCTTTTGCAACACCTTGTAAGGACCAAAGTACTTTGGCGATAATTTATTATCCTTCTTAGCTTGCTTGAGGGACATTTGTTTGTATGGTTGTAGCTGTAAATTACCCAGTATCCTACATCAAAATTTCTTTCGCTGCGATGTTGATCTTCCTGTTGTTTCATTCAATTTTGTGCCAAAATTTAGGTTGTCCTTTTAAGAGTTGGAGAACTTCTTGATGATGCTCGATGTGATCTTCCACTGCTTGAACCTTTGAATTTTCTCTTAAATATGATGTGATGGATGGTGTATGATATCCATAAAGTGCCATAAATGGGTTCATTTTTTCTTTAGTATGGAAGGAAGTGTTATACCACCATTCAGCGAGAGGTAACCACTTGAACCATTTTGTTTGTTTATCAGATACAAAACAATGAAGATATCCTTCCAAAAATTTATTTACTATCTCAGTTTGACCATCGGATTGAGGATGATAAGATGAGCTATGAGCTAATTGAGTGCCCAAACAAGAAAATAACTCCGTCCAAAAATTTCCAGTAAAAATGGGATCTCTGTTGCTCACAATAACCCTCGAGTTTCCATTTATCTTTTGAATTGTGTCCATAAATGTAGTAGCAATAGTAATTTATTTAAATGGATGAGATAATGCACAAAAGTGTGCATACTTGGTAAGTATATCAACTACCACCATGATGACACTCTTTCCTTTGGACTTAGGTAAACCTGTGAGAAAATCCATTGAAATATCCTCCCAACATTGACTTGGAATGGATAAAGGTTGTAGAAGACCCGGGGTCTTAATTGTGTCAACTTTATTTTGTTGGCAAACCAAACATTCTGCCACAAACTTTTGAATATCAGATTTAAGGTCATCCCAAAAAAAATCTTTCTTCACCCTGTGGTAAGTTTTTAAAAATCCTGAGTATCCTCCTAAAGGAGAAGTTTGCAGTTCCAAAAGAATCTTTTTTTTTAGTTGGGAATTCTCACAAAGATATAAGCAATCTTTGTACCATAAAGAATCACTTTTCCAACTAAACGTATCAGATGTACTAGGATCTTGCTTCAAGTTTTGAATGAGTGTCCACACTTCTTCGCCCTTCTTCCATTCATCTCTTGCTTTGGTTGTCCAATCTGGTTGGATAATAGAAATGGCACAAATCAATGCTTCCACCTCTTAATTCTTTCTTAAGAGTGCATCTGCAACAACATTTAGCTTACCCTTTTCGTAGATTATTTAAAAGTCATAACCCAACATCTTTGTGACCCATTTTTTCTGCTCTTCTGAAGATAGTCTTTGTTCCAAAAAGTGTTTAAGACTATCATGATTAGTTTTTACCTTGAATTGTCTTCCCATTAGGTAAGTTCTCCATTTCCTTAGTGCATGTAGTATTGCTAACATTTCCTTCTCATAAATAGGTTTCTATAAATGCTTTCCTTTGATTAGAAGACTTTCAAAAGCAATGGGTCTTCCTTCTTGCATTAAAACAACACCAATTCCATTTCCTGAGGCATCACATTGCACAATACAGGTTTTTCTGAAGTCTGGCATAGCTAAGACTGGTGCTAAGCACATTTCCTCTTTAAGATGTTCAAAGGCCTTAGCTGCTTCAGGAGTCCATGAAAATGCATCTTTCTTCAATAATTTTGTTAGAGGTGCTGCTATTCTCCCATAATTCTTAACAAAATTTCGATAATAGCCTATTAACCCGAGAAATCCTCGCAATTGCTTTATGGTTGTGGGGACTTTCCATTCCTTAATGGATTTAATTTTGTTAGGGTATACCTTAATACCCTCATGCGATACAATAATATGACCCAAATATTCCACCTCTTGTGCTCCAAAGAAACATTTGAATGTTTTTGCATATAATTGTTTCTCCTACAATAGTTTGAGCACCCTGTCAACATGTTGAACATGATCCTTCCAAGACCTACTGTAGGTTAGTATATCATCAAAAAATACTAGAAATTTTTTTCTAAGGAGGGGTTTGAAAATGGAATTCATCAACCCTTGAAATGTAGAAGGTGCATTGGTAAGGCCAAAAGGCATGACCAAAAATTCATAATGACCCTCATGAGTTCGAAATGTTGTTTTCAGAATATCTTCAGTCTTCATTTCAATTTGATGATATCCTGGACAAATATCCAACTTGGTAAAATAAATTGCTCCATGTAATTCATCCAATAATTCATCAATAACAGGAATGGGAAATTTATCTTTAATCGTGAGCTTATTGAGCTCCCTATAATTGGGACACATGCGCCATGATCCATCCTTATTTTGTACCAATACTACAAGAGCAGAGAAATAACTTTGACTAGGTTGAATTATACCCACCTCTAACATTTCTGCAATCATACATTCAATTTCTCTCTTTTGGACATAAGGATATCTATAAGGCCTGATGTTTGGAGGAAAACTTCCTGGAATCAAATGAATAGCATGATCATGATCACGAATAGGTGGGAGTCCTTTGGGAGTTTCAAAAACCTTGGAATGGTTGTCCAAGGCTTTTTGGAGATTTGCAAAAATAGATGATTTTGATGTTGGAACTTCTAGTGAGAATAATTGCGCAATTATGCCTCGTTTTTTTTTTCTTTAGAAGTTGTGTCATGACATTAGAGATTATTATCTTTCCTAGCTGCCTTGCAATACCTCATAATTCAACCTCCTTTCCTTATGAAAAAAAATTCAAGAAAATTTCTTAAAAATTAAAAGCTACCGTACCCAAAGATTGTAACCATTGTACTCCTAATACAACATCAACACCTCCCATAGGAAAGGAAAGAATTGAACTATTCAACATATATTCCCCTATGGTTAGCTTGATATTATGGAATTTTCCATAGCAATTTATAGTTCCTCCATTTGCAACCATCACTTGACATTCTGGTGTTGGGTATAGGAAACAATTCAATTCCTTGGCTACCTTACAATGGATAAAATTATGGGTACTACCTGAATCAATCAACACTATTACCTTTTTCTTCTTGATATGTCCTTCTATCTTGAGAGTTTGAGGAGTGGTAATTCCTGCCAATGCATTACACGATATGGTCAGACTCATTTCTTCCTCTTCTAGTGTTGGTTCCTGGTGTATATCCTCTTCTTGTTCATTTTCTTCTTCCTCTTCACAATCTATGTAAAATAATTTCTTCTCAGCACACTTATGACCTTTAGTGTATTTGCTATCACAACTGTAGCAAAGCCCTTTTTCTCTTTTTTCTTCCAATTTTTGTGGTTTCAACCTTGTAGGTTGTGGAAATCTAGGAGTAGCAACACTTCCCTCTTTATAGAAGTGAGTGGTAGGCTTCCTTGTTGCCATAATTTTACATTCAATTTTTTCTTGCCAACCTGAATGCCTTCTCCAATGAATCAGGTTCCAAAATGTGAACTTCATGTTGGATGTTATCCTTTAAAGTACCTATGAAGAGATCAATCCTGTGTTCCTCTGGAATATCAGTTACCCTTATATTCAATTTTTGGAAGTCCTTAGTATGCTCCCCCATTAAACCCTTTTGTTTGAGATTTATCAATTGGCTAAAGAAGGTGTTGCTCTTTGTATCCTCATAATGTGCTATCATTTCCTCTGTAAAAATTGACCTAGTGACAATTTTTTTATGGGAGAAAAGCCATCGATACCATACAAATGTATTTTGTTCTAAATGTAAAGCTGCAATGCGTACCTTTTGTGTTTTTTTCAAATTATTGAGATCAAAATATTGCTCCATATGTAGTATCCATGTTACAAGATCCTTTCCATCAAACTTCCTCACATCCATTTTTGGAATATGGTGGTTCTTCCCGCCAACATTAGAGTTTATGAAATCATGATTAGCATTTATTTTTTTCTCATCATGAGTTTCCTCTACTATCTTTTCACCATTAGGAAACATTTGTTGTACCAACTTTGTCAAACCTTCTATGTCTACTTTTAGATCATTCATCATGTTTTCCATTTTAGATTCCATTCCATCTATATTAGCTTCCATGCCATATATCTTAGCTTCCATTCTTCAAAAAATCCATCTTAGATTCCATGCCTTTCTTCAAACCATCCATCTTAGTTTCCACCCCTTTCTTCAAAACTTCCATGTCATTTTTTTGTTCCTCTTTGCGAGAGAGAAATTTGTTGCTCTTCCTCTTGTAAATTTGATATGTCATGATGCCATTCTTCGTCTTCATGAGTCATAGTAGAGCCTTATAAAGGCTTAATGGGTGTTAAATTATTTTTAGGGGCCATTTTAGAATCTAATACTAATGTATATTCTACAATATCCCCTTGGAATCATTTCAACTTGATTCTTCAAACAAGACTTATGCAAATCGGGAAAAAATATACACACCTTTTACTTGCTTTTGAAGAGCTCTATATTGAAATTGAATTATTTCTGTAATTTTAGATCCTCAATATTCGAAATTCAGCCTTATAGTATCCCTCTAAAGCTTCTTTCAAATTTCATAGGTCTAACCTGATTTGGATTCTTCAAGGAAAAGTTATGTCCAATCTCCCACAATGACCCAATTATGGACTGGTTTAGTTGAGAGGAATTGTACGACTTGGCCTGTGTCACTATATCCTCCTTTGGATCTAAAATTGATAGAAAAGAAAGTATAGCCCGTGTACTTGTGGCCACTTTTTACAACATTCAAATCCGATACTCAGAGAGAGCGTTATGAATATTTTCCCATGATAACCTCTTTGAGATGAAATTCGGGAGCCTGAAAAAACCTAATATCCATAGATCATTTCTCCGAACATATTGCACACCAAGATCTAAAATTTTGCGACAATGTTCCTCAGCATTTCGGGTTCACTCTATAAAAATTTCAGCTTCTGAAACTTCGTAGAAAAACATTTATAGTGCAAATTCTGCGATGAACTGTTTAGGTTAAATTCAAGAGCCTGCAAAAAGCCCTAACTTCCACAGATCATATCTTTGAAAATATTGCGTACCATGCTCTGAAATTTTGTGCAAATATTTCTCAAGATTTTGGATTCACACTCTAAAAATTGTAGCTTTTGAACCTTCGTAGAAAAATGTTATAGCGAAAATTCCACAATGACCTATTTGGAGCAGTCAAAACCCTAGAATCCAAAGCTCTGATATCAAATTTTGTGAAACCAGCTCCAAAAATAGAATAAAAGAGATATCAACGCCTTAGAAATAAGCCACTTCAAGGGGGAAACCTCCAATACATTATATGAATGAACAATTCTTGGATGATTCAAATTAAAAAACCTCCTTTCTATATATAGGAGTCCATGGGGCCACAATGTAATCCTAGCCAAACTAACAATAGTAATTTAAGGGCACAATAATAACAATATAGGGGTTACAAGGGTAAAATAATAAAAATAAGGGGGTTACACTAACAACAATAAGGGACTATACTAGTAATATAGGGGCTTAACACATGACTTGACCAATCAAGAAAAGTTCCCTGAGCTTGCACCAGAGAATTATTTGGAACGAGTGCTTTATGAAGATGTGCCAAAGGTTGAGCCAATGCTTGGGTGCACGGGATTAACAATGCGAGAGTCATCAACCTAGTAAGGATTCTGCATTTCGAACGGTACCCAATCACCTACATTTTCATGCGCTAGCTGCGCACCTTAGTCCATGATGGCTGCCTCTGGTTTCAAGGGTAAATTCCTATAGACATTGCACTGATCCATCGGATCACCGGCCTACCCAAGGAGGGGCTTCATTTGATGAAGGAATTCAGGAAGATAATGAGCTAAAACTTGCGAATGACATGAAAAATAAGCACAAGGTGGGTGTGTGGTTCCAATTGATGATGTCAACCAGAGTTCATTTAATGTTAACCTGGGAAGGTAAACTGAGAAGTACTCATCTAAAATATATATATCTATAAGGATTTCTAATTTGTCCGAGATATTTTGGTTCTCTTACAAGAACACATTCATCAAGATCTCTTCCAATAACTAATATTCCTAATTTGTCCAAGATCTTAAAGTTCCCTTACAAGAACACTTTCGTCAAGATCTCTCCCAATAATTAAACAAACATAAATCTAACATTTGTCAAGATCCTAAGGTTCTCTTACAAGAACACATGAATTTTAGGATCTCCTCCAATATTAGAACATCTAAAAAAAACTTAGAAGCTAAAATGAAACAAACCTAAATCTAATAATTGTACGAGGTCTTACAGTTCTCATACAAGAACACTTTCAAATAAGACTCTTTTCAATATTAGAACATCTAAAAAAACTTAAAAGATGAAATCAAAGAAAAACATAAATTAAATTATACCTAAAATAAGCATGCAAGTGAGGCCATGGGGGCCCTCCATAACTCCACAAGCACACAACTTCAAAGGAGACTCAAATGTGGAAGCAAAAAAATCAAAGTATGATTCTTTATTTCAAAATCTCCATTACAAATCAACTCTAAGCTTCTAAGATTGCATACTCCAAAATTATAAGATTCTAAGATTACAAATGGAGGAGATTGTACTCCTATTTATACAATGGGATGAGATAACAAACTAATAATGATGATCCACTAATCTCTCTTTAGTTCCATACATCTCTCAACCATCTAGACACATAACCCCCTTTTTTCCTTGATCTTCTCCATAAGATTTATCTTATCAAATTCGAATTTGATCATTCAAGGCCACATAAAGGTGTCTTGGAAGCTTCCTTGGCACCTACACATGTCACAAAAACAATCCACTTTCCATATATGAAGTAAAATATATTATTTTATAATTTTTAATCAAGAATTTTTCTTTAAAATGCTTGAAAATAAATTATATTTGGAAAATATAAATGAGACCCATTAATGGTGAACAATAGGAAAAATGAAGTGACATGGTGGTGAATAATGAGTGATGTAATGGAATAATAGGTGAAAATGTATGGTAATGAGTGATATTTGTATGACATTTTGAAGCCCAAATAGTGGGAAGGGACAAGAGGGGATTTCTGGTCTAGACCATTATTGAACACATAGTGCACCTAGGCACCCTCGTCATCAGATGCAAATTAATGAGAAAATGTCGCCTGAAAACGGTCCTGGAACACGTCATTGCCTTGGCAGGGTAATGTGAAAAGGGGATCAGTTATAACTGGTCCCAGTTTTTGTGTGAAGAGTTTCTAGAGAATGTGTGTGAGGCGTAGGACCTGGGAAATTAGTTCTTCTACTCGTGGTTGCTGCTACTAATTGCGTTGGTTGCATGGGAGACTCCGTTAGATGCAACCCTCCTTTAGGTAGAGCCAGGTGTATTTGAAGGGGCATGCTACACTAAGCTATGAGACTCGTCTCACCCCAAGCAAGTTGAGGAGAATAATATATTCTTAGTACCTTTTGAAGGCATACTAGCTATTGCCATCCATTCAACACCTAGACTTTCATTAGCTATGCATAATAAATACAAGAGCATTGTTGAATTCCAGGTAACCATGCAATGAGCTACCAGCGAATAAGCTAGGTTTATTTTCATGATTCAGTCTCCATTATTTTCCTAACTAGTCCCTTTTCCTTTCTCCCTGAGCGTAAGTGAAGAATCAGTCTTCTTAGCCTTAGTAGTAGAGTCATAGTGTAAGTTCCATAGAGTAAGGTTTACTAACTAGCTTCCGAGTCAGGTACACTAGGCCATATAGACTTAACTTAGCCGGTATGAACTAGCACTTGATACGACTTTCCTTTATCCCTGAGCCTTAAGCGATTCCAGCTATAATTCAGGTACTACTAGCCTGTCAGGTACTAACTGGCCTTCAGTTACTCCGGTCCATAAGATTCCCGAAATTAGCTCTTTCTTTCAACCTCTCTTTCAATCTCTATAACGACTAGTCAAGAAGCTAACTCCTAGCTTTACTCTCTGTGCTTAGCCGGAGCTGTTGGCTCTAATGACTGAACGGAGCTGTAGTGGCTCTCATAACAGTTCAATAAGACTCTTTCTCTTAACCCTTGATCTTAACCCAACTCTTTCAACAACATCGGATTTCTTATTTCTATCGCACTCCCCGGTCTTAGGGTTATTGTCACCTTGCCTGTTGGTATTTATTAAGCCATAGAGTGTGCCTAGTTCCGTTCAAGCCTTCTCTACGTTCCTTAAGTCTCCACATTCTTGTCATTTTCAAGAGCAAAAATAAACCTCTCTCTTACTTAGCTGAGCTAGAACGATTCCAGCCATAAAAGTGACTACTTGCCTTATTACTTTTCTTTCTTCCTTGCTAATTCTTAGTAGTGATTTGAAATGAGACTTCTGCACTTTCAACTGGCCTTTCTCTCTATTAGTGCAGAGTGAAATCTCTTTAGTCTTACTATTTCTCTCTCTTTCTCTGTTTTCCTCTACTCCCGCTGTGCTTAGCCTCTCTGTAGTGTGAGTGAAAGAAGACTCTTTCTTTCTCCCCTTTCTCTTAACCCTTTATATAACGACTACTTTTCTTAACCTCTTGCCTTAGTCCCTCTGTCTCTATAGTTCCAGCTCTTGAACCTTAGCTCTCTCTCTTGCCGTTCAGAATGAATAGTAAACCTCCCCTACTTACGCTAATCTTAGATCTCTAGTGTTATGACTGGTTGATTTCCAGCTGACTTATGCAGGTTGAACCTTTCACAGTGAGTAAAGAGCCATTTCTTTCCACTTGTGTCCCCTGAGCCTTAAGCGAATAAGCTCTAGGTTGTTTGTCTCCAGTAGATAAATTAGCCTGCTTTCTTTCAACCTTCTCTTTCAATCTCTATATTGCATAAATTCCAGGGCTAATTGGTGTAGTTCTAGCAGGTGAGAGGTTTGTATGGTACTTCAGTAAATGTAAAGCAGGGTAAAGGTTCATGACGATAGTGCCTACCCTACCATTCCTTGCTAAAGCAAGAGGTTGGTATTACTCCATCGTTCTAGGATTAAGGCAGCGGAAAGAAAAGCAAAGAGGTGATCTGTTTCTGTAAGGTAAAGTCTCGGCACTAAGGCAATGAATTCCTCAGGTGGGGTCTAGGGCTAACAAAAAGCTTAGCTCCATCCGAAGGTGAATGAATGCAGTCTGTCTGGAAGGCGGTAAAACCAACCAACCAACGGCTCGCTCTAGAAGCAGATGCAAGGCAGTAAGGTGTGGGACATACCATCCAACAAGGCTCTCCTATCCTAATTTCAAACTAATCAATTCCTCCCTCCATGTTTTTGAAGTTCTGGCTTGAGTTCCTCAATCCAGCAGTTTCCACCCAGGATCTCTGCTAAAATTAACCCTACCTATTGGCTACTCGGCAATCCATCCAGCCAACCATGTAATCCAGCAATAATGAAAGGCATGGGAAGCTCCGATATTTCCTCATCGAATCGACTAATCCATCAAGCCGTGTCTATGAAGTTATGGTTGTTTCTAATCAAATTGGCAGTTCCACAATCTCTGCTCAAGGTGAAACCCTATCAGCTAATTTACCATCCAATAATCGATCATGGAGAGCTCATAATCAGAAAAGAAATAGACTGAAAGCCATATTCCTTTCTTATTTTATGGGCGGTAGAATCCAAAATCTGAAAGATTCAGTAACGAAAACTTCGCTGTGTGGCTTAATTTGGTATCAAAATTTGGTTTTTCATTAGGCAAGTCGATGATTTCCAGCATTTTAGTTTCTTTATTCCCTTCCATCCATAAAATAAGAAAGGTGATGGGTGATTTGTTCTAGTTGTAGTTTGGATTAGGAAGCTTGCCCTCACCCACGGTCGAATGGAAGCGACTAATAACAAATGCTATAACTTTCACTCGGAGTCGGTGACCCCTCTCTTTCTGGGTAGGATAGGCGAACAAGAAAAAGCATGCTCGAGGGAAGATAGTTGAACTCAAGTTAGTTATCCTTGCCCTGGACAACAGAAGTTGTCGTCTAGTTATAGCCGAAGTAGGAAAGCTATCCAGCGAGAAGTTAACTACCTTATCGACCTAATTCCCTTTCTATGGCCAAAAGGAAGATTGATGAAGGTGTGTAAAGCTATATCCATCCTTCACCCTCGGTTGCCCATGCTTTATTTTATAAGCATCCTCCTTTCAGCAGCAGTAGTTCTTCCTGCCTTACTTTCAGCAGCAGTAGTTCTACCTGCCTTCCTCAAGATAACCTTCTCCTCAACCAACTACACATACACAAAGCTTAGCAAGTCCTCGATATCTGGATTAGATTCATAGCTCGACCCCTATCGATATCCCGTACGTATATTAATAAGAGGAAAGAGTAGCACCACCCCGAACTTGGCTTTTTTATGCTCAAGAGCTGCTGGGGTGGTGCTACCCCTCCCTGAGGTAGAACCAGGTGTATTTGAAGGGGCATGCTACACTAAGCTATGAGACTCGTCTCACCCCAGAAAATTTGAGGAGAATAATATATTCTTAGTACTTTTTGGAGGCACACTAGCTATTGCCATCCATTCAACACCCAGACTTTCATTAGCTATGCATAATAAATACAAGAGCATTGTTGAATTCTAGGTAACCATGCACAATGTGTATATCAAGGTGCACAAATAATATATCTGGTATAACTTGCCACATATGATAACATAGTCAGAATTTGACCAAGTCATGGCGCCTTGGCCACAGGGATAATTTTAAGGATGGAAAAATATCCTGAAGTTTAAAAAATTGGTGAATCTCACTAGTCCCTAATATGAAAAATATAAAATGTTTATTGACGTATTTGCTAAATTATTAAAATTTATAATGATATTATCTATATTATCTATATAATGTTAGCGATTTTTAACGTAAAATAATTCGATACTGTAAAATTTGGGCGAATCATTTTTATAAAAAAATGGAAATTGGAAAATCTTTTTTTTGGAAAAACCATGGAAAATTAGCACACCTACGAATATTAGCCCATAACTTTTCCATGCTTGGCCATTACGTTGTTGGAAATTGGGTTCAATGCTCCCCGCGTGTTTTGTGACATGGACTAACTGCCTCTTGTGGATCCTAACTCTGGCGATTGTAGCGGAGACTAATGCCTATGGGTTTTCATCTAATGAAAATTGTGAATCCAACAAGTGGTATCAATGCGATAGGTCTTGAGTTCGAAACTCACCCAACTTGCGTTGGGGGGGGGGGGGGGGAATTGTTGGAAATTGGGTTCAATTCTCTCCATATGTTTCGCGACATGGACTAACTGCCTCTCGTGGATCCTAACTCTGGTGATTGCAGCGGAGGCTAATGCCTGTGGGTTTTGGTCTAACGAAAATCGTGATTCCAACATACCCCATCTAGTTCAGGTAAAGGCACAAATCTGAAGGACACAACCAAGCTGCACACTAAGACGAGCACTGAGAAGACTAGAGGAAAAGATACTGAGGCCGGAGCAGAGAATGATCCAGAAGTAGGAAAAGATAAGGAACATGATCTGGGATGTGAGCAAGAGCTAGACCTCGGAGGCTTATATGGGCTCAACGGGGATGGTGTCGAGTCTCTACGCAGCACTAAAAAAGGTGTAGAAAATTTGAAGGGTCCGCAATAAAAGAGAAAAGGGTCGAAGGTCAGAGGAGAGCAAGAGGTCACTATGATGGAAGAGAACCTCAACAAGATTGTAGACGCAGTTTCTTTGGTGTCTGAGGACATATGGAATACTATGGAAGCACATTACAAGGCCATGGTGGATAAATTGTAATCAGGTCTGAAGGTCTTATAGGTGAAAATGGATACTCTACAAGTGAGTGTGGATCAAGTGAGGCTGGTGCAAGCGAGGCTGCCAACCACCTCGATCATCACATCATCAAAAAGAAAAATCCACCCCTTCCTGCGTGTAGCCATGACCATGGAATAATAGGAGCTATGCACGTAGGTGCAAACCTGCCTTGAGGTCGGCATTGACCTCACAAAGCTAAACAGTGGAAAGCTACATTATCTCCACATCTTCATTTCTGCCCAACTACAGAGCATGGAGGTGTCTTCCTAGCAGTGGCTAAGTGAAGCTGAGAAGACTATAGAAACAAAGATAGCATAGTCCATCTAGGCTCAAATAGTGTAGCAGGCAGTTGTATCTTAGCGTTCGGAGCTAGAGAACCTCATTGTCAGATTGTGTGGAAAAATTCCCAAAGTAATCATGCCGGCTTCCGCCGTGCCACAGGAAAATATTGAAAGCTTGGTCACCACACTCAAGGATTCCAGATCAGAAATCTAGAAAGTAAATTTTGACTTTGAGCAGCAAATTGCTGCATTGCAGGCTAAGTTATAGCCTGAGACCCCTATGGAGGTGCACGCACAATGGGACACCCCAGTGAAAACATCGTTTGGAATCATCTCCACCAATGTTGAAAAGGGCTCAGAACTTCTGGGGATTGCTATGGGATTGTGGACCTCTATGTAGATATCCACTAGTCAAAAATATTACCCAAGAGCTACACACCAAAGATCAGGAATTCGATGATCTGCAAGAGACCTTTCCCACGTTCATTCCGGCCTAACACATGGCACATAGACAAGGCAATGAGATTGTCTAAGGGCTTGGATGTTGCAATCAGAAATCTAAACCAGACCTTGCAGAGTGTCACCTTGGCCACAGAAGCGCCGACTTTGGAAAAGATGGCGGAGACTGTGTAGCGTGTCGCGGACCAAAGTGCGAGTTTCTTGGCACCCTTTGCTACTTCTATCTAGGAGCTCCACAATAAGATGAACAATCTAGTGCCGATATGACTCGGGACGAGTCACAAGATTGTGTTGGGGGCCTGTTGGAGTGGGGTCCCCTAATTATAAGCTTGAAGACCAATTTTGATATATTTTTGTAATAGATTTTGTAATTTTATTCATGCACAAAAAAATTCAAGGGGATTTGGGGCGGGTCAAATCCCATCATGAGTTGTAATGGGTAAAAAGGGTAGAAAAAGGGGTCGCAAACCACGGTTTGCAGGCCCTAAATTAACGCAAGCTAGAATTATAAATAGCTCTGATACCATGTAGAAATTTATAACACAGCTCTGACACCATGTAGAAATTTAAACAATATAATGATGTACTACCAGACTCTCCTGATCTAAAAATTAAATCCACTGTTAAATATAGAATCCTTATTCTTAATTCTTTGTGTAAATTAAATCACCAATTGAAAACACATGAAGAAAAATCAATCACACATAACAAGATGTCTTCACCAAAAAAGCTTAAAGCTAAAAACCCCACTATAATATATTATGTATATCATGGATCATGAAACAATCTCATACAAAAATCTACTCTAAGAGCACTCAGTACAATATACAATCATCTCACACTGTCATACAAAAATTGGCATAAACATGCATCAATTTACTGCCTTCTAACAGCCTGCCTCCACTACGCAATCCCTGATGGTCAAGAACCTCTGAATGATTTTGATATGGCCAGCCTTGACCGCACAATCCTCATAAGCATCTCCAATGTGTGTGTGGATGCATTGAATGCACCACTATAGTCACAACTGATAGTAAACCAGGCCCTTTCACCTATCGCTCAACTGGGTCTCCACTGGATCTGACATGCATGTAGTTAATAGTAGTATTTATTTAGTTGCATGTGAGATCACTCCATGTGAATTAATTTAATATTTAATTCACTGATCTCTCACTAGTGTATCTTTAGTTACAACCAATTACAACTAAGTTTAACTCACTTAATTGAGTTAAACTAAATAACAACTCACATAACTACACATCCAACTCTGTTACAACATCGAATCACTCAGTTACATCTAAGTCCACTTGCATGTCCCACCAACCAACCACTTCAACTAGAAATCCACTTAGCTAACTGATTTTCCACTTCAGTTAACTAGTTCGAAGTGCTCATTGAAAATAAATAATTATTTATTGTCTAATTTTTTTTAAGGGCATAACAAAAAATGACATGCATTATAATTTTAAACATGCATTCCACACTACAAGGAAAATACCCTCCAACAGAGGTTATAAAGGAGGTTTTTAGTGTTATAAAATTGGTGCTAATAGGTCGTAAAAAGGCACTGGTGTGTAGATATATATAAATACACCAGAGAGTTGTACTGCACAAACGTCTCAATATTTTTAACTGGTTTTGGTATTTGTGTGGTGCCCATAGGTCGTAAAAATGCACCAGGGCACTTAATAATACAAGCACACCGGCGTAAATATACACGCACCAGTTTTCATTTTGTATTTTTTAGAAACATCGACCTGTGACAGCGCAATTATTGTGATTGTTTTAAATTCATTATTCATGAAAATTCGACACATCTTATAACAATATTCATATTAATTAAATTTTTATTAATGCATTTGAATGTGATGTTTGGATTAATTTGTTATATCATATCAAAATTATTGTGGTTTTTTAAAATTCATTATTCATCAAAAGTCGACACATATATTTTATAACAATATTCATATGAATTAAATTTTTATTAGTGCATTTGAGAATGACAATGGAGAACGCAATAGCGACAATAGAAAACGCAATGGAATAAATTAAAACATTTTTATTAGATATATATATATATATATATATATATATATATATATATATATATATATATATATATATATATATATATATAATGTTTTAATTTATTCTATTGCATTCTCTATTGTCGCCATTGCATTCTCCATTGTCGTTCTCAAACGAACTAATAAAAATTTAATTCATATAAATATTGTTATAAAATTTATATATATGAATAAGACGTTCTTTATGATACAAAATGGGACAGTTATTGGTATCCCTTTATCTTTCAATTAGGACACTATTTCCATTACATTAAAGAAAATGTCTGATTTCACAGACATTTTTCAAAAAATACAACGTCTTGCTTTTATATCCAAACATAGTGATCATCATTCTTTGCTTGAACTGTTGTCACTGCTAGAGCTACTTCCACGACTTGGGTTATTTTCAGAAATGTTTTGTTCACGGTGTTGATTTTTTTCTTCTTCTTCACCTTCCATCTACAAACATAAAAATAAACTGTAATGAGTGTATATACATTTGTGAGAATAATGAAAATTGGAATATTAAATAATATATATCAATGTAAATTGAAAAGAGATGACGTACATTCTTTCAAAACCATGTAACATGCCATCTTTCAAGATTTGATCTGTTGGCACAGTGCCATACTTTGTTTCCTGCAAGTTATATACCCCATAACAAATCCTATATTTAATATAAAAGATTTATTTTTTCTATTAATTATAGACGGAGCTAAGTAAAACAAGATCTATAAATTCTTACAAATTCCACAATTAAGTTATGATATGCCAACATATACAGACAGCCCATATTTAACCCAATTTCAATCAATTCCTCTAATGGTTCTTCTTTGTATGTTAGCACCTGCTTGAAGACATTTAATGATTATTTTTGTATAACAAATTAAAAAATACAAAAATGAATTCTAGTTAAGTTGTTATAAAGATGTAACAATTACTCACAAACTTAGATATCAATCATTTTCTTCCTTGTCGTCCTGTTTTATGTGCTGAATGGGTTCAATTTTATTTTCTTTTCTGTAAGAAAATACTTGAAAATTAATATTTAATGCTATATTTTTTATTTATTTTACCTAATGATCGAAAAAATCAATGATTACATATTACATTTGAAGCAAGTTGTTGTTGAGATGGCTCCTCCAACGATGCAATTTTTGTCCATTTCTTTTACCATCTCCTTGTATACATTTTTGGACATTCCTACTGGCATATTTATGATATCAACTCGTTCATATTTTGAGATTTTCATAATCTTCCTGAAAATGTAACATGACAATAAACTATTTATTTTTGTATTGATATATGAAAAGTAAGTATAACAAAAGTGATATTTATAAATAATTCTAGACAAACATGTAAAGGAATATTACTTTTTCATTCATTCTATTTTGTTGTTGTACGTTTTTGCTATTAAAAGTCTGACATGTCTCATTGACCAATTCTCTAGAAACTCTTCCTATAGTTTACGTAAAATTTGGTTCTTGGAATCATTGGATTGGTTTTTGTATCGTAAGTGGAAATAACGTTTATACATTCATTCCACTAGATCCCTCAAACTTTTGTAAAAGTTTTTCCCCCTTTCGTTAACCTCCAACACCACTCTGGATGAGCTAAGGACCAATTCATTTTCATTTGCATGTTCTATTTTTTTTCTTTTCTTAGAACAACATTATTTTTCTGAGTTGTTGGTCCCTATAGAACATTAAACAGATGTGAATTAATGGAATTTTTCACACATGTTATCTAATAATTTTAATTATATTATTAATTAAAACTAAAAAAAGAAACTCATATTGGATCGATAGTATTTTTTCATTCACGTAATTCATCCTTTTGCATTTTTTCCATCAAGATTTTATGTTCTTCTGGTCCTAGATCATAAATAATCTTATCGAGCTTCGTTATTTTGTAGCTTTGCATGATACACAGTAACACTACAAGAAAAAAGGACATTGGTGAGGGTCCTGCTTGTGACGAACCTTTAAGGTCCGTCACCAATGTCACATATGGTGATGGTCCTTAAAAAAACATCATTGTAAGTGTATATAGTGATGGTCCTTTAAGTTTCGTCACCAAAGCCATTTTCAATGACACTTTTGGTGAGGATCGTTAAGGGCCCATCACTAATTATCTCTTTGGTGACACTTCTAGTGACGAACTTTTAATGACCCCCACCAATGCTCTTTTTGTTACTTTTGGTGATGGTCAAAAAATCTTCATCATCATTGATCATTCCAATGAGTTTTTTATGACACTATGTGCCCGTTAATATGTTTTTTGTCAAAAGTTAACGATTTAAGATAGTTATTGTGGAGTATTTTTTATAATGTTTCCAACGCCATAGTGGTTAGAGTCGGTCAATTTATTAAGAACATTTTAGTGTGTATCATTTCCCTCAAGTAATGAATATTTGAATAGATTTTTCCGAGTCAACGCATGATTCATATCTATCAAGTTTATAATCTAGCAAATTCCCTTTAGATAAAGTTCCACTAGTGTGTGTAGGAAGTACATTTTTTATTACTTAATCAAACTACGTCAATTCTATTAGTGAGAAATACCTAACACTCCTCAATAATCTGGGCACACCTTAAATTAATGCTTTGGCACACACTAACATTTCTTAGCACCTCACATGTGTTGGAACATCTTTTCACCTAGAACATATTGTCATGGCACTGACACTCAAGCATGTGGTGGCATGCACTAGCACAATATATAACTCTCCTAGCATGTGTTGGCATGCATGTAGTCCCTAGCATGCCATGTAACACCTTGGTTGCATGCATTGACATACATTAGCATTTGGCACACAATGCCACTTGGAATGTATTGGGACCTATTAATAGTGTTCCTAGAATGACCCTTTTGAAAAAGATAAAGTCCCAAGTTATTAACCCTATTATGTGTTAATTTCCTTGCATTTTAGCTTGGTTCTTTTTTTTTTTCCCTTGACACTTATTGCCACAGTTGACATACCGTAGCACCCTACACATAATTAGCACCTATCATGCATTGGCATATCTTGGTACTATTTGGCCCATATAATTAGAACAACCTGGAACTCTCTAGCACACTTTGAAACTTCTTAACATGCCTTGATACTCCCTAGCATGCCGTATCAATGATTAGCATACCTTGTCACTCCCTCCCTTGCATGACAACTAACACTCATTAACACTAGTCCCTAGCACACGTTCCTCATATTCATTAACTTTCCATGAATTTTGACCTAGTGCTCCCTTAATGTTTTGTACTAGTACTCATTAACACTCCTCAACATGCATTAGCACTCTCTAGCACACCTTAGAACTCTTTAACATGCCCTTCCACTTCATAGTATGCATAACACTCCCTAACACCATATTGGCGCTTGGAACATGTTGGCGCTTGGAAAGTCTTAGCATGTATGGAATAAATTGAGATACCTTGGTATGATTTGGCATAGTTTAATATTAAATTTATTTGAGATCAATTGTTGGAAAGTAGATGGTAAGCAACAAAGGAATACTTGGTACTTAGAATGCACTAAGAATATGCACTTGGAACCTATTGGCGCCTAGTGTTGGTGTGCCTAGCATGCCCCTCTTGGAAAAGGTAATTGATGACTTATTAACCCTCGTGTGTGTTCATTTCCTTGTCGTTTTTCTCCCCTTTGTTTCCTTGACAGTCTCTGGCATGCATTGAAACACCCTTGCACATCTTGTCATGCCTTATCACTTGGCACATCTTAGCATGTTTGACATGCCTTCGCACCATCTAGCACATCTTAGCATTCCCTAGCATGTCTTGGCACTCATGTCCTCACAGCTAGCCTTTACATTTATTCACGACTTGGGAACCCAATCAAGTCATTGGCTACTGCAGTTCATGTGATAACATTGTCCTTCTTCAACCGCAAAAACTTGACCAATTGCACCTACTATACGAATATTGTGCCTTGTTCACCTAATAAATGCCTATAACTCATCTTATGTCACTCATGTCCACGCTCAACTTATCCCACTTAACTATTTACCAAGACAAGGATCACATGATCTGGCCATGGCCATAAAACAACTAAGCAACATATCTTACACAAGCAATATTTCACATGTATGTTTAGTTCATATAAACAGTAGAACATTAACTAAGAGTTTTCAAGAACCACAGGATGCACAAGGCACAAAATATATAAGCTGACACAAGCCAAGTGCCCCAAAACTTATACACAAAAATGTACAATATGAAATTATCTATAATATTTTAAAACATGAGCATGTATCCTGCAAAGTGTGCCACATCTCATATGAAAACAATAGCTAAAGGAAAAACAATTTTGTGCCTAGCATAAAGTGATCTCTCTTTATCTAAAAATTCTATGTCAAGCCCAATATAACAACCATAGGCTTCCCTCCTGTAAATCCTATTCTAAACTTCTCCTAACACACTTCATCCTTAACACACTTGAATTCGTTGACACTCCTTGGAACACACTCTTATTTGTTCCTTTCCATGCATTTTGGCCTAGTTATCCCTTGATATGCCCTGACACTCCCTAATACTCTAGTTCAACATGCATTGACATTTTCCGACATGTGTTAGCATGCCTTTTCATTCCTTTGCATGCCTTGACCCTACCTAGCTATCATGCCCTCACAACTACCCTTACTTAATTTGCAACTTGGGAACCAAACCAAGCCCTCGCTTGACTACAAGAGCTTGACCAAGTTACTGTTACTACAACAATACTATGTTGTTGAATTTTGTAGCTTGGGAGGTAGTCCACAAGCCTTGTGATATGGGTTTGTGTGAGTTTGGTCACAAAAGGATTTGTGGGCAAAGAAGGCAAGAAAATGGATTTTGGAACCATGACGGATTTTAAAATCTAAAAGAAAATTAAAAAGGAAAATTAATATTTCCTAATTTCTAAGTGGATAAAACACGTAAGTTCTAGAGGGTTCCTAAGAGGTATAGGAAAAACTATTTAAGGAGTCCTTAGGATAAAGGAAAGAACATCAAGTGAGAAGGAGCTCATTTGATCAAGGGATGAAGAGAGATGTTGTCCTAAAGAGGCCATGATCATTAGCATGTCTATAAATATTCATTAATATGCCTTAGTGTGCTTTGGCATGGTTTAATATTAAAGTTATTTGAGAACAATTATTGGAAAGTAGAAGAGAAGTAACAAAGTATGATTTGGCACTTAAAATTCTCTAACACTTGGCACTTGACACTCATTTCCACCTATTGTTGGTATGCATAGAATGCCCCTCTAGGGAAATGTAAATTGATGACTTATTAACCCTATGGTGCGTTAATTTCCTTGTAGTTTAACTTGTTTATTCTTTTCGTTGCCTTCATAGTCCCTAGCATGTATTTCACACCCTTGCACATCTTTGCATGTCTTATCACTTGAAAAATCTTAGCATATTTGACATGCCTTCAAAATATCTGGCACATGTTAACATTCCCTATCATGCCTTGGCACTCATGCCCTCACAACTAGCCTTACATTTTTTCATGACTTGGGAACCCAATCAAGTCCTTAGCTTTCAGAAACAGAGGAATAATCTGTCCAGAGTTTTAGTAACCCAACATTTCGGACTTCTTAAGTGAGTCCATCTTCAGGGGTAAACACCAAATGTTCTTGAGAATATTTGTGACACCTTTTCTAGACATCCTTTTAGCCAAAAAATATGGAAAACTTAGCACCAAATTTTACAAAAAGAAAACTCACACTAAAATATATATTCACACTAACTCTCACCACCATCCTAAGCAAAAATTATGGCATCATTAAAACCCTAACTACTAGGGCTTCCAGAATTTCTGACTCTCACCACCTAAAGCATGAGATAAACCACCTCCACAAATTCTTTCAACATAATGGATATAATAAAAAACATCATCAAAAAAAATATTTATCAAACCCTTAATAAAAATAATGTAAAGAAAAATTTTGACGTTCCTAAAATATTTTTACCTTACATAAAAGGAACAACTGATAAAATTTCCAGAATCCTAAATAAACACAACATTAAGATTTCTTTCACTCCCCCTAATACTATTGGAAATATTTTAGACTCGGCAAAGGACCCTATAAACCCTAGTTTGCAAAAAAAGGGGTTTACATTTCCCTAAAGTAATAATTATTTGCTAAATTTTTCTCTTTATTTCCATATTAACTTATAATATAGCTTTTTAATTTAATAATTTCATAGTTTTTAAAATTTTAGGATTAAAAAGATGTTTTTAAAGAATCATAGTAATATTCTATTTCAATAAACTCCCCTCATTAATTATATCTCCTAATTATTTAAATTTATATAAACAAAAATTTATTGTTTCTTCCAACTAACAATAAAATATCTCCTCACTAATTACTTAGATATATATATTTCCTTGCCCTAATTCCTCACAAATCTTCTCAAGAACATTTGGTGTTTACCCCTAAAGATGGACTCATTTAAGAAGTCTGAAACATTGGGTTGCTAAAACTATAAACAGGTTATTCCTCTCTTTCTGAAATTTAATTCACCTGTATGAATTCTCTTTTTAAAAACAATTCCTTAGCTACTATAGTTCATGTGACATTGGTCTTGTTCAGCCGTAAAAACTTGATCAATTGCACCTACTACAAGTAGATTATGTCTTGTTCAGCTAAGAATTGTCTATACCTCATCTTAGGCCACTCATGTCCAAGCTAAAATTTTCCCACTTAAGAACGTACCAAGATAAGGATCGCATCTAGCCATGGCCATAAAACAACTAATTAACATAGCTTACATAGGCAATATTTCACATGTATGTCCAGTTCATATAAACATTAGAGCATTAACTAAGAGTTTGCAAGAACCAATAGATACACAAGACACACAAGATATAAGTTGGCACAAGCTGAGTGCCCCAAAACTTATACATAACAATGTAGAATATGCAATTGTCTAAAATAGTTTAAAACATGATAATTCACCCAAAGTGTTCCACATGTTATATAAAAATAATAGATAAAGGAAAAATAGTGTTGTGCCCAACACAATGTCTCCATTTGTTTAAAACTACTATGTCGAGCCCATTATCGCAATTGTAGGCTTGCCTCTTACAAATCCTATTATGAACTTCTTCTAACACACTTCATCCTTGGCACACTTTAAGATACTGACACACACTCTTATTTGTTCATTTTCAAAAATTTTGACCTATTTCTTCCTTGTGATGCCTCGACACTCCTTAACACTCCTCAACATGCATTTAAATTATCCATCATGTGTTAGCATGCCTTTTATTTCCTCGGAATGCCCTAACCCTTCCTATTTATCATGCCCTCACAACTACCCTGACTTAATTTTCAACTTGGGAACCCAACCAAGTCCTTGCTTAACTATAAGAGCTTGACCAAGTTACAATTACTACAACTAGACTATGTTGTTGAATTGTGTAGCTTGGGAAGTACTCCACAAGCCTAGTGAGATGGGTTTGTGTGAGTTTGGCCATTATCCTTGGTTTCCTCAATTTTCCCCTCTATTCCACTATCGTTACCCTCCAAAGGCTCCAAAATGCATTAAAATGGCTTAAAAACGCATTTTACACATTATGATAAGCCTAGCCCCTTTCCCGCTAAGCCCCCCGCACCATGTCCTTTCATGCGACCCAGCGCCGTGACCGAGCGCTAGGCGGAAAGGCGCTTGTTACATCTGTGCATAAGGCACGATTACAGCCGTTGATTTGTACAGATCGGACGGCGATCACCGCCCCACCAGCCCTCCATGTTCTCCCCTCCATAAACCATAGAGCTTTATAATAAAACCTTATATTATTAAGTTTCCACTGTAAACCATGGTGCCCCCGCAGTTGACTCCTCGGGATGTGGGAAGACTTAATCGAACGACTTTTATTCACTACGGGGGGTCACTCCAAAGTTCTCATGTCTGTACACCTTGGTTCCCCGCAGTACATCTTCTCCGTCCAATCAAAACGATAATCCAACGGTTCAGAATCTCCGCCGCTTCGGTGGTCCCCCGCGCACTATTCGGAAATAGCCTGGTCTATTCTGCACCGCTTATGCACGGTGAGTGGTTTTCCCCGAGCACCCAGTGATTCCATTCAGTGCTCGCCACCTGTCCCATGTACAACGGCAAAACTGCTCTCTTCCTGTGTGTTATCTTTCGGTCCAGGTCGCCCAGCGAAATTGCTGTCAGCCGTCAGATCTCAGATCACTCATCCAACGACCATCATTCACCAGAGCTGCGCACTGTTTTAGCCTCGATCACCGTACCCCAGGTCCATCGTCTGTCGCCAGCCCACGTGTTCTCTGCCGTTGATCTCTACCCCGATCGTACGGTCCGGATTCGTTCTCCCGATGTTGACCATTCCATTGCTCTCGGTCCCGCCTCGTCACCTCCACGTGTGCCCACCGTACACCCATTCGTTCTGTTGCGTATAACGTTCAAAGTCGGGATGTTTAAGGTTATTTGGTTTAAAGAACGTTTACTGCTGCAGTTCGCCATCTATCTCGAATTCCACTTCACACTACATCCTTCCACCACAATCCACCATTATTCCACCATGGCATGGTTCTGTACAGTCATTCCCACCCTCCCTGCCGTGTCCATCATCCCCATGTCTGTTATCTTAACCAGCTTTCATTTTGCAGGATTATTTAAAAGAAGAATGGCCACCATGATGCACATCTCTGCTACAAGGACAACAAAATCCAAAGAAGATCAGTTACAGCAGCTAAATTTATGAGCAAGGACCCAGGAAGGTAAAGACTAGACGTTCATTAGAAGAATCAGGGTTTAAACTCTGTGGAAAACCCTCCGGCGCCATTAAAGCTCAAAATGCATGGACAGAGACAGAGATGGAGCGACAAAGTGTTTTAATGCAAGAAAATAGATTGGAGCACATCAATGAAGATCTTAAGCCTTGAATCAGAGGTTTAAGAGGCAAAGCACCAGGTTGAAGACCCCGAGGATCGATCAAATGATCTTGAGCGCAAGTAAAAGGTAACATCAGGGTTTATTCATCAGCATAATGTTTTTCTTCATTAAGTACAGGGCGTCCATACAACTTTTACTACGCACCGTGTCCCTAAAGGGATTCCCACCCTAACAGCAGTTCAAAGCAATTAGAACATTTATGAAGCAGACTTCTCAGTAGTTCATTTGCCTTTTGTTTATGTACCACAAGTACAGCACCGCAGTCAAAATATGTTAGAATCATATCCGAGAAGATCACTCTTTCACAAAGGGGAGACAGAGATTGAAAACTCAGCAGTCAAACAGAATGGGTTTTGGCCCTACATTCATTTCTGTGTTTAATGTTACATTTCTTATTCACCTACCCCCTCAGTCGATCTTCTACTCATCTTCTTCTATAAAACGTAGAAGGAAGTTATTGTAAAGGTTGTTGATGAGATATCAGAAAAATGCAAGTATTTTCCTCTTGAGACAAGTTCTCTGTGCAATATTGTAAGATAGGCTGAGATTTGATGTATTCAAACTGAATGTTCAAGCTATGGGCATTGATGTACCTGATTGGTGTTGTTTTTAATATGAAAAACACATTTCTTTGGATCCTAATCTAAAGCACCTGGTGATGTTTTCTTATTTCTGTGTTTGATTTCATTTCATTCCATTTCTACTGGCTCGCATTAGAAGTTTGGCATAAGATTTACCCTTGATAGGTACCTTATGTTGCTGCTCTCCCAGCCTTCTATGTTTTCTTCTTATATGTGTATCTAAATATTGATTTCAACTAATTTAACCAGTGTAGTGGATGTTATTGCCTGCTCTCTAATGTATGAATTGAATAAATCTATGTTTAGATGTTCTTGCTAGGATTTATTTGGATGAGTTGAGAACACTGGGAGGTCAAGAACCCTGTCTCTGCCTCACTAGGATCTTTCCATCTTAATTAAGCCTTTCTAAGATCCCTTGTATTGCCTCTGATTTTGTCCAAGAAGGTCCAGAGTTAAATGACCTCTGACTTGCTCTATAGACAGAATTGGATGGTTCCCCTCTTTTCATTTTTAGTCCCTAATGTCCCATTTCACCAATCATCTTTAAGATCCAGATTCTCTAGATGACTAGCCCAACTGAAAGCTCGCACATTGAACAGAAGTAAATCCTTTCTTGACTCCATAGCCCAATGGCCTTGATTTTCCCTGAGTTATCTATCTTTGCCTAGTTTCCTCTTTTCTCATCCTTGTCCTATATTGGACCTTTCTTTCCTGATTCCCAACAACCAAACCAATAATAAAACAAACAAACCCTGTGCCTGTAACTAGCCTAAAACCTTAAAATTTGAGCTTCAAAGATATAAAACCTTTGACAATTATAGAGAGATCCCTCTCTGGGCCTAGGAGGGCTAGATCCTAAGGTCTAAAAGTGGTTCTATGTTGTCTCATCTTTTGGTCTTGTCAACCTAGCCAAAACATGGGAACCCCAACATAATGGCGACTCCACTAGAGAGAACTGAGTAAATTTCACCTTAAACAATTTTAGAGACTTAGAGACTTAGAACTCTGGTTAGGTTGACAGTAGGTCACTCCTTTTTTGAATTGATCTCCATTGTTGAGTGTCCATCATACTCTTAGACAAAGCCTGGAAAGGGCCAGGTAGCTTCTGGATCTCACCCTCTTCGGAGGTGACATATCTGGTAAATGCCCTCCCAGTTAATCTCTGGTCGGAGTTTGCTATTTTTGAGGAGATTCCTGAAAGGTGATAGTGCCTGAGCACTGTGGTGGACAGTGTAACCCCTTAGATATACCCTAAAACCCTCCACCTGGCGACTCCATTGTTCCTAAATGAGAAGACTCCACTGGTGATCAGTAGGCCTGCTGGTTATCTTGGTTTCACATAAGACTCCACTGGGAGACCAGCCTCTGAGACAACATCAACCATAGTAGAGGTAAAAAATAGGGTTAAGCTTCTTGGCTAGGAAACAACATTCTGGCTTTTAGAACCATTCACACAAGAGCTCATCCCAACCCTGACCCACCTGAAATAGTTGACAATCCGGAGAGTATCCTCAAGGGAGCTCCTGCACCTAAAAGACCAACTATTCCCAGTCGCATTCATAGAGCTAATTCTGCACCAGAAGACCTTACAGCTCTTTTACACCCATTCCTTGACCTAGACCCTCCAAATAGTTTACTAAGAGCTAGGTCATTCAGTGGTCTAGACCAGCCAGATCTTGAGCCTCCTAGTTCACCACCTCAAAGTAACAGATAGACCCCTCCTTCTACGCCTCCTGATATACATTTCATACAAAAATTGGGGCTCAATCCCCCTAGATCCACTCAACAAGCTTCTGCTAGTCCTAATATTCCTGTCATCCATATACCAGCTGCCCAAGTCAACCATTTACCTCATCAACAGATCGTCATGGCAGCCTGGTATGCACCTCTGGTTTTACCTTAGCCCTTTTTACCCTTACCCAATGATTATCAATCAAAAATCCCACACTTCACTGCTAAGGAATCCATCACAGCCCAGCAACATGTAGATAAGATGGAGGATTCTTTTGACTACATGGAAATTGATGATGAAACAATAAAAATGAGAATCTTTGCCCAAAGCTTGGGGGGTGATGTAAAGAAGTGGTTTAAGAGCTTACCCCCTAGCAGTATCCAAGATCTCCCTATGTTATATCAGAACTTCATAAACAAATGGGAAACTAGGGCAAACCCTCGCCAACTCCTAGCAGGCTACATGACCCTTAAGAGAAATGTGGGAGAGAGTGTCCATGATTACGCCACTAGATTCAACAACATTTACAATCCCCTCCCTCCACATATGAAACCTCCACAAGGCATGGCCCTAGCAAAATACCCCGAAGGGTTTGATGCTGACATGGCCTATGAGCTTAGGGATAAAGAGTACACCACATTAGAGGACATGCAGAAAGGAGCAGTGAACATAGAGGCAAAACTGATTGAAAAAAGAGCAAGACTGAGATCTGAGAAGAGGGTAACATATAGGGATGACACTGTAGCTTCCACATCAGACCCAAACTATGACAGACTATCTAAAAATGTGGATAAGCTACAATAAATGATGGAAAAAATGGTTGTCACAGTTAGCAATCAGAACAGAAACCAGAACCAAAATTAGAACCAGAACTTTAGAAGGAACAACAACATGCCCAACAGACAAAAAGAATCAGATCAACAAGTTATTCCCCCATTCCAAAACTTTCTTGATGAAGATGAGGGAATCATAGAAGAGTCTAAAGGGAATGCGATAGACATGTTTGAAACAGAATACTCAATCCTTAACTGTGATTCGGGGGAAGATCAACCCTCACCTTCATACTGGGATGAGGAACGATAAGAAACTGAAGATTACAGATTAGGATTTGAAAATGCCATGTGCAGGTCAGAGAACAATATGAACTTAGGAGAAAAAAGAACCAAAAAAATTCCAAAACTGAGACTCCTGAGGTTACAATCAAGAAAAGACCTGATAAAACTTCTAAAGCATCCGTTGTAAATAGCAAATCAGCAGCTGAAAGCTCTGGGAAAAACAAAGAAAAGGACAACCAGAAGAATGAAAAACAAGGTGAGCCCGCTAGCAGTACTAGCACTTCAGTTAGTACTTCTGATGCCATTGTTCCTAACCCTGTACATAATGAGAAATCAAAAACTAATTTAGCTACTAAGGAAGTAGCAAATAAAACAGAGTTAAGTACTCTAAAGAGTCAGTACCCTTTCAATTTGGAAAGTGAGATTGCAAAGATTAAAATCTCTGTACCATTATCTGAGCTGGCCACTTGGGATGTATATAAAGGACAAATTTTGAAAGCGTTGAATCTAGGGGAAAGCAATGATACTGTAAATTTGAATGATGATCAACCAGCCCTGCTGTTCGGTCCAAAGATTGAGGGAAAGTTTCATGAGGGGGTAGTTCCACCTTTCTGTATTAGTCTCAAAATTCGTGACAAGATACTTCACAATGCCATGCACAATTCTGGAGCGTCACACAATTTAATGCCTAAGGTAGTGATGGAAAAGCTAGGCCTAGAGATAACATGACCTTACAAATATCTTTATTCATTTAACTCTAGCAGAGTAAAATTCCTAGGCCTAATCAAAGACTTATGTGTGAGTTTGACCCAGATCCCAGCGAAATGTATGGTCATGGATGTTGTGGCGGTAGATGTACCACCCAAGTATGGCATGCTACTATCTAGATCATGGGGAGCCAAACTGCAAGGAACGATGCAGATGGATGGCTCATATGCCGCTATCCCTATATTTGGCCAACTCAGAAGACTTTATAGAGAGTCCCAGATGAAATTCCTAGTCAGTAGCCCCGAGAAACCTGAAAATTCACCATTATAATCAATACACACAGACCTGGACTCTTTCATTCTTTATAACGACCAATCCTTAGGGAAGCCAGCATCAGAAAATAGGAGTACAAGAAATAACATAAAGCCCATGTAATTTAACATAATGGCTACCCTAGAAGAATACGACGAAGAAAACCATGGGCAGGGTACTGAAAACGAAACTTGGAGTGAACCAGAAACACAATGCAATCGGCCTATTAGTCACATCGGTCAAAGTAATACACCACATGAAGAACAAGATAATCCACAACCTTGCACAGACTCCCCAACGCAACATAATGGCGAGCTTCTGTGGGAGATGAACTTCGATGGGTCCTGTACTAGGAAAAATGCTAGAGCAGGGGTGTGGCTACGTAACACAAAAAATGATCATGCAGAAAGCCATGCTATGAATCTGCATTTCAAATGCACAAATAATATTGTAGAATATGAATCTCTTATTCTTGGCTTAAATCTGTTGAAAAAATTAGGAGCCCATAGGATAGCTGTGAGAGGAGACTCAGAGTTAGTTATCAAACAGGTGAATGGTGAATACACAGCAAAACACCCCAGGTTGAGGGCATATAGGAATGACACTATGGACTTATTGAAAACCTTTGTGGAATATGAATTGGTGTTTGTTCCCAGGAGTCAAAACATCATTGCAAATGGATTATCGTACCTGGCTAGTTCATATCCTAAGATTCCTCTTGACCAAAAAATCATCATCCAGGCCAAGTATAGACCTGCAGTGCCAGACAAAAAAAATATTGGCAGGTCTTTGAAGGGGACAAACAGATTGAAGACTTTCTGGTGGGCAGAAATGAGTTTGAATTTTCTGATTCAAACTCAAAATTTGATGACATCTTCCCAAGTGAGGATCCCCCAGATGAATAAGAAACACCCTGTAACATAGAAATAAACACCTTTTCTGAAGAAACTGGAAATCTAACCACAAAATGTGAAAATGCAGAGAGCGAAGAGATAGAGGTGCTGCAGGCCAAAGACAAGAGTATACCCAGAGGCCTAGCACCCTTGGAGAGCCTTTTTGACTTTGATGATGTAGCAAAAAGGCCCACTATAGAACATGCAGACTCGGATATAGAAGAATGCAACGTTGGCACTGAAGGTAAGCCCAAAATGATCAAACTGGCTAAGTCTGTGCCTGTAGACATGAAGAAGAAGTACATTGACCTGTTTAAAGAATTCATAGATGTGTTTGCATGGAGCTATGGAGACTTAAAGGCCTATGACACCAACATCATACAACACAAGATACCCTTGAAGGAAAATCAGAAGCCTTTTAGACAAAATCTCCATAGAATCAATCTGAAACAATTGCCTGCAGTGGAAAAAGAGATTAAGAAGATGTATGATGCAGGTATAATAGTCCCTGTAAGGTTTTCTGATTGGGTTTCAAACTTAGTGGCTGTGAGGAAGAAAACAGGGGAGATCAGATTATGTATAGATTTCTGAAATCTTAACAGAGTCTCACTAAAAGATAATTATCCTTTGCCTAGAATGGAACATATCCTACAGAAGGTAGTGGGCTCTAAGAGAATCTCCCTGCTTGATGGTTTTTCTGGATACAATTAGGTCTTAGTACTCCCAGAGGATCAACTCAAAACAACATTTACCACTCCATGGGGCACTTTTATGTATGTGAAGATGCCTTTTGGACTGATGAATGCTGGTGCCACCTTCCAGAGAGTGATGGATATAGCTTTCTCAGATGAGATAGGACACTTCATAGTTATATACTTGGATGACTTGACTGTCTTTTCCAAAAATGAAGAAGAACACCTGAAACATCTGAGGAAAGTTTTTGAAAAATGTAGAAGGTATGGTCTATCACTGAATCCTAAGAAAACTGTTTTTGGGCTGCAAGAAGGAAAGCTTATTGGTCACATTATATCTGAGAAAGGGATTAGGATAGACCCACAGAGAGTTGAGGGGATACTTCAAATCACACACCCGAGAAACATCAAAGAACTACAGTCTTTCATTGGGAAGATCAACTTCCTTAGGAGATTCATTCCCAATCTAGCTGAGCACCTTAGGAATATAACTAACATGCTAAAGAAAGGTGTAGGAATTAATTGGACTGTTAGGGCTAAACAATCTTTCGAATCAGTAAAACTTGCACTCACACAAGCCCCTCTCCTGATCAGCTTATATTTCTCAAAATATTTTCTGATATTTTCATTTGCCTTTGAACATACAATAGCTGCAGTCTTGCTACAAAAGAACACAGAGGGAATGGAACAGTCAATTTCCTTCTTCAGCAAAGCACTAAGAGATGCACCCTTAAAGTACACCATTATAAAAAAGTAGGCCTATGCCTTGGTAAAGGCCTTAAAGGACTTTAGAGTGTACATCCTGCATTCTCACACCATTGCTTATGTGCCAAATATAGTGGTCAAAGATATCTTGTCCCAGGACCTTGATGGGAAAAGGGGGAAATGGATTGCTACAATCTTAGAATACAACCTTGAAATAAAACCCACCAAGCTGATCAAAGGTCAAGGCCTGGCCCAATTAATGGCTGAATCAAACTTGCAGGCCCTTGACATTAACATGATAAATGACTTAGAAGAGCAGGAAGGATTGCCTGACCCCACTGTGGAGGAGAAGTTTCAGAACTCTCCTTGGTATTCCGATATCCTTTATGTGCTCACCAACCTCAATGCCCCTCCAGAACTATCCAAAACTAAGGCCAGATTCTTAAAACTCAAAGCAAGAAACTACTGAATTTTGAATGAAAACTTATATTGGAAGAATCCGAATGGCCTTCTGTTGAAATGTTTGCCTGAGTCTAAAGCCGAAAGAATTAAACAAGAATTCCATTCTGGAGAGTATGGAGGCCACCTGAGTTGGAAGGCCACTACAAACAAGATACTCCGGGCTAGTTATTATTGGCCCACACTCCTCAATGATGTCCATATAATGATAGTTTCCTGCCACAAATGCCAGATTTTTTAAGGTAAAAGAAAGCTCCTCCCCCTCCCTTTACAACCTATCACAGTTGAGGGTCCCTTTCTATAATGGGGCCTAGATTTCATAGGAGAAATTCGTCCCGCTTCTTTTTCACAACACAAATGGATCTTAATAGCCACAGACTACTTCACTAAGTGGATAGAGGCCATACCTACTAGGAATGCCACAGATTCAGTCATCATTAGGTTCCTAGAAGGTCACATCCTCTCTCGGTTTGGCTGCCCAAGGAAAATAATCATCGATAATGCTACTGCTTTTGGATCCAAGAAAATGGTTGATTTTTGTCATAGGTATGGGATAACACTCGGTCATTCAATTTCCTATTACCCTCAAGGTAATGGCCTAGCTGAATCATCAAATAAAAGCCTGGTAATCATCATCAAGAAGCTATTGGAAGAGAACAAAAAATATTGGCACAACAAGTTGGTACATGCTCTGTGGGTTGATAGGCTTACAACGAAGAAATCTATTGACATGTCACCATTTCAACTTGTTTATGGTATAGAAGTAGTATTTCCTACCAGCCTTGGGGTTCCAGTAATCAAACTTGTCCAAGAGATCCAGACAGAAGAAGACAGTATGGTTAGGAGAATAAATGAAACGATCCATCTTCAGAAAACAAGGGAGCAGGTTTACAACAGAGCAATCAAACTCCAAGAAAACATAAAGAAATTACTTGACAAGAGAACCAAAGCTGTTGTTTTCAAAGTTGGGGACAGGATTCTGAAATGGGACTCAAGGAGAGAGGACAAAGGTAAGCATGGAAATTTTGACAGTTTGTGGCTGGGCCCATACATCATCCAAGCCACTGTGGGTCCAAATGCATTTTTTCTATAGGAATTAGATGGTACAGAGCTGTTTGGGGGTCCTGTCAATGGCAGGATGCTCAAGCTCTACTTCTACTGATTTTCATTTCCAGTTTCATTTCCATTGTACATACCATTGCAGTTTTTAATTTTTAAAAGAAAAAAGAGAAAATGTTCCAAAAGCAAAGAGAAAGGAAAGGGTCAGACATGCTTAAAACATGAACCATCAGTGTGTGACAGTCAGGCCCTAATAAGCCCAGGAATTTTCCAGAGTAAGTGCATACTCTAGACCAAGTAGACAAGCAAGACATGTACGATGGTCTTGGTCTGGAGTTTGCTCTTGCTCAGAAAAATTCTCAAGATGGGGCTCATGAAGATATCCTGCCTCAGAATCAGTCTATGCAGGAAGCATAGAAGTTGGTCCTAACACGCTTAAAACCTAGATCAGCATGAAGGAAAAGAAGAATCAGCTCTAACCTGCTCAAAACCAGAGCTGAAATGGAGAGAAGAAGTGACTCTAATATGCTCAAAACATGAATCACCAAGAATAAGAAGGATATTTCAAGTTTCAGATTTCAAGCTTTCACACTTTTTTTCCAGTTTCCTATAATTTTTGTCCATGTGTAACTGTCTTTGTGCCTTGGACTCACAGCAAGTCAGACAGTCTAATCCTGTTTTGACTGTTTTTCAATTTCCTGTCTTAGAATATAGAGAAGAAGTCTGCTGGACAGTTTAATCCCAGAAGATATTAGATTAGGTAGAGAAATATGTGAGACCAACAGTCTAACCTGGTCTCATAGAGAAATAAGGGTAGAGTTAGAATAGGTTTATTTTTTGTTTGCAAAATGAAATGATATAAAGGGTCTGCCAGCTCAAATGCACCCTAGAAGAAGAAAAAATGTTAGGACTATAGTTTGGGTAGGTAGACTGGTTGGGAAAGTCTTTCTACTGATGTTTTTCTCATATTGTGGTAGTTGAAAATCAGAAAATAAAGGGATGTGCCAAGAAACAGGCATCTGGCCTACACCAAAGATCATCTATTGGATTCTTGACTCCTTCAAGAAGAAGCCATCCCCATGTGGAGCCATTGTTAGCCCCCCTATGAAATTCTTGTCAAGAAAGCAGGGGGCTAGATAGTTTTGGAGCCTTCAAGGAATGCATTTTTCCGAAAACCCATCATCCTTGAAGTCCCTCCATGATTTTCCTTACACATTTTTCCTATGCTGATTTCCTTCCCCTATTAACCCCCTACACCCCTCCAAAATCCCCTCCAAATCCCACCATTATCCTTGGTTTCCTCAATTTTCCCCTCTATTCCACTATTGTTACCCTCTAGAGGCTCCAAAATGCATTAAAATGGCTTAAAAATGCATTTTCCACATTATGATCAGCCTATCCCCTTTCCCGCTAAGCCCCCCGCACCCTATCCTTCCATGCGACCCAGTGCCATGACCGAGCGCTAGGCGAAAAGGCGCTTGTTACATCTGTGCATCGGGCGCGATTACAGCCGTTGATCTGTACAGATTGAATGGCGATCGCCGCCCCACCAGCCCTCCATGTTCTCCCCTCCATAAACCATAGACCTTTATAATAAAACCTTATATTATAAAGTTTCCACTGTAAACCATGGTGCCCCCACAGTTGACTCCTCGGGATGTGGGAAGACTTAATCGAATGGTTGTTATTCACTGCGGGGGGTCGCTCCAAATTTCTCATGATAATCCAACGGTTCAGAATCTCCCCGCTCCAGTGGTCCCCCGCGCACTATTCAGAAACAGCCTGGTCTATTCCGCACCGCTTATGCATGGTGATTGGTTTTCCCCGAGCACCCAGCGATTCCATTTAGCGCTCACCACCTATCCCGTGTACGTTGGCAAAACCACTCTCTTCCCACGCATTATCTTTCAGTCCAGGTCGCCCAACGAAATTGTTGTTAGCCGTCAGATCTCAGATCACTCATCCAACTGCCATCATTCACCAGAGCTGCGCACTGTTTTAGCCCCGATCTTCGTACCCATGGTCCACCGTCTGTCGCCCGCCCACGTGTTCTCTGCCGTTGATCTCTGCCCCGATCAGATGGTCCGGATTCATTCTCCCGATGTTGACCATTCCATTGCTCCCAGTCCCACCTCGTCACCTCCACGTGTGCCCACCGTACACCCATTCGTTCTGTTGTGTATAACATTCAAAGTTGGGATGTTTAAGGTTATTTGGTTTAAATAACGTTTATTGCTGCAGTCCTCCATCTATCTCGACTTCTACTTCACACTGCATCCTTCCACCAAAATCCACCATTTTTCCACCATGGCATGGTTCTGCACAATCATTCCCACCGTCCCTACCGCGTCCGTCATCCCCATGTCTTTTGTCTTAACCAGCTTTCGTTTTGCAGGATTATTTAAAAGAAGAATGGCTGCCATGATGCACATATCTGCTACAAGGATAGCGAAATCCAAAGAAGATCAGTTACAACAGCTAAATTTATGAGCAAGGACCCAGGAAGGTAAATACTGGACGTTCATTAGAAGAATCAGGGTTTAAACTCCATGGAAAACCCTCCGGCGCCATTAAAGCTCAAAATACATGGACAGAGACAGAGATGGAGCGGCAAAGTGTTTTAATGCAAGAAAAGAGATTGGAGCACGTCAATGAAGATCTTAAGCCTTGAATCAGCGGTTTAAGAGGAAAAGCACCAGGTTGAAGACCCCGAGGATCGATCAAATGATCTTGAGCGCAAGTAAAAGGTAACATCAGGGTTTATTCATCAGCAGAATGTTTTTCTTCATCAAGTACAGGGCGTCCATAAAGATTTTACTATGCACTGTGTCCCTGAAGGGATTCCCACCCTAACAGCAGTTCAAAGCAATTAGAACATTTATGAAGAAGACTTCTCAGTAGTTCATTTTCCTTTTGTTTATTTACCACAAGTACAGCATTGCAGCCCAAATATGTCAGAATCATATCTGAGAAGATCACTCTTTCACAAAGGGGAGACAGAGATTGAAAACTCAGCAGTCATACAGAATGGGTTTCGGCCCTACATTCATTTCTGTGTTTAATGTTACATTTCGTATTCACCTAGCCCCTCAGTCGATCTCTGCTCATCTTCTGCTATAAAATGCAGAAGGAAGTTATTGTAAAGGTTGTTGATGAGATATCAGAGAAATGCAAGAATTTTCCTCTTGAGACAAGTTCTCTGTGAAATATTGTAACATAGGTTGAGATTTGATGTATTCAAACTGAATGTTCAAGCTGTGGGCATTGATGTACCTGATTGGTGTTGTTTTTAATATGACAAGCACATTTCTTTGGATCCTGATCTAAAGCACCTGGTGATGTTTCCTTATTTATGCGTTTGATTTCATTTCATTCCATTTCTACTAGCTCACATCAAAAGTTTGGCATAAGATTTAGCCTTGATAGGTACCTTATGTTGCTGCTCTCCCAGCCTTCTATCTTTTCTACTTATATGTGTATCTGAATATTGATTTCAACTGATTTAACTAGTGTAGTGGATGTTATTGCCTGCTCTCTAATGTATGAATTGAAGAAATCTATGTTTAGATGTTCTTGCTAGGATTTAGTTGGATGAGTTGAGAACACTGGGAGGTCAAGAACCCTGTCTCTGCCTCACTAGGATCTTTCCATCTTAATTAAGCCTTTCTAAGATCCCTTGTATTGCCTCCAATTTTGTCCAAGCAGGTCTGGAGTTAAATGACCTCTGACCTGATCTATAGACAGAATTGGATGGTTCCCCTCTTTTCGTTTTCAGTCCTTAATGTCCCATTTCACCAATCATCTTTAAGATCCACATGCTCTAGATGACTAGCCCAACTGAAAGCTTGCACATTGAACACAAGTAGATCCTTTCTTGACTCCATAGCCCAATGGCCTTGATGTTCCCTGAGTTATCTATCTTTGCCTAGTTTCCTCTTTTCTCATCCTTGTCCTATATTGGACCTTTCTTTCCCGATTCCCAACAACCAAACCAACAATCAAAAAAACAAACCTTGTGCCTGTAACTAGCCTAAAACCTTAACATTTGAGCTTCAAAGATATAAAATCTTTGAAAATTATAGAGCGATCCCTCTCTAGGCCTAGGAGGGCTAGATCCTAAGGTCTGAAAGTGGTTCTATGTTGTCTCGTCTTTTGGTCTTGTCAACCTGACCAAAACATCGGAACCCCAACACCTAACATGCCTTGGAACTTTACAACATGTGTTAGCACTTCTTGGGATTCATTGCAGACCTTGGCACTCCCTAGTTGTCATTCCCTCATAGATAACCTTACTTTTTTTGTGACTTGGGAACCCAACCAAGTCATTGAAAAAATTGTGTTGTGTCTAGCACAAAGTCTCCCTTTGTCTGAAACTATTTCATACATCTTCTTATCGCAATCATAAACTTGCCTCCTTCAAGTCCTATTATGAAATTCTCCTAACACACTTCATCTATCGAACACCTGGAATTTACTAACACTGCTTGACAAACACTCTTATTCGTTTGTTTCCATGCACTTTTTACTAGTTCTCCCTCCCTGACACTCCTAAACACTCCTTGTCATGCATTAAAACTAACTAGAATGTGTTAGCACACCTTTTAATTCATTGGGACACCCCCGCACTCCTTAAATCTCATGTCCTCATAACTACCCTTATTTTTTTTACACTTAGGAACCCAACCAAGTCCTGACTTGACTACAACAACTTGACCAAGTTTCATATACTACAACTAGACTATGCATTGTTGACCTAAGAATGGATTATAACTAATCTTAGGCTACTCATGGCCAATATTAACACATCTCACTTAAGAAGTTACCAAGTTAAGGCTCACGTCCAATCGTGGCCATAAAACAACTGAGCAACATATTATACATATTGACGCGCCATAAAACCTGGAGCGTCTAACAATCCCTTAGAAATATGTGTCACATGGTAGCATCCCTTGCATCCCTTGACATGATTTGGAACTCCCTAACACACCCTATCATTCCCTAACATGCCCTAGAACTCTAACATGCCTTGGCATTTCCTAGCATATAATAACCTTTTCATTCCCTTCTTAGCACAGTTGGAACTCGTTGACACTCCCCATCACACACTCTATATTCGTTCATTTCCATGCATTTTGAACTAGTTCTCCATTAAATTTCCTGGCACTCCCTAGCACTTCGTGAAACACATTGACACACCCTGGAACTTAGCACATCTTGTCATGTTGCTCTGGAACTCTAGTATTCCTTAGCACTACCTAACATACATTCTCACTCCCTCCTTAGCACACCTAGAATTTGATAACAATCCCTGTCACACACTATTATTCATTCATTTCCATGCATTTGAAACTATTTCTCCCTTGTTTCTCCCTGGCACTCCATAACACTCCTTGACATTCATTGGCACACCCTAGCACATGGAACATCTTGGCATGTTTCCCTAACCTCTAGCATACCTTGACACTCCCTCCTTAGCTCACCTGGAACTCACTGACACTTCCTATCACAATCTCTTAATTATTCATTTGAATGCATTATTTTCACCTAGTGCTCCCTTGTGTGTCGCTAGGAATCCTTAACACTTCCTAGCATGTGTTGGCACACCTTGGCACCTGGGACATCTTGGCCACATGCCACTTTGGCACACTAGCATGACTTAACACTACCTAGCATACCATGTCACTCCCTCCTTAGCATGCTTGGAACTCTCTAACACTCTGTGTGACACACTCTTATTCATTCATTTCCATTCATTTTTACATAGTGCTCCCTTGTGTTTCCTTGTAACTCGCTAACACTCAACACACATTGGCACTTGGCACATCTTGGTATGCTTCCCTAGAACTCTAGCATGCCTTGGAAATATCTAGCATATATTTTCAGTCCCTTCTTAGAAAACTTGGAACTCCATAGCATGCCCTATAACTCCTTGACACATATTTTCCCTTGGCACTTAGTGGCACTTGAAAATTCTTAGCATGTATTTGGATGCCCTTGAATTCGTTAGCATGGTTTAAGATAAAATTTATTTGAGACCAATTATTCACAATTAAGAGAGAAGTAATAGAAAATGATTTGGCACTTAAGACACGCTAAAACATGGCCCTTGGCATGTATTGGCACTAGTGTTGGTATGCCTAGCATTCCCCTCTTGAAAAGGTAAGGTCCTAAATTATTAACCCTCATATATTTTCATTTATTTTCATTTTAATTTGGTGTTCCCTTTTGTCGCTTAACACTCCTTGACACATGTTTGCATACCCTAAAACCTAGCACATCTCGCCATGCCTTAACATATGGCATTTCTTGGCATGCATTGGCACTATCTGACACATATTATCACACCCTGGAACTTCTTGAAATTCCATAACATTCCCTAGAATTCCTTGTCACTCCCCCCTTGTCATGATTGACACTCGTTGACACCCCCAAAACACCCTCTTATTCTTTCATTTCCATTCATTTTCACTCGATAATTATGTTTGATGGGGTGCATGTCTATAAAGAGTTCCTTTAAGAGAATAAAAAAATGATCACACCATTACTAACATAAGTAATTGTGAGATTCTACTTGAATGACATTAGGAAACTGCACAAAACATTTTAAGAATGACATTTTTATGGTTTTTTGTTATGGTGAGGGAATGGTAAGAAGTGAGTGGTCAATATGGTGTGTGAATGCTTAGAATACCTTCTCACTCTCTCCTTGGCATGATAACTAGCACTCATTTCCACTCCCTGACACACCCTCATATTCATTCACTTTCATGCATTTTGACCTAGTGCTCCCTTGTGTTGTCCTATTACTCCCTAACACTTCTCAGCATGCATTGGCACTCTTTACTTGGAAATTTTCGACATGCCCTACCACTTCATAACATGATAACACTCCTTGCCAAATATTGGCACTTGGCACATGTTAGCACTTGGAAAGTCTTAGCATGTCTGACATGCATTGAGATGAATTCGTATGCTTTGGCATGGTTTAACATTAAATTTATTTGAGATCAATTATTGGAAAGTAGATGAGAAGAAATAGAGAAATATTTGGCACATAGAATGCACTAACACTTTGCACTCGACACCTATTCGCACCTAGTGTTAGTGTGCCTAGCATGTCCCTCGTGAAAAAGGTAAATTGACGAGTTATTAACCCTATTATGTGTTCATATCCTTGTAGTTTAACTTGTTTCTTTGTTTGTTTCCTTGACCGTCCCTGACATGCATTGTCACACCCTTGAACATCTTGGAAAGCCTTAACACTTGGAACATATTAGCATATTTGACATGCCTTCGCACTATCTATCACATATTAGCATTCCCAAGCATGCCTTGGCACTCATTCCCTCACAACTAGCCTTACTTGGGAAACTTAAATTCCTTGGAACACCTTGGCACTCCCTAGCTATCATACCCTCATAGATAGCCTCACAATGGTGTGCTAAACTGACCCTTGTGGATGGGTCTCCTGGAATCTCAGCCAATATTTTGGAGTCATTATAATGAGCTACAACCTGTACAGTTCCTTAGGCTTGACGAGCTAGATCGGCACTGTGGAACACACTTGAATCTACAAAAACGCTATCACATCCCATCTACATCACCAAGGCAACATTAACATGTGTAGGGATGCCTCTTGTTGCAAAAATTACAACATGAAACCTTTCCATCTATTTGGGTTTTCCTCCCAAGCTCAGAGAGAGGAAAAAAATGTTTAGAGAAGGTAGAGATGTATCATCATCCAAGCTTTGTAGCTCATGTATATTACCCAACATAGACCTTACATGTCCTACTGCTTCAATACATTCCAAGTACCAACTTCTCCTTTGGCCTTGATCACAACAACTCCTTCAAAAATCCTTTTTAGAGCCTCACCAAGGTTCCAACAACCATAGAAAAAAGGCATACATTAATTATGTCTCTTGATATGGTGTATGTCACCTGCAATAGTGAGCACTTCACTCTCATTAATGTAATCAATACTAATAGCCTCCATGCAACATCATAACAAAGGGAGTGTAACACTAGTCACACTGGTCATATTTTATGGGGATTATAACTCATCTTAGGCTACTCATGTCCAACCTTAACTCATCCCACTCAGCAAGTTACCAAGTCAAGGTTCACGTCCAACCATGGCCATAAAAAAACTAAGCAACATAGTTTACATCTTGACATGCCATAACACCTGGAACATTTAAAAATACCTTGACACTATGTAGTAGATGTTATCATCCCTTGCATTCCTTAGCATGCTTTGGAACTCCCTAACACACCCTACCATTCCATGACATGCCCTGGCACTCTAGCATGCCTTGGAATTTCCTAGAATATAATCTTGTCACTCCCTCCTTAGCACACTTGGAACTTGCTGAAACTCCCTATCGCACACTCTTATCCATTCATTTCCGTGCATTTCGAACTTGTTTTCCCCAATGTTTCAGTGGCACTCCCTAATAGTTCGTGGAACACATTGGCACACCTTGTAACTTAGCACATATTGGCATGTCACCTTGACACTCAAGAATTCCTTGGCACTACTGAACATACCTTGTCACTTCCTCCTTAGCACACATAGAAATCGCTAACAATACTTGTCACACATTGTTACTCACTCATTTCCATGCATATGAAAGTAGTGCTCCCTTGTTTTTCCTTGACACTCCATAACACTCCCTGGAATGCATTGGCACACCCTAGCACCTAACACATATTGACATGTTTCCCTAACCTTTAGCATGCCTTACCACTGCTTAACATACCTTGTTACTCCATCCTTAGCACACCTTGAACTCACTGACACTTCCTATCACAATATATTAATCACTCATTTGCATGCATTATTTTCGCCTAGTGCTCCCTTGTGTGTCCCTAAGACTCCCTAACACTTCTTAGCATGTGTTGGCACACCCTAGCACCTGGCACATCTTAGTCGCATGCCACTATGGCACACTAGCATGACTTAGTTCTTCCTAGCATATAATGTCACTCCTCCTTTACACACCTGGAACTCACTGACACTCCCTGCCACACACTCTTATTCATTCATTTCTATGCAATTTGACATAGTTCTCCCTCGTTTTTCCCTAGAACTCGCTAACACTAAACACACATTGGAACTTCACACATCTTGGTGTGCTTCCCTAACACTCTAACATGCCTTAGAACTATCTAGCATATCTTGTCACTCCCTCCTTAGAAAACTAGGAACTGCATAGCATGCCCTATAAATCCCTGGCACGTATGGGCTCTTGGCACTTGGTGGCACTTCAAAATTATTGGCATGCATTTGGATGCCCTGGAATTCCTTGGCATGGTTTAAGATAAAATTTATTTGATATTAATTATCACAATTAAGAGAGAGGTAATAAAGGATGATTTGGTACTTAAGACACATTAGCACTTGGCCCTTGGTATGTACTGGCACTAGTGTTGGTATGCCTAGCATGCCCCTCTTGAAAAGGTAAGGTCCTAAATTATTAATCCTCATATGTATTAATTTATTTTCATTTTAACTTGGTGTTCCCTTTTGTTGTTTGGCACTCCTCAACACATGTTTTCATACCCTAACACCTGGAACAACTTGTCATGCTTCAACACATGGCATGTCTTGGCATGCATTGGCATGCCTTGGCACTATATGGCACATGCTAGCACACCATGACACTTCTTAAAATGACCTAGCATTCCATAGCATGCCTTTTCACTCCCCCCCTAGCATGCCTTGTCACTCCCCCCTTGGCACGCTTGACACTCACTAACACTCCCTAACACCCCCTCTTATTAATTCATTTCCATTCATTTTGAATTGATGATTTATGTTTGATGGGGTGCATTTCTAGAAAGGGTTCCTTTAAGAGAATAAAAAAATTATCGCACCATTACTAACATAAGTAATTGCGAGATTCTACTTGAATGACATTAGGAAACTACACAAGAGATTTTAAGAATGACATTTTTAGTTTTTTTTTTTTTTTAATGGTGTGGGAATGGTAAGAAATGAGTGGTCAATATTGTGATTTTATTTCCCATTAAAGTGATTATCCTTATGAGAGACTCATCTTGAGAAAATGACACCCTCTTCATGTTTACCTTCCAACTCCTAATCTTCTCAAAATAAAGGCCAACTTGCACAGTGAGGTAAGGGATGTTGGTCTATGGTGTGATGAGTGAATGGTGAGAGTGTTAATGTACTATGAGAGGGACTAAACCATTTACTTTGTGTCTTTTATGGATGACATGATGTAGGTGCGTCATGGAACCATAGGGCCACTGGAAAGATTGTGTAAGATATATCCCAACATAATCAATGTCTTGAGAGAAATCTATGGAGAGGGATCAAAATAAATTATATTGGTGAGTCCACCAAAAAATATTTACTAGAGAGTAACACCATGCTGATCAATGACACACATGGAGTCTTTTGAGCTAGGAATTTTTTTTCTAAAACTTTGTTTGGAGTGTCACTAAATTGGTGGAATTCGCAAATTCATGACATTGTAAATTATATAGGAACATTGTTGCTTTTGTTATAGAGGCTAAGGTTTGCAAGGAGAATAGGTTTTGTAGGGTCTTAGGGGAAAATAAGCATCAATTTCTAGCTCTACGATATACTAAAGAGTATGGATTATATGAGTAGTTGATATAGATTATATGACATTGAATCCACCTTGATATGGAGGTTTTTATGTGTTAGAGAAATTAAAAATATGGCAGTTAAACAATTTCTCTTGCATGGCATTATCTTGCGATTTTTTTTTATGATTATTTTCTCTTTCAATTTATCTTTTCTTATCATAACGAGTAATGCCAATGAAAAAATTGAAGAATACACAAGATGTAGGCACATGTCAGGGAAAAACCCCACTCTTTGGGGAAAACCCAGCCAAAATTCTTCCTTTAGTAGATTTAAGATGAGACGACCAAGACCTTTAGATTATAAACTTCCTGCATCAATTCATCCCTTCACTGTGTTAGCATCGAGATCTCTTTTTCTTGTACCTAAATTTGAAAATCAACTTATAAAGAACATTAAAATCCATTCCACACCTTCCCCCAACTCTATCTTTGATAGTGCATCTCAACTTTCAAGCAAGATAAACTCAAATCATGGGAAAAGAGAGATGTTTATTTACGAGTGATTCAATTTCCCAAAAACCATTTTCAGTGAGCAAGTCCTTCCACTAATTGAGGTACTATATCACTTGGTTTGGATTGTAAAGATTTTGTTGAAGTCCACATTGTGAACAGGCTTGCCTTCTTCATGAAGTACAAATAACTCAGTCTAGACTGGAAAATGGCCACCCATTTTCTTATTTATGCATGAAACTTGAAATATTGCATCAGGAATTAGACTTCTCTTTGGTAGATTCAAGGTGAAAGAATCTAATATAATCTTCTTATGAATTTGATATACTCCATAGAACTTTGGTGCCAATTTATTCTTTCGCTAAAGGCATCTATTGAGTTTTTTAAGGTCAATTTTGAGGAAGCATAAAATGTATTTTTCTAGGGGTTGAGTCATTTGTTGGATTCATATGTCCTAGAGGTTCCCACATGATAAATAAACTATAAATATGTAAGAGGCATCTAGTAAAGCATGTAATGAGGGAATTTTTGTGGTATTCATGGCATTCAAGCATAAATTTGATATTAAATTGAGTATAAAAGAGGCCTCTAATGAAGTGTGTACTGAAAATTAGTTAATGGAAGGTGTTGGAGTTTTATTCATAGCCTAGATAGTTCTCAACAATAAAATGATTTTACATTTAATAAAGATTCTAGATTTTTGCATCTTGTTTTGAACATCATTTGTAGTTTGCTTACATAGGTGGCATTTTATATGAAAAATAAATGTTTCATTCAAAAGATTCATTGCTACCATAACCATTTTATCCCCCAAAATTAGGGTTTCCTCTCTCCTTTTCCTCAACAAAATACAATCTCAAACCTTCATTCTAATAAAGACAAACAAATAGTGTGCATAATTCTCAGTGTCTAGATCTCGCTTTCTCTCCCTCTCGCTCACTCCCTTTCTTTCCTTCTCCTTAACTCCCTCTCCATATCTCCCTCCACTTCTCCCTCTCTTTCCTCAATGGAAAAACCAAAATCCAAACCCAAAGAATTCGATACCCAAATATTTATGGCTTTCCATCCAGCTACTAACCCCCCCAACCTTCTATTAGCATCCAAGGGAATGAAACTCCACCCCTTTAGTAGGGATTCTATACATCTAACAATATAGACACCATCTCCTGAAAATTGTCACCAACAACCTGGAGGATGTTTTGCAGAGAGCAGTTGCATGATATAGCTTTTCCTCAGCACCCAAAACCTCCAATCCAAAATCCTTTTCTAACCTAATATTTCCTTGCCTCTAGATGGATAGTCCTACGTAGAAAAGGGAAGCTCATAGTTTTTAGCAATGTGCCCATACCTATGGCCCCACCTACAACCTAAAATGTATTCCTTCATAATCCAATATTTGAATACAGTACACCCAATCCCAATATCCATGCCTTCTATAAGCCCTTCTCTGAGGTCCATATTAACCAAAATATGGGTGCATGTCTTAATCCCCATCTCTAAATATGCAGATTCATGGGCTAGATAAGATCCCAATGAGTTACCTATATATTTGAAAATTAGGGCGCCCCAATAGTTAGGAGGGAGACTTGGAAGATGAACCTAGATTGGTGCCATATCTAGTCTCTCCTTCTTTTCATCGAAGAGGGGCATCTAGAAATTGGAAAGCATAGAAGATGAATCAATTTTCTAAACCATTTGTTGTACCTTCTAGGTGTCTACTACATCTTTGAAGCACAAATGAATCCAACCTCGGGCTAACATTGACACCTTTGCAGGAAATTGGAAAATAGGTAAGATTTCCTTGTCATCCCACAATTTTAGGGTTGAGGATTTGAATTTTTAGCCCCTTACTTGCCCCACCAAGGAATTTTGGGACATTTCCTCAATCTTTTGAATGATGACGTTGACTACCAAAACTAGAGAAAGGAGGACTATGTTCTTCTTCTTGACACTACAATGGACTTTCCTCTTCCTTGCTTTCTCAGACTCCTTTTGAATCATAACTCCTTATTCACAAGAGTGTTTCTCCCTGAAAACCCCAAGACCAATCATGATGTTAGTTTGAACTTCTTCCATCTCCGAGGTAAGGCTCTCCTTCACTAGTTTGTTGAAGGAGGATGAGGTTGATGGCACTTGAGATGAAGGATATATGCGAAAACAATCTGGAGTGGCTTCTGAGAGTGAAGAACCCCCAATGTGTTCAAAAAATTCTAAGAACTCTGAGGTAGAAGTAACACATTGGATGTCTTCCTGCAATATCTGGGACAATAGGGAAACTAAATTTAGAGCCAAAGACCCCAAGAATATTTCTTTAGCCCTTGAAAAATGTCTTGAGGCATCGGGTAGCCAAAACTAAAGGACCCAAATAGTGCATGGCTGAAGCAGCGATTAGGGTCTTCGAACTGCTAGATAGTTGCCTATTGAATTCTTAACTTTTCTTTCTAAAGATCTGGTAGGCCCAGAAACCATGGTATGGTGACCTTCTAAGTTGACTTTGAAATGTGAATGGATATAATCCTTGGGACTAGACCAAATTTGTTGAAAACCCCCCTTCTCTTGTTCATAATCCACCAACTCCTCCTCCTCCATGTGGGTCCAATATTAAGCAATCAACATCTCATTTGAAAAGCATATTTGATGAGTAGTTGTGTGTCTTCAAAGGGTTTATCGTGGCGACCATCTTTGTACAAAATATATATCATGTGATAAAAAACTCATGGTTACCATTTAGTCTTATTTTTCATTTTGACAAGGATATGAGTGCCTGCCATTGTCCACAGCTTGTTCACTCTTTGTCAAAACTATGCCCTACTCTAGCCTGAAACTCCACGACCCTTTCTCCACCTACAATTTTTCTATGGGCCTCTAGGGTTTCTTTAATGTTGAATTCTTCTCCTATGGTAAATATGTTGTAATGTCTTCTTTAACATTTTGATTCCATCAAAATAAAATAAAAATTAAAAACATAAAATTAATAATAAATCCAATCTAGATCTATCTTAACTCTAGATCTACCAATGGCCGAGAGGGAGGAATCAAATCCCTTAAGGTGCAAAACTATTTAGATTTGATCATTTTAGACACTTGAGAGATTCAAAGTTAAAGTGAATCTAGATTAATCATATACAATAAAAAAATAAAAACATAAAGTACTTTGTAAAATCAACATAGTTTCAACCATTCTTTTAAAAAATATTAAAATATTTACAATATTTGAATAAATTTTAAGAAATTAAAATATTTATTATATTGGTTTTTTAACTTTTAAGAAATTAAAATATTTATTATATTGATTTTTTTTGGACCCTTCCCATTAAAATTCTCTACTCATCCGAAAATAATTTTCCCACTCCATTTAAATTTTAAATGGAGGATTGGCAGGAAAGCAAAACACAGAATTCAGTTACCAAAAAAGTAAACTAGATCTAGAGGAGGGGAGCCTTAACACCCTCTCATCAATACTGAGTGCATTGAAGAGTTTGACTTTAGCAAATATGACGAATCTATTATTCAGTTTCAAGAAGAAATGGCCCCTCCTCCTCCATCCATTGAGAGGCCTGTGAGAAGGTAAGAGTTTAAGCATTTATTCCTGTAAAATGTAGTTGTCATTCCATAGAAATTAGACCATCATCTGTGCACTCTCACAAGATGCAGAAAAATCCACAAGGAATGTTCGTAAATGCTGACGACTCCTAGGAATTATCACAGCATTCAGGAGGCCACAAAGCTTTGAACATGCTATTGAAATTAAGCTAGAGACAGAGGTTCCATGGCAAGTCTTTGACTATCCCTTAGAATGTGGAGTGGAGAAATATTTGCAGAGGAAAGCTACAGGCTAGCGAATCGATCTTGCAACCTATATTCGCAATTTTCAAGTATTCAGGTACTCTAATATTTAATATAATCATAGATTTAAGCAGTGCATTTTATGAAAAAATAAAAAGCCCAAACTAAATTTCTCTATTAATGGTAGCCTTGGATGTTGTTTAGAAGATTCAGCAAGAGGTGTTAATCGATAAATCTGAAATTCAAGAAAGGTCACGGAAAACCCAATTCAAAATCAATGTGTGTCACCTTTGGAGGAAATCTAGATGTCAAAGAAAGGAAAAAGTATTTTTGTTATTCTGAAGCAATGGAATTGCCCTGCGGTTTTTTCGGTGAGTAACATAGTTAATCTGAAAATATTAGATATCCCAATAAATATTATTTCATTAAATGTTTCTATAAACTATACATATTGACTACCTATGGTTTGATCCAACCCCAATTTTGAAATTCAATATCCTATAACACTTTGTTTACCTGTTTGTAAAGAATACAACCACATTTTTTAATATGATTCCGTAGGCATTAGCAGATTATTGCAATAAAAATTATCCCACAAACCTGCCCGTGATGGATCGCAATCCCTCAACTTCCATATTTTTTGTACCTTTTTAGTGGAGACATTGAAACCCTATACCGGGATGGTCGATAAAGACAGGTTGGGATAGTAGAGTAGGGGGGCTGAAAATCTTCGTGTCACCAAGATTTTCACCAATTCAAATTTAGTTCGTGGAAGGATTTCATTATATCTGTACCCATATCCATTTATATGGATTCAATGACAGAACAAAAAATTACATAGGCATGTGCTTACCAACATTTAACATCTCCATCGAGTTGAAGGCAAGCCAGGAAATGCTATCAAAAACAAGGATTAACGATTTATTTTAGTTTGTAGCAGGTGGACCCTATAGCGTAAGCGACATAGACTTGTCCTAGATTTTAGGAATATCGCCCTCCTCCTCCAGCATCTTCTCAGTTTCTACCATTCGAGGTATTAGTGCCCCATAAAATGCGGGCACAAAATACCCATCACGTCCTGCTCCCTGCTCTGATGAATACTCTTGTATACTATTGGCCATTGCCCAGTCCGTGATGAGATAATTGGGGCCCCTCTCAGAAGTGGTGTCGAGAGCCTTTCTACAGCTTATGATCTCCAATAACAAAACCCCAAAGCTGTACACATCACTTTTTTCTGTAATTTTTCCTAGATAGCGTACTCAGGGGCCAAGTGGTCATGCGTCCCTGCTACTTTTGTCGTCACATGGGATTTTCCTACTTTAGTCATAATCTTGTCCATGCCAAAATCGGCCACATGGGCATTCATTTCCTCATCCAGCAGAATTTTAATGGGTTTGATGTCTTTGTGATGAATTGTAGGCTCGATGACGTTGTGCAGATAAGCCAGTCCCTTGGCAATCCCTAAGACGATGTTCCTTCGATGTTCCTTCAGAATTCAATTCCATTGCACTGGATTTGTTTTATCATTTTATCTAAAGAAGAAAAAAAGGCCATGGAGCTATGCAGGGGTTTGGTGGTTATTTCAGCTATATTTGGAGGTTACGACAGGATTAGGAAACCCATGCATGTAAGGAAAATCACAGCATAAAATGTGTGTTTCTTCATGTTTATGGACAATGCATCTCTCACAGAGCTTGCTAAGTACCACATCAAGCCGGATGAGTCTCACATAATTGGAATTTGGCACATAGATTTTGTTAGAGTTTCCATACAAGGAATCTATAATGAATGGCCTCATACCCAAATATCTTCCTCATAGGCTTTTCCCAAACTATGTTTACAGCATTTGGATGGATGCCAAGTTGCAGCTTGTTGTTGATCCCTTGTTAATTTTGAAAAATCTCCTTATAAATCACAATGTTGATATTTCTATGTCCAAGCATCCTTACAATATTAATACCATTGAGAAAGCTAGCTTTACAGTCAAGTGGGGAAAATGGAGAAAAGAAGTTGTGAGTATCAAATTCACCATTACTGTGTTGATGGTTTGCAGCCTTGGAGCTCTGAAAAGCTTCCCTACAACAATGGTATGAGAGCTCAGTATTGTTACTTTTTATCCATGATTTCAGAAATTTTACCTATATATCTTGATTCTTGATCACTGTAACTAATTTTCCACATGTTCTTGTTGATGTGACAGATGTTCCAGATACTACACTCATATTGAGAAATCACAACCTTCCAACAAACCTATTTTCCTACATTTTGTTCAATGAATTAGAGGTCTTCAATAAATTAGTTGGCATTTTCTTATGTTAGAGATATGATAAGCCAAAAAATGATTATTTACATGTTTGATGTAAACATTTTCAATATAACCACAAATGAATATCGACATTCCCGCAAAATTAGTGAGAGAATTTTCAAGAAATGTGGTGTGAACCAGAAAATTTCCTTGGGACACGATATTACAACCTGCAAATCGTATTTGGACAGGACGTGGAATGAAAAATATTTTGTACTATAACAATTTTAGTGAACTCCGTATCAAATTTTAGCCCTATATACTATGCACCTTATCTCCTTTGAAGGTGTCAATTCTGCTAGCATATACACCTTCTTTTCTTGGTCAGAAACATACTTCACCCCTTTTATTAAGCGACGAGCTTTCAAATTTTTCAATGCTTTGTTAACCTGTGGCTGCTGCAAATTTGTTTCTCTTTTCATATCTTCTGTCCATATACCCATATTCCCAACATTTTTTTATGACTTGATATATGATCATATCTTCAAATTAGAGGCCCTTAAACCTTACAGATTCTTCTTTCATCTATTGCTCATAAACTATGAAATCACCGTGCTTGAAAACTAAGAGTTGACAATTTTGACGTAGGGCATTGAGTGCCTGAGCTCTAACATTGAGATCAATATTTTTAAGATTTTCCTCCATGGTTCTACCTATCAATCCATCAGAGAAATTAGTGAAAATATCCAATATTCTATTGATGGTTGTAGCCATTTGTGAAGCTGATGCTGCCATCTCTAAGATCTTCAAAACTATAATGGGATTTGAACCCTAGAACAATATGTGCATTTGCAATGTCTGATTATTCCGATTACTCCATTTGTAGTATGGGCTTTGAACCCTAGCCACAATATGTGCAGCCCTCAAGCAAAACAAAAAATGTATGTATATATTCTCTGCATTTTGAAAATTTGTGTGGGTATTACTATGTTATAATCATAGAAAAAAAAATTATGCACAACTAAATTTTGATAATTTGGATACAAAATGTAGAATTGAGTGGTGCCTGAAGAATTGTTTGGTGGGGGGGAATTTCTAACTAGTGGATTTAGTTTCGAATTTCTTTATGAACAGTCCTCACTTATTTATCAGTCATTTTCATCTCAAGCATATCAATGTCATTTTCCAACATATATTATTATCATATACTCATGCAACCTGCTGTCCATATGGTTTCCATGTTTCATTTTCGCAGTTGTCACTGTAGAGGCAACCCTGCCCTCCTTTTACCAAACATATCTAGCTGTAAATTTTTGCCCTTTGTTTACAAAAGGGGTAGGTAGGTGTCATTTATTTGACTCTTTATCATCACTACTCACAAGTTAATTCAATGATATCCAGCATCCCATAGATTTAATGTCTTAGCTTCCTATGATCTATCATAGCCCAGATTCTCATGGTTTGCTTTTAGAGCCAAACATTTTGCAAAGATTAATATTTTGGTGATCATCATGAAACCTTCTTTAGAGATTCTGTTGTGCTCTTTTGGTCTTGAGTTTGCATTCTTGAATTTGAAGTGTGCTTTGAATTTCTTTAACTGTTCCTATGAATTGTATTCAATTTCAGATTGTCTATCCATACACAGAAGAGATATAGATAAAAGCCTGTTGATGTATGTTGTATTCGGTGTTGCTTTCTGACTTGTAATCCAAGGGAATTAATGCGATAATCCATTGTATCCAGGAACATGGATTTGTACTTCTATCACCAATGAGTGCCTCAACTTACTATTCCTATTTTTGTCACTATGAATGGAAATTTTTTAGATGCTTACTTTGAGATTTCTTTGAGACTACTTATGCCTGACAGTGATACTAATTTTTTTGTCCATTTTTGTCAGGGCTAGGATTATTTGGAAAATGCATCAACTATTGACATTGGATATACTATACTATTAGAGCACGCGATTGTGGAGAGGGACCAAAGGTATGCTTTTTTCTCCTTCTAATTCTTGTTTTAGTTTGATTCATATCCTTACCACAAGAATAAACTATGTGGTATTTGAATGAATATTTGTTTGTGTTTGTACCAAAATATGTGAGATGCTCTACATCCTGCTTGGGGTGGGCAGGTCCATCAATATTTTATTTTCATGTAATGACATTTAATCTATACTATGTATTAGGTGCATCGAATATAATATCCCAGATCCATCTACTTTTGGTTTCGATAGAGTCAATATTGCATATCTTGAGTTCAGAGAAATAACTGATGTATTGAATATTGAAATTTGAGATATTCAACGTCGAGTTTTGGAACATTGATGTGCATATTAGACATAGTTTTAGATGTGTATGTGGTAGTGTATATTGATTTCCATTTGATATTAGTGCAATTAATCTCATTTTTTTTGGAGCTAACTGTTTGGGCTCAACCTAGTCTCCTAAATTGAGTTCATTTAATTGTCAACCAGGGTTGGTACACTGCTGAAGTGAAGTGCACTATATGTGCCTAGGTGTTTGTTTCTTAATGCGTTGTGTTTAGTGTTTTATGATGTTTTTTTCTTTTGATGGTTTTATGTTTACAAGAAGAGGAACTAAATGCTGGTGGAAAGAAGCTACTGGTTAAAAACAGAGTGAAGCCTAATTTGTTGATGACAAATGACAAATGCAAATTCAAATACTGAAACAGAACCAAACCTAAACTATGACTAAGCAGAATACAAAGCTTGATAATGAATTCAAGAAAATGAATCAAAACATAAACTTAACTTGTCCAATTCTTTCATTAAAGGTATTTTGGAAGAGCTTGAGAAATGGGCAGCTAAGTATACAAATTCTCCTAGCTAAAAAATTAAACAATCAGCTTATAATGATACAACATCGTATCCATGATTAAAGGTTTGTTGAAGCATATTTGGAGAAGAATATTGGTAACATCATAAGATCTCTACTCTAAGACTAGCTCCTAACTTTATTCTGCAACTTAGTTTAACATCACTAAACTTCACTCAAAGGTTATAGATTTTTAGAATAGTCTTTTGAGGAAAGGTTTGTTTGTGAGATGATAAAGAGGTTGCAAAAGTACTTCAGGCCTTGGGATGATACTGTCTTCTGTCCAGATGGTTATAATTCAATTATAGATTTGGAACAAAAGAAGGTTTTGTAAATAATGAAGGCCGTGGTGTTTGAGTCCAACAACTAATGTAATCTAATATGCAATGGATGACAACTAAATGTGGAATGTAAATATAATGAGGTAAGCTAAAAATGAACTAAGAAGTCACTAGTCTACAATAAACAGTGCTAAACTTAACAAGCCATTATCAAACTTAAAACAAAATAATAGAACATGAATTGAATGCAATTTGACTTCGGAGTACCCTAACTAAGTTATCATGCATTAATCTATGGGATTCTACAGCCTGTTTTGTCCATCATGAATGGTGTTTTGGAAGAGCTTCTTAGAACAATCCTGACTGTACAATTCAGTGCAAATGAAAACATAAAGACTGAAAGAAATTTAGAAACTGAGACATCACAGCTATCTCCTACCCATCATTATGATATTTTGGAAGAGCGTTTTAAGAGTAAGATCAGCTATGCTACTTAGTGCAAACAAACAACTGAAACATTCAGTATCACAGTCATGCCTTAGACATCATAAGGATTTTTTGGAAGAGTTTTCTTAGTATAAGTTCAACTGTGACAATGAACAAAAGAAACTACAATTAAATCCTACAACACTACAGCCATTTCCCATTCATTATCATGATCTTTTGGAAGAGTTTCTTAGAACAAGTATAGCTATAGTTGCTAATGAAATTAACTATGAACTCAAACTTCAAAAACGTGAAAAAAACTAAGATACTTATCTAAATTACGAAAGTAAAGTCGTGCAGGAGGTAGGGGCCCTCTACCACCAGACGGAATCTAGCTCTAGATCAACTCAACGTGTTCAAAGCAATGTTGTCTTCTTCATTAAAGGAGAAATAACTTGAAACAGAGTAGTCTCGGTCTTCATAAATGTAGCAGTCAATACATGAAATCTAAGCAAAATCTACATAACAGAAATTGCAACAATACGGGGATCATTGTCTTTCCTTATCAAAATCGTACTAGGACTCTAAAGATGGCAGCGTAAAGGGACAACGGACATCTGGACTAGGACAGTCCTATTAGAATTCTGCCTCCTTGAATGAGTTCCCACGTACCAAAACCATGTCCAGAATTCGGTTCATTCTTCATGGTGAGCAACGAATGATGAGGACATGATGTGGAATATACCCATGTGTGGCTTTTCCTGAGAAGACACCTGGAACATGCTTGAACGTGAAGACAGCTACAGAATTGGCAGTTAGCTACGAAATTTCTACATTATGTAGCTAGTTTGCATTACAATGACAAAATCACAAAACTTAGCAAGTTAAGAATGTTAATCATTTTAAAATTAATTTTAACCAATTTCATTGATCAATTGGGCCTGGGATAACAATGGACAAAGGAAAATGGGGTGAAGTAAGATGAAAGAAAGAACAATCTTGGGGCTCAACATACCCCCACTGCTGACTTCTTGCATGTCCTCATGCAACTTATTCCATAAACTTAGACACTTCTGCAAGAACATCCAACCCTCTTCTTCTTCTTTGCCTAGAAGTTAAAGGTCTTCTGGGTTTCCTGATGACTAACTTGAACCTTAAGTTGATAAGTGCCCTGATTAGCTTCTTGTTCCTCTTTTTCATCTTTTCATTAGCCTTTTCCACTTTGTCCATTTGTAGAGATAAGGTTGAGTTCATACTGGTTTTGAGTTTGACTTGTTCCTTGAGAATATCATTCTCAGTTTTGATATATCTATTAAGTACTTCCAGCTCATACCTATCTCTTCTTAACACATCTATTTCGGATAGTGGAGGACTAGGTGTTCTATCTCTACTTTCTGAAGCTTTTCTTTCCAATGTTTCAACATAGTCATAAACTTCTTGCTGTGCAGGGTCAATTTCAGGGATTTCTTCATTAAAATCTTCTTCAACATCTTCTTCAATAGATGTTTCCTCATCTTCTATGTTTATCACCCTTGTTTGTTTGATCTGTGTTTTCCTTAGTTCCCCCCTAAGTCTATGGCTTCTTCTTGGCTGGGATGATCCCTCTCCTTTTTCTGTGGCAGATTTTCTAATTACCCTCTCTTTCTTAAGTTGTCTCTTAATCTGAGTCAACTTCTCAGAGATTATTTCTTCACTACTTTCCTGTACTGTTTTGTCAATTTCAATTTTAGAGGCTCTCCATTTTCTGCTTCTCCTTGTAGGTTGATGTTCAGGTGAAGGCTCTTTTGGTTCCTCAAAGTGATTTCTTACCAAGAAATTATCCCAAGTATCTTTTGTTTTGGCTAAATGGTGTTCAATTAAAATCTTAACCAAGCCATGATGGTATAGAGTTGTCTCTAAGAATTGGACTCTCCTTTGAACACTAAAAGCCATCTTTTTTAGACTTTGAAGCAAGAAATAGGGAAAATTTAGCTCTTCCTCCAGAAAATGCATTATCAACCTAATATGGTAAACATAAAATGTGCCATATCTACCTTCACATGTGATAAATTTTTGTAGAATAAGCAATATGTTTCTCCATTTATTTTTTAATGCATAACTTGGAATTCCCTTTTTAAACACAGTGACATCCATACCTGGTGATTTTAGGATTTGCTTCCATGATTCATTATGGAATTCTTTGTTTTTAAACCATCTCTTTCCATGTCTAAGAAATTCTGTTGCTTCTGCAATAAAAACCTCAGTGACAGTGAATTTAACATCTCCCACTTCAACCTCGACTCCTTTGAATGACCTTGCAAATGTTTTAGTAACTTCTTTGTGGAAGCCATTAAATTTCTCAAGAATTTGTAGCCATCCTGCCTGTTGCAACATTTCTCTACTTTGAGGGTATCCTTCCAGGTATTTTGTGCCCACTGGTTCAGTTCTTACAATAAGGCCCATAATTTCTTCTTCCATCTTCAGATTAGTACTCTTTCTGCTCATGGAGACAATGACTTCAACCCTCAAACTGATATACCTCTGCTTCTCGGTGACAATGGCTTCAAATTCCACACTGATATACCTCTGCTTCACGGTGACAATGGCTTCAAATTCCACACTGATATACCTGTGCTTCACGGTGATAATGCTTCAATCTCTGCTCACGGTGATAGTGGTTTGATATTTCAAAATGATATACCTTTGCTCACGGTGATAGAGATATCTATGTTTTGCGGAGTGAAATGATGAAGGGCTGGCTACAGAATGAAGTGGTAGGAAGTAGTTATGGAATGAGTTAATGAAGTGAGGTGGAGAAAAAAAATCAATGAGTGAAAATACTGCGGATATTTTTTTACAACGGATTCAAAAATCATCATTAAATGATTTGGCTAGGTGACGTGGGGAAATCAAACACTTCAGCCTTTTAACCGCTTAAATGATGTTCGGGTATAGAATTTGAAATGAAAGATTTTTGTCCAAAGTTTTGTGGAGGGTATATTTGGCATGATCAATAAAAATAATCAAAACAACTTTTTCGAATGATTCATAACTAAACTATACTAAATTTTTTAAGAAATGCCATTATAATCAAAACTTTTTACCTTTGCTTTTCATCTGCTTTTTGTGGTCTTTGTATACTTTGTTCTCTTATGGAAAAGTCTTCATAATTCTTCTTGATTTTACTTGTTCATGGATATACAGGATCATCTTGTTGCAATTCAAATGTCTGCTGATTAGTGCCTTCAGGATTTGTAGCTGCGGAATGACTGTCTGGCTGCGAAAAGTCTGATCAGCTGCAGAATGTCTGTTTAGCTGCAGAATGTACTTGTAGAGAATTTTAATCATGGAATGGAGTGGTTTGGAATATAAGTGAAATGTTATATGGCATGAATGAAGATGGATGATGAAACATGATATAATGGGATATGTATGAAGTGAATGATGGAATGGGATGGATTACAATTCATGAAATGGAGTGGAAGAATATAAGAAATGGCCTGCAATCCATGACATGTGTTATTTATTTGCAGAAAGACATCAAACTTTAAATTTTGACATGGAAATGAGGTGGATGAAGTATGGAATGAGATGAATGAAATATGGAATGAAGTGAAGTATGAATGAATGAATGAAATGGAGTATGGATGGATAAGTAAATGAAATGAAATGAGATGGATCATAAGTGCAATGGATCTGAACTTATGATTTTGTAACAGCTGCTTGCAAAAACAAAATGGAAAAGTTAGAGTGTCAGAAAGACTCTGATTTTCACCCTATCTTTTCTGTATAAACATGCCAATCAGTGATTGGTTTTCATGTTTATACTTTTTTTTTAATTTATTTATTTATTTTTTTCAAAAGAAATGCTTCAGAAAATTCAATTAAGTTGATGAAGAAGAAAAATTCTTCTTCATTAACTTCACATCACTGTTTTCCTGGAACTTCTTGACAAATTCTTCTCTTGAGAATGGTTTGTGATACAGCTTCAATCTATGACCATTCACAAGAAAAGTGACATCTTCTTCATCTATTGTCCTGATTTTTACTGCTCCATTGTCAAAAATTTCAACAATTTCATATGGCCCAAGCTAATGTGTTTGAAATTTACCTTGAAAATCCTTGAATTTTGAATCAAACAAGAGAGCCCAGTCACCTTCTTTGAATTTCTTCTCTTTGATGTACTTATCATGCCATCTAGTCCTTTGCTGTTGGACTAGACTTGTTTTCTGCACTGCATCTTGTCTGATCTCATCCAATTCATTAATCTTCTCCAATCTATGCTTTTGTGCCTCCGTTAAATCAATTCCTAGCTGAACTGCCATCTTGAAAGTTTGAATCTGGAACTCTATGGGAAACAAAACTTGCTTTCCATAAACAATTTCATAAGGAGTATGGCCTGTTGTGTTTCTCCATGTAGTTCTATAGGCCCACAAGGCTTCAGGAAGCCTATCTACCCAATCTCTTCTATGTAAATGAACAGTCTTTGTTAAGATTCCTTCAATGACCTTATTAGTAGATTCCACTTGACCATTTGTTTGTTGATGATAAGGAGTAGATTTTCTATGTCTGATTTTGTACTTCTCCATCATTTGCTCCACTAGCCTTGATGTAAATTGAGCTCCTTGATCTGTAACAATTTCCCTTGGGACACCAAAACGAGTAAAAATATCCTCAAAAAGAAAAGTAACTACAGATGCTTCATTAGAAAAAAGTAATGGCTTGGCCTCTACCCATTTGGTAACATAATCAGTGCAAACTAATATATATCTCTTTTGTCTTGATGGAGGACTAATAGGTCCTACAAAATCCAAAGCCCATTTTTCAAAAGGTTCAATATGTACCCGAGGTTGTAATGGCATCTCACCTGAAGGAGAAGGTTTCCCTACCCTTTGGCAACTGTCACACCTTTTGACATACTCTTTAGCATATTTAAACAAGGATGGCCAATAATATCCTAAATTAAGGATCTTATAGGCTGTCCTCTTATCAACAAAGTGTCCGCCACAAGGTTCATCATGACATGCTTTGAGAATCTCAGGCATCTCATCTTCACGAACACATCTCCTAATGATCAAATCTGGACCTGTCTTGTACAACTCATTAGCAACCCATGAATATTTTGCACTGTCATAAATGATTTTTCTTTTATCTCTTGCATTCATTATTGGAGGAAATTTTCCCGAAACTAAATAATTAGCAATGTCAGCAAACCAAGGAGTTTGAGTAGAAATTGCAAAAAGATATTCATCAGGAAATTGATCTTCAACTGGAGTGTCATCTTTGATGTTTTGGAGTCTAGATAGGAAATCAGCTATTGTGTTTTGTTTTCTAGGCCTATCTAGAATGGTAATGTTGAATTCTTGTAAAAGAAATAACCATCTTATGACTCTACCATTAGTAATTGATTTGTTCATTAAGTATCTAATTGCAGAATGATCAGTGTGAACAAAAGTTTCATAGCCTGTTATATAGTGTTTGAATTTGTTTATGGCATGAACAACAACTAAAAACTCTTTTTCAGTTACAGTATAGTTTAACTCTGCAGGAGTCAAATTTTTACTGGTATAGTAGATGGCATAAGGAATCAAGTCTTTTTGTCCCAATACTGCTCCTAGAGCTGTATCAGAGGCATCTGTCGAGATATGAAAAGGTAACTTCCAGTTAGGTCCCCTTAATATAGGTGCTTCAGAAATTTTTGTTTTTAGGGTCTCAAAGGCTAACTGGCAATCAGAATTCCATTTGAATTCACAATCTTTGGTAAGTAATTTGAAGAGTGGAGATGCTATCTTGGTGAAGTTTTCTATAAACCTCCGATAATATCCCGTAAATCCTAGAAAACTCCTAACATCTTTTTGACAACTTGGAATAGATAAGTTAGAGATGACTTCAACTTTTGACTCATCAACTCTAATCCCATCCCCTGAAATGTGATGCCCTAAAACAATACCTTCAGTAAACATCATGAAACATTTCTCATGACTAAGTGAAAGATTTGCTTCCTGACATCTCTTTAAAACTTTTTCCAAGTTTGCTAAAGCTTCTTCAAATGTATTTCCATAAACTATGAAATCATCCATGTATACCTCTACACAATCATGTATTAGATCTGAAAAAATTCCTAATACTTCCCTTTGGAATGTTGCAGGTGCATTGCATAATCCAAATGGCAATACTCGGTAAGCATAGGTACCCCAAGGACAAGTAAATGTGGTTTTGTCTTGATCTTCAAGTGCTACTTGGATTTGGTTGTAACCACTAAACCCATCTAGGAATGAGAAGTACTTTTTGCTAGCTAATGTATCTAACACTTGATCTATGAAAGGTAAGGGAAAATGGTCTTTAAGAGTAGCTTTATTTAATTCTCGGTAGTCAACACATACCCTCCATTTACCATTTTTATTTGGCACAATTACCAAAGGAGAAACCCACTGACTATCTGAAATGGGATAGATGAAGTTAAAATTTAACAATTTTTGCAATTCTTCTTTAACAATCTCCCTAAGATTTGGATTCATCCGTCTTTGAGGTTGTCTGATTGGTTTGCAATTTTCCTCTATATAGATGTGATGAGTGCAAGTCTTGGGGCTTATCCCTTTCATGTCAGTGTACTCCCATGCATATGCAGAAGAGTGTCTCTGTAATACTTTGACTAACTTTTCTTGTTGAGATTTCTCTAGGTTCTTATTTATGTTCAAAGTTTTTCCTGGAAAAATCTCACTTGTAGAGCTGCCAAATTTATCCATAGAATGAAGAGACATCTGTCTTGATGACAAAAACTCAATGTTTGATCCTTCTTGAAATGGTTCATGTTTGTATTTTGAAGAGGATTCAAAGTTTTCTAGAGTATTCAGAATTTGACTATCTTCACTAATTTCTGAAATTGTGAAGAGAGGTTGTAAGTCTTCTTCATCCTCTATCCATTGAGTATCATCTAAATCTGTAATTGTCCTTGCTGGAGGATACAAAGTGAATTTCTTAGTTGAATTACCATCAAAGATGTACATATCACCGGATCTACAACTAATGAAAGCATCAGTTGTAGCTAACCAAGGTCTTCCTAATATAATAGGGTGTCCTCCTAGATTATTCTTAGGAGTTAGGATCATGAAATCCACAGGGTACTCCCAAGAATCTAGGGACACTGGAATGTCTTCTATTACCCCATCAGGTTTGATCACAGATCTGTCTTCTAATTGTAATAATGTGGGTGTAAAGAGAAGATTAGGAAGTTTCAGTTTATCCATGATTTGTCTACTCATGATATTGATTGCTGCTCCTAAATCAATGAGTGAGTTTTGGATTTCAATTCCATTGATGTGAATTTTAACAACTGGATTTCCTGGGTCAAGATACTTTGAAATAACAATCTTGCCCATCATAATATCTGCTATTTTTCCTGCCAGTTGAATTTTCTTTGTTTCTCTTATTCTTTTTCTTTTTTTCTTCATGCTCAACTCCTTTATTGTTTTTGCTAAAATTGGAATTTCCTTGATGGCTTGTAACAATGGAATTTTAATGCAAACATTTCTCAGCTCATCTAGGAAATCATAATTAGGCACCATAATTTGTTTTTCTACACCTCTATCAATTTGTAATCTTTTTGGAAAGGGAGGTATAGAAGTAGATGTGGATGTTTGCTCTGATACAGGAGTTGGAATTATTGGATCTTTTTGCTTTGATTTTTCAGTGTTTGGGTCTTGAAAAGATGTGTCTTCCTGTAGACTTTTATTCACCCGTAGAGAGTCTTCCTCAGAGCTATCTTGTTCTTGTATGATCACAGAAGGTTTCTTTTCAAGTATTCTTCCAGACCTAAGTTGAACATCACTAAGGTCTAAAGGAGTAATTAAATAAGTTGGAAACTGTTGGCCTTCTATCATGTATGTGTTCTGAGGATTTTTATTATTAGGGTTTGGTATGGGTTGAGCAGGAAATTGATTTGATTTTTGAGGGAATGGTAATGAAAGTGGTTGATTTTGATGTGGTAGGTTCTGATGATGCTGTTGAGGATTTTTTTGAAAATTTTGTTGAAGATTTTGAGGAAAATTTTGTTGAGGATTTTGAGGATAAAAATGTGGGTATGGTGGATAGGATGGTGGATACTGATAGTATGGAGAGTATCTTCCATAGGGACTTTGTGTTCCTTGTGCCCAAGCTTGAGATTGATTTTGAAATTGAGGCCAAGGTTGCTGCCAAGAATTCCAAGGTGGAGGTTGATTATACATTTGATCATGGAATCCTTGTGTTTGAGGTCCCTGCCAAGGCCTTCTAGAGACAAAATTGAGAGACTCTGTGGAATCTGTAGGAGTTTCCACTTGAAAGACAACTTTGAGACCAGGAAGAGAAGGAAAATTCTTGGTCTCATGTTGTTCAGAACAAATGACACAGGTCTCTACAACTTTTACATCCAAAGGACACTCTCTCAAGGCATGTTTCTTTCTACATTTGGGACAAAAGATTGCCAAGGCATCAGATTCAGCTTTTTGCTTGTTTTGTATCTTAAGGGTGTCTATTTGTTCACTAAGACTCCCTAAGATGTCAGATTTGAAATCATCAAGCATGTGTCCTATTTCTGATCTACTTACTGTCCCAGAAGCAGACTTACTTGCCCTTGCAAGAGCAGGATCTCTTGGACCTTTTACAGTTTTAGATTTCCCTCTTGAAAGGTTGATACATAACTCAAATATTTCAAGTAACGTGAGCTGTGATATATCCCCTTTTCCCATCATGTTAAGGATATCCAACCATTCATCCCTAATTTTTTTCAACAAAAGAGCTTTTAAGGTGTCTTGATCTAGGTTTTCCATTTTTTCTCTTTTGATGTTGTAATGAAATCTCTCCAACAAATCTTCCAAGTTTTCATCTTCTTTTTGTAACATCTTAAACACTTATTCCTTATGATTGACCGGCATACAATAATCCATATACCTCTCTAGAAATGCTTGTTTCATGTCTTCCCATGTCCTAATAGAACTGTTGATCAAACTCATAAACCACTTCAATGCTGCCCCTTTCAATGTTGAAGGAAATAGTTTAAGTTTTTGAGCATCTTTTAAGTATTCATAAGCTCTACATAGGACTTCAAATTCAAATAGGAAGGTTTCAGGATCTTCAGTTTTAATTCCATAGAAGTTTGGAAGGACAGAGGGTGAAATGTTTTTCATGGTTGTATTGGTTTCTTCATCTACTATAGGAAACCCAAAAGAGCTTCCTATTTCTCTTCTACCTCTTCCTCTACCTCCTTCTCCTTCTATACCTCTACCTCCTTCTCCTCTACCTCTACCTCTACCCCCTCCAAATAATGTGTGTTCCCCATTAAAGACTCCTCCTCCTCCTTCTTCTGCCATGGTTCGGTCTTCTGTGGTAGTAGGAAAGTTTGTGTCCCTAACAGGAGTCCTTGAATTTTCTTCTAAGACAGATTCAGTGGATGAAGTGGAAGGTCTTTCTAATGGAATATCTAATCTTAGGTCCTCTAGAAGTCCAGGATCAGTAATGGATGGAATGTGGGTCTGAGTTGAAGGTGTACTAGCTCTGGGTCTAGGTGAAACAAGTGGTGTTCTAGGAATCAAACTTCTGCTTCTACTGCTTATGAATCTACTCATTGAATCTCTCTCTCTACGCATATAATTGTTTTTTGGGAGTTAAGAAACAAAGGTTACCTAGTTTTCACTTCCCCGGCAATGGCGCCAAAATGTTTGGGCTCAACCTAGTCTCCTAAATTGAGTTCATTTAATTGTCAACCAGGGTTGGTAAACTGCTGAAGTGAAGTGCACTGTATGTGCCTAGGTGTTTGTTTCTTAATGCGTTGTGTTTAGTGTTTTATGATGTTTTTGGTCTTTTGATGGTTTTATGTTCACAAGGAAAAGAACTAAATGCTGGTGGAAAGAAGCTACTGGTTAAAAATAGAGTGAAGCCTAATTTATTGATGACAAATGACAAATGCAAATGCAAATACTGAAACAGAATCAAACCTAAACTATGACTAAGCAGAATACAAAGCTTGATAATGACTTCAAGAAAATGAATCAAAACATAAACTTAACTTGTCCAATTCTTTCATTAAAGGTATTTTGGAAGAGCTTGAGAAATGGGCAGCTAAGTATACAAATTCTCCTAAATAAACAATTAAACAATTAGCTTATAATGATACAACATCTTATCCATGATTAAAGGTTTGTTGAAGCATATTTGGAGAAGAATATTGGTAACATCATAAGATCTCTACTCTAAGACTAGCTCCTAACTTTATTCTGCAACTTAGTTTAACATCACTAAACTTCACTCAAAGGTTATAGATTTTTAGAATAGTCTTTTGAGGAAAGGTTTGTTTGTGAGATGATAAAGAGGTTGCAAAAGTACTTCAGGCCTTGGGATGATATTGTCTTCTGTCCAGATGGTTATAAGTCAATTATAGATTTGGAACAAAATAAGGTTTTGTAAATAATGAAGGTCGTGGTGTTTGATTCCAACAACTAATGTAATCTAATATGCAATGGATGACAACTAAATGTGGAATGTAAATATAATGAGCTAAGCTAAAACTGAACTAAGATGTCACTAGTCTACAATAAATAGTGCTAAACTTAACAAGCCATTATCAAACTTAAAACAAAATAACAGAGCATGAATTGAATGCAATTTGACTTCGGAGTACCCTAACTAAGTTATCATGCATTAATCTATGGGATTCTACAGCCTGTTTTGTCCATCATGAATGGTGTTTTGGAAGAGCTTCTTAGAACAATCCTGGCTGTAAAATTCAGCGCAAATGCAAACATAAAGACTGAAAAAAATTTAAAAACTGAGACATCACAGCTATCTCCTACCCATCATTATGATATTTTGGAAGATAGTTTTAAGAGTAAGATCAGCTATGCTACTTAGTGTAAACAAACAACTGAAACATTCAGTATCACAGTCATACCTTAGACATCATAAGGATTTTTTGGAAGATTTTGCTTAGTATAAGTTCAACTGTGACAATGAACAAAAGAAACTACAATTAAATCCTACAACACTATAGCCATTTCCCATTCATTATCATGATCTTTTGGAAGATTTTCTTCTTTTGGAAGAGTTTCTTAGAACAAGTATAGCTATAGTGGCTAATGAAATTAACTATGAACTCAAAATTCAAAAACGTGAAAACAACTAAGATACTTATCTAAATTACGAAAGTAAAGCCGTGCAGGAGGCAGGGGCCCTCTACCACCAGACGGAATCTAGCTCTAGATCAACTTAACGTGTTCAAAGAAATGTTGTCTTCTTCATTAAAGGAGAAATAACTTGAAACAGAGTAGTCTCGGTCTTCAGAAATGTAGTAGTCAATACATGAAATCTAAGCAAAATCTAGAGCTTCTCTCTCGGTTTCCCGAGTGCTTTTATAACAAATCTACATAACAGAACTTGCAACAATACGGGGATCATTGTCTTTCCTTATCAAAATCGTACTAGGACTCTAAAGATGGAAGTGTAAAGGGACAACGGACATCTGAACTAGGACAGTCCTATTAGAAGTCTACCTCCTTGAATGAGTTCCCACGTACCAAAACCATGTCCAGAATTCGGTTCATTCTTCATGGTGAGCAACGAATGATGAGGACATGATGTGGAATATACCCATGTGTGGCTTTTCATAAGAAGACACCTGGAACATGCTTGAACGTGAAGACAGCTGCAAAATTGGCGGTTAGCTACGGAATGTCTGCATTCTGTAGCTAGTTTGCATTACAATGACAAAATCACAAAACTTAGCAAGTTAGCCATGTTAATCATTTTAAAAGTAATTTTAACCAATTTCATTGATCAATTGGGCCTGGGATAACAATGGAAAAAGGAAAATGGGGTGAAGTAAGATGAAAGAAAGAACAATCTTGGGGCTCAACACTAACTCTGTTTAGTTTGGAGGCTTTGCAATGTTTTTTCATTTGGTTCATAAATGCAACTTTGCATTTTGATATGCAGTTTCATCTTTGATGTTATTTATTTGTGGCAAGCATAAATAATTAATAGAGTTAATGCATTCCATTGGGTTTTTAGTCCATTTTTTATTCGTACACTGTTGTGGATGTTCCACCAAATCTTCATAACAAATTTTACAATATTCTACAATCTTTTACTATGCAGTATTCTACTCACTATTGTGGACTTCACATCATTAACTTTAACACAGAGATTACTGAGAATCAACTAAAGTGAAATAAAAGGGATGCTACATGATTTTCTTCTTCCTATGTCATGCCTTAATATCCCATAACTGTGAACATAATATTGAAACATATCTATGAAATAGATATATATGCAGAGAACATAGAGAAACACAACCTGACTCGTTTATAGAGTTGAATAAGTTGCATGGTCACTAGGTATTGTGATTTTTCTTACGAGCATCACTTTTTCTTTGTTTATTTTTCTTTCTAATATTGATCCACCTAGTTCTGTTGACATGGGTTAGTGGCATTGTGATATAATTATTTGTGAAAGGGAATCATGAACGAAAGGTGGTTAGGACTAAGCTTTGCCTTTTTTGATTCATGAAGGTGCTTTAAACCTCAAAAGAGATTTGATGGCACCAAAGTTGAGTGTCTCCCCACCACTACCAAGGGGAACTTGCATAGGTCTCTTTGCTTTTAGATGAACCATTTTCTTTGTTGGAGCACATATATTTCCCTTTATTACTTACCATCCTTTGGGATTTATCCTATGTTTCTTGGAGTTGTATAGTATTTTTCCATGATCTACATCTAAATGTTGTGCTTTCAATGTCTAACATTTCGGTAAAAATGAGATCAACCTATTATATGAGCATCTAGTTAAGAAAATCACAAATTAAGTTGAGCACTACACATATATGGGTAAATATGTCTAGCCCATGGAAATATGAGCTACATTAATTTTAATAAAATGACCCAGGGAGTTCCTAATAGTTGCAAGAAAACTAGGATACCATAAGTGAAAAGGAGGTTTGGAACTCTTACCTAGACTGGAGTTGGTGTAATATTAATGGTGTTTGGATCAAACTTTGACAACTAGGGATGAAAGGAGAGGTGAATTTCCCCCTAGCAATAGGGTCCTAGGTTGAAAACATTTTTTCTATCTACCATGGCATTAAAAATTACAATGAAGTAACACTTGGAATGGAGGAAGAGCTCATTGTTCATAATCAAGGTTTGAATTTTCCACCCATGAAGAATTGTTGTAGATGGAAAAATCCCATTAAAATGATAAAGAGTGTTATCCCTTCAATACAAAATTTTGTGGGAATATTCTTATGGATCTAGCACTTCAAGTTCCAACACTGGAATGTCCTTTGATTTCTCCACTATGAAGGCCGGATTGAGGGACCCCTTTCTATTTGAGGGAATAGAAAGCCTAGTCTTCACCTCATCCTTGAATTTTTTGGATTGGGAGGAGGAGGGCATATTTTTGCATAGGGATCCTCCAAGAAGACTTGAAACCAAAAATCACAATAGCATCCTTTCTTATGCCAAAATCCATGGGAAAGAAACTATCAAGGAGTTGCCTTCTTTCATAGAGTCGTTTCTAATGGCTTGGAGGGAACCCTCTCTTTGTTGTATCCATAAATTCAATATAGAGACAAAACCCATGGATTTCATATGAAAATTGAATTATTCCCCTAACTGGGACCTCATAAAGACGTGAAGATCTGTAATGACTCCCCCTTGTTTTTTAAGATTCATGTTAGATAAGGGTGCAATGGTATTAGTCGAATGAAGACCATATTTGAGATGGAAGTATTATCTAGTGTTTGTGTAAGTTGTGACTCTTAAAAAGTGATCGTGGCACCTCATTGGACTTGAAATGCCATGGATATAGCTAGTGACCACATGCTCTCTCTAGTGATAGTTTTAACTGCCAATACTAATGCGGTCCTAGCTCATCCATTGATTCCTTTTATTGTCGTGTTCATTTAATTAGTGTTAACTATTGCAAGCGTGATGACAGAGCACTCATTCAATATCTTATTGACCCATTGATGAGTGTTTTTAATGTATAAAATGAAAGATCATCCATAATTTCAGCCTTGAGCTCAAGATAGACTTTGTCAAACTTAAATCTCACGTTGAAACTGGCATTTGAAGCAATGGATTTACAAATGCTTGATTTCATGAAATGTCTTGAATATTTGCTTAGCTCCCTAGTTGCTTATATTAATCCCAAAAAAGAGTCAACATGCAAATCTAAACTAGTTAATCAGTTGGAAAAATAAATGTTACCATAAACCTTGTGTAGAACAATGCTTAATGGCTCGGAGGGATCCCCTCCCTTCATAATTTCCATGAATTTAATATATAAACAAAATCTGTGGATAATATGGAGGGGTTCCCCTGAAAGGGGCCTCATAAAGATGTGAAGATCTGCTATGGCTCCCCCTTGATTGAAGGTTCATGTTAGATAGTATCACAATTATAGTAGTTACACAAAGACCATACTAGAGCTGAGAGGCTTGCTTGCCCTAGCTTTTGGCAAGTGAAGACTCTTTAAAAGCTATGGTGGCACCTCATTTGGCCTGAAATGCTAGATGGAGCCAGTAACGATATTCTCTCTCAATTTTCATTTGTAAAAACTATCCCTAATGTGGCCTTGGCTTGGTCATTGACCCCTTTTGCTGTTATGTTCATTTATCTAGGGTTTGTTATTGTAGGCATGATGACAATGACTTCTTGACCCATTGATGTGACCACTTTTGTTGTTATATTCATTTAACTAGGGTTTGTTATTGTAGCCCTGATGACAATGACTTCTTGACCCATTCATGTGTGTCCTCAGTGTAATCAAAAGCAGGATTGGCTAGAATTTGAGCCTTGCGCTCAATATTGACTTCATCAAACTTGGATCTCTTGTTGATGATGTCATTTGAAGCCATGGATTTACAAATTTTTGATTTTCTGCACTTTCTTGAATATTTACTTAAGTCACTTGTTTATAACTTTATATTAATCTTATAAAGAGACAACATGCAGATCTAAACTAGTTCATTATTTTCCCAAAACAATGATATCATAATTCCACAAGAAAAATAATATTTCGAGCCGAATCGTATGCCAAGTTTTGAGATAGTTGGTGGCTCATGGGTGGTCACCCCTTAAAAGAATATATTTTTGGGACATTAGATAATTGATAAATTGGCCATAATAGGGACTCATTCCATCTCCAAGTGGCTTGGGTTTTCATTAAATATTCATAGGATTTTGCTGAAAGTTTGTGTGAGGAGGCATATAGTTTCTTAACAAATACAAAAACAAGTCTTCAAGGATAACATAGAATTGAACCATTGACCCATGTTATGTCATATGGTTCTACAATTGTTTCCAAAATTATGATTTTTACACCATCTAGTGACACCAATTATTATTTTACTTCATAATGGTTGTAGGTAATCTTTTTTAAAGCAAAGGGATGGGTGTGTTTGGCAATGATGCTAAAAACACAAATATTCCCATGGAGGTCTGGTGGTATTATTTTCTGACAAGATGGCATGATAATGATGATAATCCCTTAGATTTTTCATGAATATATCCATCAAATTAGTGACAAATGAGTGATCAACTTCCCAAACACATCAATCTTCTGTAAATGCCACCCTAAACTGGGTTATGAGAACATAGGGATGAAGGATGGTTGTTGTATTTATTTCTCATCCATCCCAACCCACAATACTAAAAAGAACAACCACAACCATAAACTGACAATTCTTTCCCTTATTGAAAGTTTATTTAGGTATCTCACCCAACGTTCAAATAGTGACAACCCTCTTCCACTTAGCAAAACACAACACAAGGTCATGATCTCCATTGAATCCATCCCCTCTAGTTCCACATTGTTGGCATTGTTGGCCACCTATAAAATTTGTTCCATCAAAAGGTGGCGAAAACATTATTCAGTCATCAAGGAACAGTTTCTTGGCAGAAAGTGTATCTCTTGAAGCCTCCAGGCAGATGTCACATCTTTGTTTCAATCTTCATAGCTTTCCTCTTGACCACTCAGAAATTTTGCTAGAAATCCAAAGCCAAATACTGCTGCAAAACACCTTTATTTTTCTTTACCCTTCTTCCATTCATAAAAATCCATTTCCTAAGGTTTAAAGACTCCTTCTTTGCCTTATCGAAACCCCTAAAAATCCTCCATTTCCTTTGAAAAACACTCAAAAAACACTTTTTTATAAGTATAGGACTTAAGCCCCTTGGGCTAAGTTTTTAACCCCTTTTCTTCCATACGCCCGCACCCTGGAACCAAGTTTTAAACCCTTTGGCGCATATCGCAAAGCGTTGCATCACGTAATTTCCAAATTGTTATTTTGTAAACGATACATCGCAAATATTTGCGCGTTTATCCATCAGCAGACGTTGCATCACAATTTTCAGTTTTTCCCTCCAAAAGCTATCAAGAAATATTTGCGCTACGATCCATCGCATAATCACATAAACACATAATCGCAATATCGCATTTTCATATGTTGGTCAATCGACCCATCGCAAATATTTGTGATACGATCAAACCCATCGCAGTTTTCCGCCCATCGCAATGTCGCATTATCACCATATCGCAGTTTCTCTCCGTCGCATAATCCGCCATCGCGTTTTCCACTTTTTACGATTTGCGATCAGTCCCGCTGTGCCCACCATATGATACCCCCGCCTTTCATATAAAAAACGCTTTTTTCTTTTGTAAAGTCGAAAATGACATATTTTGTGGTTTACAAAGGATTTTCTCATTACATTCCGCCGCTGCATCTCCGCCGTTGATCTGCGCCCCTGCTCCATGATCCAACGCTCCTCCGCACACTCCTCCTAAGCAGTCAGCCAAATACGCAGAATTTTATAACAAATTGTTTGTATTTTGCAGGTTTTCAAATGATTTTTCCGCCATTTTAAAGAAACCACAAAGGTCGAGGGTGACGATCCTCTGTCTTCTGAGTTCATAAAGAATCATTCGAAGGGTGTTAGATTTACATTTTATCAGTGAATTCATGACCCATTGGTCCCATTCGACCCCGCTAATGCCCTGTGCACCAGAAGACAAGCACAGTTCATCATTTGTTAAAGAGTATCAACGCCGAAGACAAAAGTTATCAGAACCGGAGATTGAAGACCCAAAACACAGATTTCAAGTTAATTAAAGGTGTTTTGGGAACGACGAAGACATCTGTCAAGCTGAGAAAGCCTCCACCACCATAAAAAGAGGCTAATTGAACCCTCCATAGCTCCAAAAGACACCAACAGCCTCGCAGAAATTAAAGATCGCCGAACAATTAATGCAAATCTAAGAATCTTATCTCTAATTGTCGGCAAAACGATTCTGGAAGTTGAAGAACAGTCGGGAAGCAGGTATTTTTCAATCATTTGGCCTCGAATGACACAAACAGAGTTATGAAGTAGAGTTATAAATGATTATATTCCCACCTTATGCCTTGCCTGGTTCCCAAAGGCCAGGAATTGCATTAATTGCATAATTGATAATACTTGACCCCTGGGAAATCCTCCCACCTCTTCATTCTTCTATAAATACCGCTATGGAAGATGAGAAAATGTTGGTCTCTGGACATCTGAATGCATGTAATGGTTATTCTGAAGCTACTGATGCGCTGTCTTGTAACTGAAAGTTACACAAGTTGATATGAGAATTTCAAAGCTGTAGAGACCCACCGGGCTTGCAGATTGTAACTGGTTTGAACATCAATACAAGCTGCTGATTTATGGGATTCATGATTTGTGTCAATGGTGATGTGCTCCTCACTGTCAATTGTTATTTCTTTTAATGTTTTCACTCTGTTCACTTTCTCTGATAAAGAGCAGCAAACATAGAGTTAGGATATACCCTCCACGGTACCCTACTCTTATTGAAAGCTTTACTTCTATGTTTTCTTCATTTGAATATTCCCTTTGAAGAGTATATTAATGCAGGTTAGTTTGAAAGTACTTCCCTGATCTAGATTAATTTCTAGACTGGCACCGTAGTTCTCTTGTTGAATATAAAGGAAAGGTGGATAGTTTAAAAGCACTTAACGGGATCTTAGGCCGGCTCGGACCGTTTTTTTAAATGTTTCTGATTGAAAGTACTTCAATGCAGGCTAGTTTAGAAGCACTTACCTGATCAACAGAAATACTTTTATGTTTCCCCCTTAAGTACATGTTGAAAGCAAGCTAGTTTAAAAGTACTTACTTGATCTTAGACTGTGCTTTGTTCTTCATTTTGTTTATTCTTTCACTTCCTATCTGTTTCATCCCATAAAGTCACCTTTAAAGTTCCTTTGACATAAGTAACTTGCCCCATGGATCCTGCTTGAACCTTGCTGTCCAATTAAAATCCTCCTACGACTCCATGGCCCAGTGGGTTAAAGCTGTCTTTACCTTTTCTGTCAGCCAAAAACATTCCTTCACTTGCAGACATCTTCACTTTTTCTTTTGAGCTGATTCCACCTTCATTATGTCTGTGCCCAACCAAAAACAAACAAATCAAACCCATGCTCTTCATAACTAGCCTAATATCACAATTTCAGCCTTTGAAGATCACATCTTTGAACTTATTCTTAGAGAGATCCCTCTCTGGATTCAGGAGGGCTAGATCCTTGAATCCCAAAGCAGTTTGATGTTGCCCCTGCAGTTGGACTTTTTCCAATCTTGCTAATTACAGGGTGATAACATAATGGCGACTGCCAGGGGATCCGAGTATTTAGATTAGAAGACACCATAAGATGTGATATCCTCAGATAACCGAAAAATAACTCAAAAAAACCCAAAAATATTTCAGGTTGGTATCTAATAAACATGGTAGTGGACCATAACACCTCTTACCTCTGAAAAGGAGCTAAAAAATTCCACTTGGTGACTCCACAATCCCAGCAGACCTTAAGACTCCACTGGGAAGAACCTTTGGGAAGAACCCTTATCATCATAACATCATTTAACACTCAGTTAGAGGACTGTAGGCTTAACATTTGTATAAACAGATTAGTTAACCTCTCAAATATTTTCATACCTGGTTAAACTTCTCTTGTTTATTTGGGTCTTAAAAACACAACATAGTGGCTTCCAGAAGGATTCACACTAGAGCCCATCCTGACCCTGATCCACCTAAGATAGTTGATAATCCAGAAAGTATTCTTAGGAATTCTCCTGAGACTAAATTGTCAACTGTTTTCAGATCATCTTTAAGAGCTAATTCAGTCCCAGAAAATCTTTCAGCTCTACAACAATCACAAGATGATTTAGTCAATCCCTTCAGAACTAGGTCTCTTGGTGATTTAGATCAGTTAGGTTCTGAGTCTCCGATTTCATCTCTTGAAACAAGTGAACATCTTGGTAGTAGAGAGACTACACCACCTGATTTACACTTCCTCCACAATCTAGGTGTCTCTCATCCAAGGTCAGCTCAGCAATCTATCCCTACTCCGTCCACTTCTGTTCGCCCTACATCCACTATTCAAACCACTCCATTCCAGCCCACCTTCACTCTTGTTAATCCACCTCCACCTCCTACCATGGCTGTATGGTATGCTCCCTTAGTCCTTACTGTACCTTTAGTCAATCTTCCACAGGACTATCAGTCCAAAATTCCATTGTATGATGATAGTAGTGTGATTACTGCATCACAACATGTGGATAAAATGGATGACTACTTTGACAGAAATGAAATTGATAATGATTCTGTCAAGCTTAGACTATTTGCCCAAAGCTTGGGAGGAGAAGTAAGAAAATGGTTCAAAGGCTTATCCCCTCATAGTATTAATGATCTTCAAGGTTTCCATCAATCATTCTTAAATAAATGGGAAGTAAGGAAGAACCCTCTCCAAGTCCTTGCTAACTACAACAATCTCCATAGGAACCCAGGGGAAAGTGTACAAGCTTATTGTACCATATTTAACAGTGTGTATAATGCACTTTCCCCAGAATTAAAACCCCCTCAGGGCTCAGCTTTAAACAAATTTCCTGAAGGGTTTGACTCTGATATGACCTATTCTCTAAGAGAGAGAGATTTTGCAACTCTTGAAGATATGCAAAGGGGTGCTCTTTCTGTGGAAGTCAACTTAATGGAGAAGAGAGCAAGAATGAAAGCTGAAAAAAGAGTATCTTTTAGAGAGGAATCCACACCTTCCACTTCAAACTCAAAGATGGAAAGAATGATAGAAGAAATGATGAAAGAGATGAGCATAATTAAGAGAGAACAAGCAAGCCTAAACCAAACTGCTTCTTAGAATAGAAACCACAACCAGAATCAAAATTTAAGAAGAAACCAACCTCCAAACAGACCTAGGGAAGATGATCAACAGATCACTCCTCTCTTTCATCAAAACTATATAAGTGAGGCAGAAGAAACAGACGAGATAACAGAGGAAAATTATGTCAACATGCTGGGGGTAGATAATGATGGCTTTGAGATTCATTATGAAAAGAAACAAGGTCTATACGTACCTTATGATGACAAAAGGGATGTTGATGATGAAGATTATTATCAGGATATGGAAAATATCATCATAGAGCCTCACAGAGAATATGACCTTAGAAGCAAAGCCAGTCAACAAACTCCCAACACTAAAACCTCTGAAAAATCTTCACAAAACAGCACTACAACCAAAACTAAAACTGTCAAACAAAGGGACAAAATTGGAGCTGTGAGTTCTGATAATGATAAGGATAAATGTACTCAAAACAGTGAAAAGCAGAGTGCATACTTTAGTAGTACTAACACTTCGGCTAGTACTCCTATCAAAACCATTTTACCAAATGTAAATAGAACAAATCAACAAGCTGATGTTGCTGATAGACTAGCAACTAGTAAGGCTGAAACAAGTTCTTCAAAGAACCAAAACCCCTTTAGCCTAGAGTAGGAAATTTCAAAGATCAAAATCTTTGTTCCCCTGACTGAGTTAGCTGCCCAGAATGTGTATAGGACCCAAGTTTTGAAGGCTTTAAACATAGAAGACCATAATGACACAGTCAATTTTAATGATGACCAGCCTGAGCTCATTTTTGGTCCTAAAATTGAAGGGAAATTTCAAGAAGGAACAATACCTCTGTTCTATGTCAGCTTTAATATCCATGAAAAAATCCTGCATAATGCTATGCATGATTCTGGAGCCTCACATAATCTTATGCCAAAGGTGATAATGGAAAGGCTAAGACTAGAAATAACCAGACCTTACAAGGATTTATATTCCTTTGACTCAAGCAGAGTCAAATGTCTTGGCCTAATTAAGGACCTTTGTGTGAGTTTGACTCAAATCCCAGCCAAGTGCATGGTTATGGATGTTGTGGTGGCTAATTTCCCTCCTAAGTATGGCATGTTGTTGTCAAGATCATGGGGTGCCAAGCTGCAAGGTACAATGCAGATGGATGGGACATATGCCACTATCCCTGTTTTTAGCTAGCCTAGAAGACTATACAGAGAGGCACATATGAAATTCATGGTTAGTAGTTCAGAAAAGCCTGAAAATTATCCTATATACTCTATCCATACTGACCTGGATTCATTTATCCTTTACAATGATGAATCCATAAAAGAATCAGTGTTAGAAAACAGCAGCCCAGATAGCCAATTAGAGGCCCCTAGTCTAGAAATGATGGCAGTCCTAGATATGGAAGAACATGATGAAACAACTGTTGAACAATGCACTAAAACAACAGATCAAAGTGAACAAAGCCAAGATGTCAAACAACACATTACCCCTCATGCTCAATTCCATGAAAATCCCGAGGAATGAAACACAACACAACATACTACAGATCTCAGAATAGAGAAAAAGGATGAAACACTTAACTAACAACATGATTTAACAGGTTTAGTCGCCGATAGCGAGGAAGAGAAACCCAACTCGGAAGTGTCAAAACAGTTTGATGCATTTGAAATCATTAGCCAACCAAACAAAGGTTCTGATCCACGATTCGTGTGTCCATTACTCTTAAAAATTGAAAATCAAGTGAACAAATTTCAACACAGCGAAAAACCTAAGGTGTTAAAACAAATTCAACTAAATGATGTTATTTCACAAAAATCAGAGAGCACGTTAGTTAAAGTGGACACTAATCAGGATGAAATCGAAAATGGTCCTTTATGGAGTATGTACTTTGATGGGTCATGCACTAAGAACAATGCTGGTGCAGGTGTCTGGATCACTAACACTGAAAACAACCATATAGAAAGTATTTCCTGCAAATTAAACTTTCAGTGTTCTAACAACATCGCTGAGTATGAGGCTCTTATCTTAGGCCTGCATCTGTTGAAAGAATTAGGAGCCAAAAGAATCAATGTCTATGGGGATTCAGAGTTAATTATTAGACAAGTCAATGGGGAGTATAACGCAAACCATCCCAGATTTAGAGCCTACCGAAACGATGTCATGGACCTTTTGAAAGCTTTTGAGGAGTTCAAATTTATTTTTGTCCCAAGAAAACAAAACATCACTGCCCACAATCTAGCCTTTGCAGCTAGAACATGCTTAACGCAATATGAAACCAAAGACTGCAAAACTCAGATAAAATTTAGACCAGTTGTGCCTGATAATAAAAAATATTGGCAGGTCTTTAAGGGTGATAAACAAATAGAGGATTTCCTGCTTGGCAGGAACGAATTTGAAACATCCGATTTAGATTCTAAATCCGACCAAGATTGCCTAAACGAAGAACCCCCTGAAGAGGAAAAACCATCTAGTCCCACGAGAATCAACACGTTAATGAATGAACTTGAAACTCATACTAAAAAGTACGAGGACACAGAAAACGAAGACATTGAGGTATTGTCTTCAAAAGACAAGAACATACCTAGGGGGCTAGCACTGTTAGAAGACCTATTTGATTTTAATGACGTAGCTAAGAAGCCCACTGTGGAATATACAGAGTCTGACGTTGAATAATGCAACATAGGCACCAAGGATGAGCCTAAAATGATTAAATTAGCTAGGTCCTTACTACCGGACATCAAAAATAAATACATTGACTTGTTAAAAGAGTTTGTCGATGTATTTTCCTGGAGCTATGAAGACTTAAAAGCTTATGATACAGAGATTATCCAACACAAGATCCCTTTGAAATAAAACCAAAAACCCTTTAAGCAAAAACTGCGTCGAATTAATCCAATACAACTGCCTCTAGTGGAAAAAGAAATCAAGAAAATGTATGAGGCAAGAATCATTGTGCCTGTGAGGTTTTCAGATTGGGTTTCTAACCTTGTTGCTGTGAGGAAAAATATAGGAGAAATTAGACTGTGCATTGATTTCAGAAACCTTAACAGAGCTTCCCTAAAGGATAATTATCCTTTACTCAAAATGGAGCATATGCTACAAAGGGTAGTTGGTTCAAAGAGGATTTCTTTGTTAGATGGTTTTTTAGGATATAACCAAGTTTTAGTACTCCGAGAAGAGCAACTCAAGACAGCTTTCACCACTCCTTGGGGCACCTTCATGTATGTGAAAATGCCTTTTGGATTGATGAATGCTGGGGCCACTTTTCAAAGGGCCATGGACATTGCATTTTCAGAGGAGATGGGACACTTCATTGTAATTTACCTTGATGATATAACAGTCTATTCCAAATCTGATGAAGAGCACCTTAAACATCTAAGAAAGGTCTTTGAAAAATGCAGAAGATTTGGGCTATCGTTAAATCCAAAAAAGACAGTATTTGGCCTACAAGAGGGTAAACTCCTTGGCCATATTATATCAGAAAAGGGGATTAAAATAGATCCAAAAAGAGTTGAGGGAATACTACAAATTGGCCACCCAAGGAACATAAAAGAACTGCAGTCCTTTATTGGGAAGATTAACTTCTTAAGGAGGTTTATTCCCAACTTAGCAGAGCTCCTTAGAAACATGACTAATATGATCAGAAAAGAAGTAGGAGTGAAATGGACTATAGAAGCCAAGAAATCATTTGAGTTAGTAAAACATGCACTCACCCAAGCACCAGTCTTGATCAGCCCAGACTTTTCAAAAGATTTCCTTATTTTTTCCTTTGCATCAGAACATACGGTGGCTGCAGTCCTGTTGCAGAAAAACTCAGAAGGACAGGAACAGCCTATTGCTTTTTTCAGCAAGGCTTTAAGGGATGCACCCTTGAAATATAACATAATGGAAAAACAAGCCTATGCTTTGGTAAAGGCATTAAAATACTTCAGGGTGTATATTCTTCATTCCCACGCCATTGCTTATGTGCCAAACATAGTGGTAAAAGACATCCTGTCACAAGATCCAGATGGAAAGAGGGGCAAATGGATAGCTGCAATCCTAGAATATGATTTGGAGATCAAACCCACCAAACTCATTAAGGTTCAGGGCTTGGCTCAATTAATGGCTGAATCTAATCTGCAAGCCCTTGACATTAACATGATATATGCCTTGGATGAACAAGAAGAGTTACCTGCTCCCATTGTGGAAGAACAGTTTCAAAATTCACCTTGGTATGCTGATATCTTGTATGTACTTACAAATCTCAATGCTCCCCCTGATCTATCAAAAACAAAGGCAAGGTTTATAAAGTTGAAAGCTAGGAATTATTTCATTTTGAATGAATGTTTATATTGGAAAAATGCTAATGGTTTATTGCTTAAATGTTTACCTGAAGTTGATGCAGAGAAGATCATGCTTGAATTCCATGACGGAGAGTGTGGAGGCCATCTCTATTGAAAAACTACTGTCAATAAAATCCTTAGAGCTGGCTATTACTGGCCCACCCTCTTCCAGGATGTCCATGAAATGATAGTAGCCTGTCATAAATGCCAAACCTTCGAGGGCAAAAGAAAACTCCTTCCCTTACCATTACAACCTATCATTGTTGAAGCTCCTTTCCAACAATGGGGACTAGATTTCATAGGAGAAATCCATCCTGCTTCATCTGCCCAACACAAATGGATTCTCACAGCCACTGACTACTTCACAAAGTGGATAGAGGCCATCCCTACCAGGAATTCTACAGATTCTGTCATTATAAAATTTCTTGAAGACCATATCCTCTCTAGATTTGGATGCCCTAGGAAGATTATTACTGATAATGCTGTTGCTTTTGATTCCAAAAAGATGATTGAATTTTGTCACAAGTATCAGATTACACTTGGTCATTCTACTGCTTATTATCCTCAAGGTAATGGGCTAGCTGAATCATCAAATAAAAGTTTGGTGACCATCATCAAGAAGCTACTTGAAGAGAATAAAAAATCATGGCATAACAAGCTGGTGCATGCATTGTGGGCAGAAAGGTTAGCCACAAAGAAATCCATTGGAACCTCCCCTTACCAACTTGTTTATGGAGCAGATGCAGTGTTTCCTACCAGCCTAGGTGTACCAGTAATAAAATTAGTCCAAGAAATTCAGTCAGAAGAGGACAGTATGATAAGGAGGATTAATCAAACAATACATCTCTAGCAGACAAGGGAAGAAGTTTACAACAGGGCTCAAAAAGTGCAAGAGAACATAAAGAAATTATTTGACAAGAGAAAAAAGGCTTGTGACTTCAATATTGGAGACAAGGTACTTAAATGGGATTCTAGAAGAGAAGATAAGGGTAAACATGGCAAATTTGACTGTTTATGGCAAGGTCCTTACATAGTTCAGTCCACCATTGGTCCAAATGCCTATTTCCTGCAAGAGTTAGATGGCAAAGATATATTTGGGGGTCCTGTCAATGGCAGGGTTCTTAAGCATTACCATTACTGAGTTCAATTCTAAAGTGTTCACTTCCATTGTAAATATCATTGCTTTGATCAGTTTCACAAAAAAGAAAAAATACAAAAACAAAAAAAAAAGGAAAGAAAAGAGGGCAGATTGTAAAAACAAGAAAGGCATAGCCCCATGCCAAAAAAGAGAAATAAAGTCTGAAAGTGTGCAAGCTTAAATTCCACTCCTGAAAGACACACTCCTAGTTAGTCCAACAACCTAATCTTGATTAATTAGTTTTAAATTTACTGCTGATAGGATAGTGAATTTAATTTTCCAAACTGTTTAATCTTGGCTTATCAGTAGATAGATTAGGGTAGAAATCAAAGTTTCAAACATGCTCAAAACCTGAACCTAAGTTTCCAAAAAGAGATGACTCAAATATGTTTTATTTTCTGAGTCAAAAAAGATGCAAATCTAGTTCTAATCAACTCAAAATCTGAACCAGAGAAAAAGAAAGTACAACTCAAACAGAATTCAAAATAGAGCTGTAAAAAGATGGAGGAACTGCTTTGAAATTTCAGATTTTAAAACCTTCAGTTTGTGTTTAAAATTCTGCAAAATAATGTCTATGTGCAATTTGTTTTCTATGCCATAGATCACAGCAAGTCAAACAGTTTAATCTTGACTTGACTGTTTTTCAATTTTTGTTTTAGAATTTAGAGAATGAGATCTGTTGGACAGTTTAATCCCAACAGATGAGTAGATTAGGTAGAGAAACATATGGACTCAACTGTTTAATCTGAGTCCATGGAGAAATAAGGGGTAGAATTAGATTAGTTTTCACGCTTTCAAAGGAATGAAATGTTGTAAAATATTTTTCCAATCTAAGTGCACTCTAAATGAAGAAAAAATGTTAGATCAGTAGGATTGGGTAGGTAGAAGCTTGTGTTGATGAAAATCCATGTTTTTCAATGCTGCTAACATATTTCAGAGCAAAAGAAGATCATCCAGCAAAAGAAGAGCAATATAAAGAATAAGGCACATGGTCAGCTTCCCAGAGAATGCAAGTCTGAAGTTCTTGATGTCTTCAAGAAGGCACCATCCCCAAGTGGAGCCACTGTTGGCCACCTATAAAATTTGTTCCATCAAAAGGTGGCCAAAAAATTATTTAGTCATCAAGGAACAGTTTCTTGGCAGAAAGTGTATCTCTTGAAGCCTCCAGGTAGATGTCATATCTTTGTTTCAATCTTCATAGCTTTCCTCTTGACCACTTAGAAATTCTGCTAGAAATCCAAAGCCAAATACTGCTGCAAAACACCTTTCTTTTTCTTTTCCCTTCTTCCATTCATTAAAATCCATTTCCTAAGGTTTAAAGACTCCTTCTTTGCCTTATTGAAACCCCTAAAAATCCTCCATTTCCTTTGAAAAACACTCCAAAAACACTTTTTTATAAGTATAGGACTTAAGCCCCTTGTGCTAAGTTTTTAACCCCTTTTCTTCCATACGCCCGCACCCTGGAACCAAGTTTTAACCCTTTGGCGCTTATCGCAAAGCGCAGATTGCAGAATTTCCAAATTGTTATTTTTTAAACTGATGCATCGCAAATATTTGCGCTGCGATCCATCACAGATCGCAGATCGCAATTTTCAGTTTTCCCTCCAAAAAGCCATCGCAAATATTTGCACTGCGATCCATCGCATAATCGCATAAACGCATAATTTCATTTTCTCATTTTCATATGTTGGTCAATCGACTCATCGCAAATATTTGCGATGCGATCAAACCCATCACAGTTTCCACCCATCGCAATGTCGCATTATTTCCATATCGCAGTTTCTCTCTGTCGCATAATCTGCCATCGCGTTTTCCACTTTTGCGATTTGCGATCAGTCCCGCCGGGCCCACCATATGATACCCCCGCCATTCATATAAAAAGATACTCGCATAGGTAAATGTGCATGTTACATTTCTTTAAAGGATTGCTGTCATTTTTCTCGTGCATGCATGTAAATACGTTGATGCCAGGAGACACATGAGCTGGCCTCCTCCTTAGCACTCCTAAGAAGTCGGCCAAATACACGAGGATTTTATAATAACAAATTGTTTGTATTTTGCGGGGTTTTCACATGATTTTTCACTTCATTTGAAGAAACCACAAAGGCCAAGGATGATGATCCTCTATCTTCTGAGTTCATAAAGAATCATTCGAAGGGTGTTAGATTTACATTTTATCAGTGAATTCATGACCCATTGATGCCATTCGACCCCGCTACTGCCCTGCGCACCAGAAAACAAGAAAAATTCATCATTTGTTAAAGAGTATTAGCGTCGAAGACAAAACTTATCAGAACCAGAGATTGAAGACCCAAAACACGGATTTCAAGTTAATTAAAGGTGCTTTGGGGAACGACGAAGACATCTGTCGAGCTGAGAAACCCTCCACCGCCATAAATAGAGGCTAATTGAACCCTCTACAGCTCCAAAGGACACCTATTGTCTCGCAGAGATTAAAGACCGCCGAACAATTAATGCAAATTAAAGAATCTTATCTCTAATTGTCGGCAGAACCATTCGAGAAGATTAAAGAACAGTTCAGAATTTGATCTTTCGATCATTAGACCTCGGGAAGTGGAAACAGAGTTACTCCAACATGACACCGAGCTTCAAAGGATGGCGAAAGCTCCCACTGAGCTTAATTGTAAATGTGAGTCAATTAATGCAGATAAACACCTGTAACTTTCTTCATCGAACCCCTCAAGGGTCGAGAAGTCACTAGTCTGTATTAGTTCACCTAGGGAATCAAATACCACCTCCTCATTCTTCTATAAATACTTCTGTAGAAGATGAGAGAAAGGTTGGTCTCTGGACATCTGAATGTATGTAATAAGTTATTCTGAAACCACTGATGCCCTGTATGCAACTGGAAGATACATAAGCTAATATGAGAATATTGAAGTTGTAGAGACCCACCGGGCTTGCTGATTGTAACTAGTTTGAACATCAAATACAAGCTGCTGATTTATGGGATTCATGATTTGTGTCAATGGTGATGTGTTTCTCACTGTCTATTGTCATATTTCTAAATGTTTTCACTCTGTTCACTTTCTCTGATAAAGAGCAGCAAACATAGAGTTAGGATTTACTTTAAATAGTACCCTACTCTCACTGAAATATTTATTTTCTATGTTTTTCTTCATTCGAACGTTCCCTTTGAAGAGTATATTAAAGCAGGTTAGTTTCAAAGTACTTGCCTGATCTATATTACTCTTTGTGACTGTTAAATGTAGTTCTCTTGTTGAATATGCTGAAAGCAGGATAGTTTAAAAGCACTTACCTGATCTTAGGTTGTTCGAACTGTTTTTTGAAAGTTTTGATTAAAAGTATTTCAATGCAGGCTAGTTTAAAATCACTTACCTGATCAACATAATACTTTTATGATTTCCCTTAAGTACATGTTGAAATCAAGATAGTTTAAAGGTACTTACTTGATCTTAGACTGTACTTTGTTCTTCATTTGTTTTGTTCTGCACTTCCTATCTGTTTCATCCCATAAAATCACCTTTAAAGATCCTTTGACATAAGTAACTTGCCCCATGGATCCTGCTCGAACCTTGCTGTCCAATTAAAATCCTCCTACGACTCCATATCCCAATGGGTTAAAGCTTTCTTTACCTTTCTATCAGCCGAAAACATTCCTTCACTTGTAGACATCCTCAACCTTTCTTTTGAGCTGATTCCATTTTCATTATGTCTTGGCCCAACCAAAAATAAACAAACATAACCCATGCTCTTCATAACTAGCCTAATATCACAAATTCAGCTTTTAAAGATCACATCTTGAAAACTTATTCATAGAGAGATCCCTCTCTGGATTCAGGAGGGCTAGATCCTTGAATCCCAAAGTGGTTTGATGTTACCCCTGAAGTTGGACTTTTGCCAATATTGCTAATTACAGGGTGATAAGAGGCATAAATAATTTAAACTATTGGTTGCTCTTTGGGAATCCTTGAAATTCATATACCTTTGCTCATTGCAGTGATGAATCAGAAAAGTGGGTAATGTGATTTCAAAGATACCTTAGCTCATTTATAGTTAACATTGATTTAAACAAGTGAGTAATGAGATTCCATGTTGCTTACTTTACAAATCTCTTTTCAAACACAATTCCTTCCTTCCACTTCTACCAGATCCCCTCTAGCTTGGCATAGAATTGCACATATTTCAAGATCACTGCCCTCTTGGTTTGGTTACATGGAATTTCAGCTATGGAGGCATGTGTTCTCTCAACATGAGGAAGAATGTAAGAATGATAAGGAAAGAACCTCTCCAAGAAAAAGTATATGTTATGTCTCCCATGCATGAGGATCATGTGTCTTCCATATAAAATTTTGAGTTTGGACTCGGAACATATGATCAACAGGGTAGGTGAAAGAGCTTTTAATATAGCATGGTTAAAAGATAGAAACTCTGCAAATGACACATGGAAGCAATGATATATTGGGTTATTAGAGGCACCCCAAACATTGATAAGAAATCCCATGTGATGTTGTCATATGGGGTTTCAAGACAACTCAAGCTAGATTTGTAGGCAATTACCTTCTACCAGCTCCATGTAGAGGGCCATATTTTCCATACAGAGAGACATCTTCCAAACCAAATCCATCTTTTTTACCCAGATTTCTATCCAGAGCCTGATATGGTAGGATAGCTTCCCTTTCGACTTTAGAGGAATACCCTATGTTTGACAGTGGGCATTCAATTCATTGAGGCTTATCTTGTACTTGGATCCAAAGCTTTGTATTTATTCTTCTTAGCATTGTGATAGTCATGCTTGGATATATTTAAGTAGGACCGATTCTTGATTTTATAGGGATGGCATTTGAAATCCCACTTTGTACTACCACTTATGAATTGAGTAATCTCATTGATATAATTTTGGTCATTTTTTGGACATTAAGTAACCCATATTATCTTCCCAAGGACTCCCTTTACTCTTCCACTCTTGGATTCAGTTGCTGTTTTGATCCTCAAGCAATTTTTTTTGAGGTTATTATATTATTTAGTATACTTTGGTTTTATAGAAATTAAGCATAACATCAAAACCTAGCTTGCCTTCCATTTGGAATCATGACGATTCAATAGTGGGGCCTTTTCCTTGGGATTCAAGCTAACAAAATTTGTAAAGAATATTCACATTCTACAATATGGGGTCATTACAATTGAACCCTCTCGGATTGACACATTTCTCATAAACCACTACATTGCAAATAATAAATGATTTAGTCTTTTATAATCTAGGGGTTAAAAATGGAATCTTAAATTATCCAGGTCATAAATTCACTTACAAACACTCATGGGGGGGATTTTCTGTTTGGATAGTTGGAAAGATCTTGAAAAACAAAATTTACATTTTTGTTGGTAATTTTTATTTGTGATTGAGTATCAACTCTTTTGATTTATTAGAAATAAGTCCATGTTGTACTGACAGATAATTGAACACAATGCTTTTTTCCAATGTTTTGTAGTCTTAAACTGAAATAATTACCGTATTATTGTTTGGTGTTCACTCTTGAAAAGAGATACTCTTACTGTGATAAGTTTCAATTATTTTTTATTTATTGGGTGTTGTCATGTTTTGAGTGTGGAGTTGTGAAATTCCAAATCACATGTCGCTTTATGTGAAAGGGATATATATAATTTTTTTGTCCTTGTGGTTCCCTGGAGATCCGCGTTACATTTGTACATAAGTTTAGATATCATTCATATATCTAAAATTTCTAATTTTTAATTTGAATATTTACGTCATAAAGGAAAGACAAAGGTCCCAATTATAAAAAGTCACCCAAAAACAACATTGAGATTTTTCTTTCATTCAACCTGTAACATATTGCATCTCTCTTCATCAATGCTCTTCTTCCATATGCTATCCACATATGACATTTCCTTTGCAATATTTGGTGAATTTGCGAGTTATAGGTCATTTGTAGGCTATAAATGTCTTCAGAGTTTCAATTCTAATTGAGTATTCAATTAAAAATATTGAGTGTCTTATACGTAACTATTTTTCTGTCCACCCACTTTTCATAACTTGCATAACCATTAGGTAGAGACCTACAACTTTGATGATGATTTTTTTGTTTAGTAAAAGATTGTTGTGACTTTAATTTATTGAAAGTTGTAGAATTTACAATATATAAAGTTTCAAGATATAATTTTTAAAAGTATAATCATTTAAAGGGTGCTAAATCAATGGAAGAGCACCTACTTTACAAGCAGGAGGTTGGTGGTTCGATTTCGTCATTCCCTAATATTTATATGGAATGACGACAATCAATTTTTTGTGACGGAGACTCTTTTGACCATCACCAATGAACTTATGGTGACATTTTTTGACCTTCACCAAAATATGAAATGGTGATGGTCAATGAATGCCACCATATATATGCATCAATAGTGACGACCAAGAAAGGTCTGTCACCATAAATCGTTGTTGTTGATATGAAATGGTGAGGGTCATTGTTTGTCATTATATTCATTATTCGTGACAAACCTTGATATCACCAATGAGTTTTTGATGACATTTTTTGACCCTCACTAAATATGAAATGATGATAGTCAACAAACATTGCCATATATATGCACTAATAGTGATGGTCATGAAAGATCCATCACAAAAAATCGTTGTTATTCATATGAAATGGTGACAGTCACTATTCGTCATTATAATCAATATTCGTGATGGACCTTGAATGTCACCACAACACATACTTTCAGCGACGCAGCCTTTGGTACCGTTCAATTTTTTGGTGACGAAGGCTATTTTCCATCACCATTTCTCATATGAAATGGTGACGGTCACTATCCGTCATTATAGATCATTATTGGTGACGGATCTTGAATGTCACCACAACACCTATACTTTCAACGATGCCACCTTTGGTGACGTTCCATTTTTGGTGACGAAGGCTCTTTTGACCCTCACCAATGAGCTTATGATGACATTTTTCATCCCTCACCAATGTCCTTTTTTCTTGTAGTGTAAACAATACATATTAGTTAAACTTACATATAGTTCAAAAATAATTTTTTTGTAAAAAAATTACAAAGAACTTTCCTTTTCTGTTTTTCTTGATGTGTTATCATTATTTTTGGTACTTGATATCTTGTCACTCATTTCTTTATCAATCTCAAACTTGTACCATATCATTCAATAATATATTTATAAATAAATTGTCAACTTTTCAAGTAAAAAAAAATCTCAAAAAATCGGTGCGCCATTCATGGTTTATGCACCGACGTCGGTGCATGTCTCTCTTCCAAACGCACCGCCAAAAAAACATAATAGACCATACAGTGCTCCATGTCAACAAGGAGCATCGGTGTGTTACATTTCAATAACCGCACTATTTAACCATGATAAAATAATAAAAATTGTCTAGTGCTAGTTTTTTTAGCATACATTGGTGCTATATTTTACATATGCTGCACCGATAAAAAAAAAAAATTTAATTTTTTATCACATTACATTTTGCAGTGCGCTTGTAAAATAAAGAGCACCAATGTGCTAAGTTACTCCAAGCACGCCGATAACAAAATCTGTTTTTTTTTTAATTCATGCCAAGGCCCACATGGATTGGGATCCTATGATGCTAATCGTCCTGTCAGTTGGATTTCTTAGGTCAATATTTAGTAATACAAACCCTATAAATAAAAATTGAAAAGCCCTAATTCTAAAATCATAGAAAGTGGAAGAAGAAAGGGGAGAAACAAAAAGAATGTAAGGTTTGTATCTTTTAAAAGTTTTTTTTTTTTTTTTTTTGAAACGGAACGTTCACGGTGTGCCATAATGAAATAGTGCACTGACTGCATATTTTACAAATGGCGCACTAAAAAAATATTTTGTTTTTCTAATTTTTTATCACAGTACTTGTGTGGTGCGCTGGGAGAACAGAGCGCATCGGTGTGCTATTTTGCACAGGGCACACCGACAATTTTTTTTTCTTTTAAATTTACACAAGGGCTAACATGGATTAGGATTAGACTATGAAGGTCCTCCCGTTGGTTGGATGTCTTAGGCTTATATTTAGCAATAAATAAATTAAAAATTCCTAATTCTAAAATAACAGAAAGTGAGAGAAGAAAGCGCAGAAACAAAGAGAATGTAGTGTTTATTTCTAAAATGGTTTTTTTTCAAAACAACATGTTTGTGGTGCGCCATAATGCAATAGTGCACCAGTGTCATATGTTACATATGGCGCACTGATAAAAACATATTATATTTTTATTTTATTTTTTATCACTGTATTTTTGTGGTGTGCTGCTATAACCGAGCGCATCGGTGCACTATGTTGCGCAAGATGCACTGACGAAAACAAAAGTTTATATTTTTTTAAGATTGACGCAAGGGCCAACATAGATTGGGATCTGACTACGCAAGTCCTCCTGTTGGTTGGATGTCTTAGGCTTATATATAGCAATAAAAACCCTATAAATATAAATTGAAAAGCCATAATTCCGAAATCATAGAAAGTGGGAGAAGAAAGGGAAAAAAAAGAAGAATGTAGGGTTTGTTTCTAAAATGGTGTTTCTTACAAAACAGCACGTTTGCGGTGCACCATAATGTGCCGATAGTGCATCGGTGCCATATGTTACATATGGCGCACTGATAAAAACATATTAATATTTTATTTTTATCACTATACTTTCACGATGCGCTGCTATAACCAAGCGCACCGGTGCGCTATGTTACACAGTGCACACCGATGAAAAAAATTGTACTTTTTGAAGATTGACAGAAGGGCCAACATGGATTGGGATCTGAATATGCAAGTCGTCCCATGGGTTGGATGTCTTATGACTATACAAACCATATAAATCTAAATTGAAAAGAAAGAGGGAGAAGAAAGGGCATAAACAAAAAGAATCTAGGGTTTTGTTTGTAAAAATGGATTTTTTTATTTTATTTTTGTTTCTGAAAACCACATAAAAGGTAAAAAAAAACTACAGAAAAAAAAGTAACAAAAAACAATAATCTTTGATTTTGATATTTTATTTCATAAAAAAAACTACAGAAAAAGTAAAAAAAATAATAGACTTTGATTTCTTATTTTACTGCATAAAAAAAACTGCAGAAAAAAATACAAAAAAATAATAAACTTGCTCACATCGTTTGAAATTCTATGGTACAGGGTTTGACTAACCAGAGGTTTGGAATTCTAATTGTCTGAATACTTTTGTTCGAACGTATTTCCCTAGTCGAAAATGTTCTCGTGCTCTGTTTTCTCTCGGTATGTATCCTGCAAATCTTTGGCTGAAAATTTTTGCAAAAATAGTGAAATAATGAAAAGTGTTTAGTATTTTATGAAATTAGATTTTCGAAAATATTTTGCCGCCCATTTTTCAATTTACCACTTTTTTTCAATTAAAAAAAATAGGGTTGCACTTTTTTTATTTGCAGTTATTCATTTACTGGTGCATCCTTTAATTTAATCGCACTAGTGCGTCATGTTATAAAATGGTACTAGTGCGCAAAAAAAAAAAAAAAATCACTCGTGTGGTTATCTGTATATTACATACTGGAATGACATTTAAGTTTGTGCACCAAATTTTATTGTTGTTTTTCTCAAATGCAGGGAGAAAATATCATATATTATATGGAATGGACAATTCTTCAAACTCCAGCTCATTCCATAATATTTCTCAAAGTCCATCGCAGACATAATATTTAATTCATATTTGTTTTATTTTTTCACTATCTAATTTAATTTATATATGTTTTTTATCCATGCAGTCAATCACGCACAACTTAATTAAATTTATAATGTATACAAATTTCCAATTTCATGTAGATTCAACATTGAGTTCAGATGCACAAAATATTCAAACTGCTCCAAAACGTCAGAAGTTCTTATCAGGAGCTGCATACCACAAGGCACATTTGGTAGATGAAAATGGACAGCCGCTTCACCCTGCCAATTGTAACAATATTGCATCTTCTAGACACAATCCCGAGACAATGATGGTAATTATAATTATAATTTTTTGGTATATATATTGATTAATATGTAATTATTTCAACATCAAACCAATTTATAATCATGCAATATTGTCGACGTGGTTACTAATTGATGTCATATATTTTGTACTAATCATGTTCAAATTTTTTTTTTTTGATTATTAGGATTCTAGTGATGAAGAAAGACCTACCTACCATCTTCCGTTGCACCCCGCAACAATGTCAAATCAAAAGAATACTAAATTAAGTGAAAAAATCGGAGAGGAACGATACCAAGAATGGTTGAATCAGCCACTGATTCAATTCCCACTACGTCCAAATTCACCAATTAGGAATGACTACAACAATAGTCGTTCTTCACAAGCTAGCAATGGAGGCAATCAAATAGAGGTTGGTATGAATAAATACTTAAGGGATACGACTGCCATGGAGAAAATGTTGTTAGATGCATCCCAAAATGATGATCAGCTAGGGGATGATGCTCATATGGCTGACAAATTTTCCGAAAGCCTTAAATTTTCTTCCACCACCACTCTCTTTGGACCTGGGGGTTAGTCAAAGTCTACCCAGTTGGAGACAAAAAATTTACTGTACAACTTGAAAGCAAATTTTGGCTTGTCGAATGGATGTTTCTCGAAAAATTTGAGGTAAGTTACCATAAAGTACTCTCCTTATATAAATTTTAAATATAATCAGTACACTGCAATGAACATTGAAAATGTTAAATTTTATGAACTTCGATAATTATATCGACATTAATTTACATTTAATATTAATATATTTTTCCATGATCACCAACTACAGGTTATTCAAAGATAAGGTTCTTCCGAGTGATAATGTCGTGCCTGGTAGCTGCGAAGTGGAAAAGAAATTGTTGAAAATGTTGGGTGTTGAGTACATATCGTATAATGCATGTCCAAATGAGTGTATTCTATATAGAGGAGAATATGCAAACAAAGATATGTGTACGAAATGTGGGCATGACAGGTATGATAAATAAAAAAAGAAGGGTAAATCGCATACTGGTCCTCCTTTTAAGATATTGAGGCACATGCCTATAATCCCAAGGATTCAAAGGCTCTTTCATTACAAAGAATTAGCTATGTTGCGGGGATGGCATGCCTCACACAGAAGTGAATTGGGATTTATGCGAATCCAAAGTGATTCAATAGCCATGAAGCATATAGAGGATACATGGCTCGAAAAATTCAAGAATGAAGTACGAAGTCTACGAGTTATCATAGTCATGGATGGTGTCAACCCATATTCCCTCCAGAACACCAACTATTCTATTTGGCCTGTAGTAACAATCAATAACAATATCCCCCCATGGTTTTCTGTGAAGAATGAACATCTTATGTTAGCTCTCATAGTCCCTGGTAGAAGAAAAGTGAATAATATGGATGTCTACTTATAACCACTAGTAGATGAATTGAAGGAATTATGGGATGGGATAAATGTTAACGATGTATCAATACCAATCACAACAGAGAGGATTTTTATGTTGTATGGCATATGTGCTTACAAAACACATGATTATCTAGGCTCAGGAGTTTTCTCTGGTAAATTACATGTTTAATTTATTGATTTGTTTATATATAATGTAACAATATTCTTTCAAATATTAGTTATTTAATTCGTTGTAATAATATTTTTTCTTATCTTCATGATATTTTTTAACATGCCATGCATATTAATTAATGTATACAAATATAATATTGCAGGTCTTGTAACAAAAGGGTATTTTGGATGTAAATGTTGTGGAACTTCTCTGAAAGCTAGACGGTCCAAGGACCTACAAAAGCCAGTGTATGATTGCTCCAAGATATTCCTACCAGAACAACACCCTTATAGAAGAGCAGCATCCTCTTTCAATGGTAAATGAGAGATAACCCAAAGGCCTCCAATAATGACACTAGCTAAATGGCTTAGATCATATGAGAGACAGAAGGAGAAGGAGTTCATAGAAATGTTTGATTCAAATGGGGAGCCTAAGTTCGATGATCTAGATTTCTTCAACAGCTATGTTGAGAAATTTCCCATTGGGATGAAAAGGAAATCTATCTTTTATGACCTCCCATATTGGGAGCATATTAAGATTGCCCACTTATTAGATCCCATGCATATCTTTAAAAGTGTTTGATATTCTTTATGGAGGCACATATCATCAAAACAAAGTGACACATTGACTGTTAGGAAATATCTTATTACTTCAAAAACTAAAAAGAAATGTTGGCCAAGACGATTAGAAAGTATGGGATCAGAGGCAGGAATTGGTCCCTCTAATTCATGGATTTTCAACGAAGGTGATGTCCCATGGATTTAAAAAAAAGATGATATATCTTTGGCAAAGGAATTTATAATGGATGTGAGGGTGCCGACTTCATATGGGTCTTCACTACGACACTGCTTCTCCGTGGATGACCATTTGTCGGGGTTGAAATCGCATGACCATTTGAATCTTCTAAGAGTACGTATAATGTCAAAAGCATGATTTTATTATTTTTTATATTAATAAATTTTATCCCATGCAGGGATCATAAAACATACCTAATTTTGTATATTATTGCACGTGTTTATAACTTTCCAGTGTCATTATCCTTTTTTGTGTGTGGGTGTGTGAAACATGAATTCCCTCAAGACCTAGGACATGCCATATCTAAATTATCTGCATTTGTACGTTGGATCACGTCAAAGGAGATTCATGCATCTAGCATTCCACGGTGGCGTCAAGAGAAAGTTGAGGTTGTTTGTATGTTTGAGAAAAAACTGCTGACAAGTTTCATGGACTTACAAGTTCATCTTCTAATACACCTGGTAGATGAGGTTAAGTTATTTGAGGTTGTTTCTTGTCATTGGATGTTCTTCTTAGAGAGGTACATGAAGAAATTGAAAGGTTTTGTTCGACAAAGGGCAAAACCTGAGGGGTCTATGGCAGAGGGGTACATATTGTATGAGTCTTTCTACTATGCCAGTGAGTACATCAAGCAGATCGACAACAAACTAGGTGTGGTGATTTGGGACGATCAAATGGATGAAGACAAAAGAGAAGGAGAGTTGCTCCAAACGAGTGGAAAAAAGCACTTGATAAGAGTAAGCGACTTATAATTTTTCAAATTTACAAAAAATAATTAATATTCATGTTGAACTTCGATATAATGTATATTTTTATCTCTAAGTACTATATAATGTTGGTTTGATTTCATTAGTGAATGCAGAAATTGAAGAAATCAATAAATTCATTCTTTACAATTCTGAAGCAACACAACCGTGGGTCGCATTATACGAACAAAATAGGATGAAATGGGATAGTGACAGGAAATAATTTAGATTGTTGAATGGTAAAAATGTGCCTTATCCTGATAATCTAAAAGAAAATATGCCGAATATATGCCCCAATAGTTGGGTTGATAACCAAGTCAGAGAGAAATACGGTGCTATCAGTCGTGACCCGCATGCTAAAGATGTAATATCCCAAAATGGGAACATACAACAATACTTCACAAAATATAAGAACTTACAACAAGATAGACAATAAATATAAGTACAAATTAGAATATGAAGAAAGAGTTGAGCCATTTTATTATATTGGAGATGAATCAGTTACAAAAGTACAAGATATAGGTAGATCTAGCAAAAAATATGAGCTAAGATCACCTAGAAAACATGTGTGAAGCAAGTACAACGTAACTATTGAGGCTTTGTAGCAAATACTGCACTATCTCTTTAGCAAAATATAAACATGGAGTTTTAGGCTAAAAAGAGAAACGCATATCTACTCAAAACTGGAGCTCTGATGATGCCAAGATTCAGGATCTAGCCACTGTGATGGATTTCAAAGATAACCCAGAAAGGATTTTCTAGATATGCAACTTTGGAAAAATCACCTCCCCAGGGTTTGATCCTTGATCTACTGGAAAATATAGATCTGAAGCTATATCTAAAGAATATATGGCTGAAATATGTGCTTAGATCATATCTATGCTTGAAGGGTTGATCTCTTCCTTAGATCTATGAGCTAGGAGCTCTAGACCTAGTTTCTCAATCTTCCAAAAGATGATTGCAGCTGCTGCAACACAACTGCCTCTAAAAACTACACTGTGAGGGAAAGAGAGGCCTTATGCCTACTGAAAAATTTTGCATTAAGATCCAGGCTGATGGTAATACTGATGGAAATTTGAAGGAATGATCCTCCACTGGATTGCTAGCTGAAATACGAGCAACTTCCTTCCTCCTTTCAGATCTACAATATGGACAACGTTATTCTTGGAGAGAATACTGCTGCTAGGAGGTTAATAACTTTTGGCCTGATGCCAGATCTGCAATGTGGCTTTGGGAGTGCTGCAATATAAGCCCAAGTGATAGGAATAATCCCTCACCTTGTTCTCCAGCTGAAGTACCGAAGACAACTACCACCTTCCAAACTGATCTTCAGAAAACACAATTTTCTGAATATGAATGTTCTGCAGAAAGTAGGAAATGGAAATGGCACTTAAATCCTGATGTATAATGAAGTACAAACCTCTTCCTTAGAGATCACTCAAAGAAAGAGGAGGGATTCCCGCCCAGGAACACCCTATGCTAAACAACACCTACAATCTCTGCTAAACAGCCCAAGATTGCAGTGGAATGTCACTTGACAATTCTATATCTAAACGATCATACATCAAAATAATCCAAAATGCTTTTCACCTTTGCCTTCATCTCCTTTATAATGATTGAGCCATCCCAATCCTTGGCCCTAACCTAAACTACGTTGTCTCATGTGGACAATATCTTCCAAGTGAGACTACGCTATTTGACAAAATCAACCAAACAATCTAGGTGCAATGTACACCTCCTCCATCATGTGTGCTTCATTTTCACATGACCCTCCACCACTTGATCATTAATGTTCAATGACCCTTTGTTTGACATCTTGAAGATCTTAGTTGACTAAATCAACCCTCCATGATCTCTCTCATTAAATGAGACATGATCTCCAATCTCATTCACATTAGTAGTTTCTCAATTACCTCCTTTTGCAGATCTAGTCTAAATTAATCCACGTCCACACACACAAAGTGGATATTTATTCTTATTGAGTATTGTGGGTCCCTCCACCCTTTTATTTACTTAATTCCTTAAGAAAATCAAGTAATGTAATATTCCAAATGTAATGTGAAAATTTTGGGAATATTACAGAAGAGGATGCGCTAAACATAGGGATTGGGTGCAGCAACTCGGTAATAATCTTTTTAATTTATATGTAAATTTTAAACTTGTATTAAGACATATACATTTCATATTTTAACTACTATTGTATTATTACTTATAATACACATGAGACTATGATTTTTTTAACTTTTTTATAATAGGTGCATTTGTTCCCATCTGTGTGGGCATATGAACACCATTTTCACACAGAAAATGTCGATGCTAGAAACATCACACAAGACTGTGGAGTGGAAGTAGATTTCGATCAATCTAGTCCATCTAGCCACCATGATCAACAACTAGTATGAGGGACTTTAGGTTATGTTGGAAAGATACAAGAGATCATTGAAGTGGATTTTTCTTCTTTCCAATGTTTTTAGGTGCAAGTGGTGGGACACCTTTGATTGGAATAATGTAAAGGAAGGCCGCGATAGTAGGCTGATATGTATCAACTCTAGAAATATGTGGGATGAAGCTAAGGAGCCCTATGTTTTCTCTAAACACCGAAACTAGGTGTTTTTTTACCCAGGTGTGTTAGATAGGGATTGGTGGTTTGTATTGACACATGACCCTAGATCAAAACATATTTTTGAGAACAATAGTGTTATCATGCCATGCGAGCTAGAAGATAATGAGGGTGATCATGAGAACCGAGAGTGATATGGTACATGTGTTATTTCATCAATATTTATAGTTTTTAAGATGGGTTTTTCGTAATATTAATATAATATGTATTTTGAATTAATTGGTAATTTGCATTGTGTTAATCTTAAAATCAATAATTCACTTGATAATTTGGTATTATGTTGATCTTGAAAACAATGGTGTGTTGTGTAAATTAATTCTTTTTTTTGTATCTAAGATTATAATAAAATAATGATAATTCTAAAGTACATGAATTTATTTGCATTATTTTCTAAACTTTATTATGTTACAATAAATCATATTATTCTAGATTTATTATTTTACAATTATTTAAAATTTACAAATTTACAAATTTAAAAATTTTAATAAATTCATTTCATATTAATACAATTAAAATTTTACAAATATTTTCCATACAATTACAACTAGAGTTAGAATTACAATTACAATTTTACAATTTCACGTATAATTACAATTACAATTACAATTTTAGAATTTTACATATATACAATTACAATTTTACAAATTAAAAAATTACAATTACAATTACAATTTTAGAAGTTCACATATATACCATTACAATTACAATTTTAGAATTTTAAATACAATTAGAAATACACATATTACAAATTTACAATATCAAGATCATTTGGTATTAAATTAATTAATAAACATCACGTTCATGATAACCATCGTACAAACATCATATTTAACTAAAAAAACACATTCAAAATCACTAACTGCATCATCATGATCATGATCATCTAACAAAACAGAATTAACATTATATATTAACATCATGAGTACAACACAAACATCAAATATACATCTCATGCTATCACATACACATGTATCTGCAAGCTGCACATTAAATGAACATATCTAGCATGACCTAATGACATACACATCATGATGATCACCAACATGTAAATTAAGTACAACTGCAACATGAACATAAAATACATGGACCATATATATATATATATATATATATATATATATAACTGAATAATGTTAAAAATATACAACTGTAATATAAATGTCATGGATCAACTGGTGGTAGTACAACATCAATATCAGTACTAGTGGTTGATGGCCCAGCCTCATCTCCATGATGACTGCTGGTAGATGCTAGTGGAGGCTCATGCAAATCTGGCATGGCGTGAGGTGAACGATCATGAGATGATGGTACGCTGCGCCTCACAGACTATCCATCACGTGCTGTGGCTCGATCGTAACGTGCAACAGTCCTCGCCAGTGGCGTAAAAGCTGTCGTAACTCCTACGACATGCTGCATCAGGCTGTACATGTCACACGTCATGCCTCTCCACATTCGTAATACCCTATCATTGGCCTCTATGTCTCTGAAATCAGCAGGCCTGAAGCCCGCCTCAAAAATCAATGCAATGAGTTGGTCGCCCAACTCCATCCTGTATCTAGCATCACTAAGACGTCGACCGTGCACCGACGCAACAGCAGGAGCAGGTCTCTGATCTGCACCGGCCTCCTGATGATCCTCGGCAATATCAGCATGCCCTCATCCTCATCAGGATCCACACCTAGATCAAGTGGTGGTGGTGGCATCTCCTCACCATCAAAAGAGCCAATGTTTGCAAAATATATACAAGTACACAACAATAATTAGACAATTTCATTACACAATTTAATAAAAACAAATTAAAGAACATGTTAGAATAAATTTAAATAAAATAGTAATATTACCTCTATCATCTGGGGGCTCATCAGCTGTGAAGGGGATGTTGGCACACCCTCACCAATCCAACCACGCATAAGGACAGGGGGCCAAAATGAAGGGATGCTCATAAACATTAGCTGGCAACTCTAGTGTGTCATCTGATATCCTCGCTAGAAAAAGAGTCTCCTCCATCTTAGGCATCATCTGCCCCCACCTGTGCATACGTGCCTCAGTAATTGGCCTACGAGGCTATCGAAGAAAAGAAGGCCTCCTCTCTGGAAACCTCTCAAAAAATAAACAACAAAGCTCTGAAGAAAAATGGAAGTTAACCCTTCCTTGTGCATGAGCATGACATCTATCTAATGTTGTATAGAACTATCGAAAAAAATGGCAGACCACTTGACAAGTCGTGGCTGCTATAGTAAAGAATCAACATAATATAAAATCTGGAAACTAATGCGTTGCCCATCACTGGTGTTGTCCAAAATGGTCAAAATGATAAGTGAGAGACACTAGGCCTTCTCACGACCAAAGGCACCAATACGTAACTGCCCTCTAGCGACCTAAAACTCTGCAGGAGATACTAAATTTTCTCCAATGTATCTCTGGGAGAAAACTAACTGACTTCCTACCACACAACCAACTGGAACCTTGGGGAACGAGGTAAAATCCACCCCTCTCCTCGATAGCCCTATAATAAAATATACATCCTCCTCAGTGGGCATGTACCACTAGTTGATACCAACTCGGAAAGCCTGTTGCTGGGCATTCCACCTTTGGATAAGATGTCTCAAAAACTAACTATGGGACTTTAGGGAAGTAGCATCCTCATAGAACTTGAGGAGGCCTAACTTCCTAAGGAGCCCCTACGTCGCTGCTATAATAGGGCGAGGGTACACATCTCTCTCCCTTTCTCTTGACTCCCACAAGTGAAAAATGTTATATTGTTCCACCTATTGTTGTTTTTGTTGTTGCCCCTCTTCTCTCCTTTCACATCTCTGAATGATTGACATATTAAACACAATTTTTTTATTAAATGACACATGTATTTACAAATATACGTATATATTTATTTTTTGAAAAATAAATAAAACAAGATTTGGTGTGCCAAAAACACAGTCACACACTGATCCCAGTGCGTCTCCTCACAAAGCACACCAGATATGGTGCACCTCATGATATCCACTGCGTCGGAAGCGGTGCTCTATAAAATGATTTTATCGCACCATTCACTATGTGCGGTGTTAGGAGGCCAGTGTGCTGACTTCACTATCCACCCAGGGCTTATAACTAAGTCATCACACTACCCTCCTACCATCGTACATAGTCGTCAGTGTGGTATTTTAAGAGGCCGCACCATTGACCTAGGCCAAATTTGATAAGCCATGCGCTAACAAAAATAGTCGGCTTGGGCCTGTTAACTTAGTTTACACACTGCATCACCTCAATTCAACTAGGTCAACGGTGCGGCCAGGTAGCCAAATGCACCACTCTTTTTAAATAACTTTAAATAACATGGTGCGCCTTTGGTATTCACCCCAGAATTGGTGTGGATACCCTTAGCACTGGTTTACCGGCCTGAACAATTGACAATGTTGAATTGCGGTTCCAGTGCACTGAAAACATTACCCACCCCGGGGCGGAGAATTCCATCAACGCACCGAGTTTCTGCAAAACACCATTGTCAATGGTGTGGCCTGGTAACCGACTGCATCGCACATTTTAATTTTTTTTAAATTAACACGGTGTGTCCCGTGCTACCATGCTAGAACCGGTGCAGATACTGTCATCACTGGGTGCGGTGCGACCTGTAAATTTACCGGCAGCACCGCAAACCAGTGCGAGCCGAACTGCTTGAGTGCACCACGCTAATATATATATATATATATAAATTTTAGCGTGGTGCGCTCAAGCCGTTTGGCTCGCACTATGGTTAATTTTAAGGTTTTTTCAAATTCTAATCCGCTAAAAGGTTTAATTATGGAAAAACAAGAAAAATAAATGTACATTTACCTGTCAAGGAGGCATATTGGCTGTACAATTTGAAAAAGAAAATTTGTCCACTATTGTATAAAATTCAAGCTAGAGATTGGTGGCAATGCACAGCAGCAGTGCATGCAATAAGTGCAATGGCAACACGGATGTCAGTGTGGCTCAAACAATGATAACTTGCACCAGTGCTTGAGAGCTCTGTAGCACTGAAAAAAGTGAAAAATGCAATTATTTTGGCCATAATTTTTTTTTTTAATTTAACATTGTTCCGGTGCTCAGGGTTTTTATTGTCATACCGGTGCGTTTGCACTCTGTCACCCTAGGCAGTTTCTATTTTTGCACGCATTTAGGAGCCATTGGGGCAGCATAGCAGTAATGTATTGGTGCTCTATATTAATAAGATGCATTGGGCATGTTGTCGAGTGAACCAATGATTTGTGCGGTTTTTTGGTCGTAATTTTGTTTTTTTAACCCTTTTCCGGTGCGTGGCATTAATGGGGCCCCGGTGCATTTCTGTCATTCCGCACTAGGCGGTTTCTATTTTGCATGCTTTTTATGAGACACCGGGGTGGCTTAGTGGTAACGCACTAATGCTCTATAGTAATAAGACACACCGGTAACACCGTTTGGTGAACCAATGATTTGTGTGGTTTTTTGGACGTAATTTTGTTTTTTTAAACCCTTTTTCGGTGCGTGGAATTTATGGGGCCTTGGTGCATTTCATTCATTCCGCCTCGGGTGGTTTATTTTCCGCGTGCTTTTTATGAGACACCAGTGTTGACGAGTTGACATCCACCGGTGTTTTTCCTTAAAAAAAGGCATCGAGCAGGTGTGTACGGAGTGCATGATTTCCGATGTGCCAATTTTTTATGCAGTTTTTTTGCCATAATTTTTGTTATTTAACCATCTACAGGTGCACACATTTTATGGACATCCTAGTACGTTTTATTTATTTCACACTGAGCAATATCTGTTTTCGCGCACATTTTCGGAAGCACTGGTGTGGTAGACATGTAAGACACTGGTGTTGTACAGGAACATGACGCACAGTGTGAGGGTGCTAGGAGCACATGGTTCCCAGTGTGCCTATGTTTTTTGCAGTTTTTTGGCCGTAATTTTTTATTTATTTAACACTGTGCCGGTGTGCGAGGATTTCAGGGCGGGCCAGTGTGTTGGCGACCTGATGCATTTAAGGGCGACCCAAGCGATGTCAGTTTTCACGCGTTTTTTATGAGGTGCCGGTGCAGAATTTATGTAAATTACCGGTACTCTACATAATTACAATGCACCGGGTGGGTGTGTGCAGAGCACACGGTGTCCGGTGTGCCAATTTTTAACTGCACCAGGGCTATGTCGTCTTGAACGGACTGGTATGTTTTTCGATGATAAGAGCACTAGATGAAATACATCCGTAAAAACCTCCGCCCACCAACCTCCTCTAGGAACCTCCACTAGAAACGGATGTCTGGGGTATTTTTATAAGGGGTTCCTCAAAAACATTCACTAGAGGGTTTTTTCCTTGTAGTGCCATGAAACAACTTCGCACATGCATTCCAAACTTAGATGCCCATCCATCCATGTAATTTTCTCAACCATCTATAAATAGATTACTGCTAAAAATATACTTTGATCCAAATTCTAAAAAGACATATCCCCTTAAAAGAGCCTGTGTGGGCCCCACCTAGTGTAGGTACTTATTTTTAACTAGGATCAAGGATGCTTTTTCCAGATGCCAACTTCACTGTTTCTTGTTTCAATATTCAACACTCCCTTTCAACAAGAAAGGAATTTATTTGCATGCAACATGAAACTCCATGCATTCGCCCTACAACCTTTGCATGCAACACTTCTGAAACTAAATAGCCTCCAAAAAACTGAATGATTATAATGCATTTGTCATCAAATTCTTCTAAATTTTGCTTTGCTATTGCACATGTCTTCAGGAACCACTTCGCATATTAACTCTGTAACCATGCGCTCTTCACTTGCTGTCAACTTTGATCCGTTCTCCACTATCTAACAATGTCCCTTTGATTTAACTTCATCAATCCAATTGATCCTGCTATTGCTTCTTTGTGGGATCCTCATAGCTAGGTTCAATTCATGAGATCCATAACATCTTAGTGAATCATTCCCAAAATCTATTCTTGGGATTATTCATTCATGTCGCCCCACCTCTCACCTGGTGGTATAGCTTCTTGCACTTCCTCTGCCCATCTAGCTCGAAATTTCTCTGCATGAGTGGTTGATCCCACTCCATCATCATTTGCATGTGGCTGCTCCACATCTTAAGGTTCACTATTACCCACATGCAAATCTAGCTCCCTCTCAAGGTTCAATTTCATGACTTTCTCACACTTCCCCATGGTTGGAAGCTCTCTAGAAATGACATCTACATCAAATCTATAGAGATTCTTCTACATCTCTAGTTGTGGCTGCTCGACAAGCTTGTGAGGCTACTTCTTAGGCTGCATGTTGAGAGGCTTCCTCTCAAAAACCAAGTCACTAACCTCTTCTTTTCTCCTCAAAGCTTTGCATGCATCTTGTACCAGAGTGCATGTAGGTTCTTGGCTCGTGCACATTGTAATTTTCTCGCTGTTGAATTTTTTTTTAACAAAAGAGCCAATTTTAAATCGATGATATCTACCACATCCGAGCTCCGATTCAACCGAATTTTTCTTTCAATTTGGGTATTTTTTTGCAAGGAATCCAAATATGATTATTTTTTTGAAAATTTTGGATCAAAATTTTTAGATATTCTCTGCAAACTCGTGCACCCAAATAATTCTTCCTCTCATATCATGTAGAAAAATTTATAACACAACTTTGATACCATGTAGAAATTTAAACAATATAATGATGTATTATTGGACTTTGTTAATCTATCAATTAAATCCATTGTTAAATGCAAAATCCTTCTACTTAATTCTTTGCAGAAATTAAATTGTCAATTGCAAACACATGAGGAAAAATCAATCCCACATAACAAGATGTTTTTACCGGGAAAGATTAAAGCTAAAAACCCTGCTATCATATATTATGTATATCATGGATCATGAAAAAATATCATACAAAACTCTACTCCAAGGGCTTTTAGTATAATATACAATCGTCTCACACTGTCTTACACAAATTGGTTCAGATATGCACCAATTTACTGCCTCTTGACAACCTGCCTCCACTGTGCAATCCCTGATGGTCAAGAACCTTTGAATGATTTTGATCTTGCCTTACCTTTCCTTGACTGTGAAATCCTCATAAGAATCTCTAATGTGTGTGTGGATGCATTGAATGCATCACTATAGTCACAATTGATATACAACCAGACCCTTTCACGTATCTGTCAACTTGGTCTCCACTTGATCTGACATGCATGTAGTTACCAACAGTATTTCTTCAGTTGCAAGTGATATCACTCCATGTGAATTAATTTAATATCTAATTCACTGATATATCACTAGTGTATCTTTAGTTACAACTAGTTACAAAAAGCACAACTGAGTTTAACTCACTTAACTGAGTTAAACTAAATAACAAATCACATAACTACACATCCAATCTGTTACAACTTTGTCACACTCAGTTACAATGAATTCCATTGCATGGTACACCAACCAACCACTTCAACTTGAAATCCACTTAGCTAACTAATTTTCCACTTCAGTTAACTAGTCCAAGTGCTCAATGAAAATAGATAATTATTTATTTTCTAATTTTTGTTAAGGGCTTAACAAAAATCGACATGCATTCTAATTTTAGACATGCATTCCATGAAAACTTCGCATATGCATTCCAAACTTAGATGCCCATCCATCCATATAATTTTATGAACCATCTATAAATGGATTAATACTAAAAATAGACTTTGATCCAAATTATAAAAATAGATATATCACCTAAAAATAGCCCGTGTGGACCCCACCTAGTGTAGGTGCTTATTTTTCACTAGGATCAAGGATGATGTTTCTAGATGCCAAATCCACTGTTTCTTGTTGCAATATTCAACATTTTGAGTATTTATCACTATTAAAGATAACTACCATGAATGGTCAAAAAAGAGAAAGCGTACCCTCACTTTCAATGAATTGTGGAAAAGAGTTTGTGAAGGAGAAGGTGGAAATCCTCCTGAAAATCCCACATCAGACAAAGAGCTCACCATATGGGAGATTTATAAAAACAAGGCAAATTCCTTGATTAATGCATCAGTAAATGAAGAGGTGATTCATCACATTTCACCTTTTATAAATGCCTCCAATGATTTAAAGAATTTGGAAGACTTATATGACTCACACTTTGAGATTGAAGTAGTCCAACTTATGATCAAAATATTAAACCTTAAATTAAAATATGATGATACCCTTTCCTTATCCTCTGAAATCCAAGCTATTATTCTTTATGTAGAAGAATCAAAGTTAAAAAAAATGTTCCTCTCACAAGTTTCATCAAGTCACTATATCCGAGATATTTTAATTATCTTGAATCATTACAAGCTAGTGGTAAAATTAGGGATATTTCCTCTTACTCTCTTGTGGAGAAGTTTGCTGAAAGAGAGAAATATTTTTGGAAGAAGAATATAGTTTCTCATTATTATGAATAATTTTTGTGCCTTTCATAGAAAGAGAAGAAATAGGCACAATATTTCTTTTGAAGAAGAGGTGGCAGAAGAGAACATGGAAAGAATAATAACAGAAGCAGGGAAGCAAACATTACCAAGGATGAAGACTTGATATTCATAGTATATGTTGTAATGGAAATGAACATGATGCTTCCACATGAAATATCTCTCAGGAAGGAATCATATAAGAAATAAATGAATAGGAAGGAAAGTCACGAAATATAGGGAAAGGTAAAGCACCTGAATCTGCTCATCATATTTTGGCACATTGCAATATTGGAGTAAATGAAGACTTGTTTAATGATTCACCTGCTTCATGGAAAGATGCATGGTTTCTTGATTCAGGAAAATCCTGCCACACAACCTTTCGAAGAGATTTATTTGATGTTGTGTAACCAGCTCCAAAAATAGAAGAAAAGAGATATCAACGCCTTAGAAATGAGCCACTTCGAGGGGGAAACCTCCAATACATTACATAAATGAACAATTCTTGGATGGTATAATTTACAAAACCTCCTTTCTATATATAGGAGTCGATCGGGCCATAATGTAATCCTAGTGGGCCACAATGTAATCCTAGCTGACCTAACAATAAAAATTTAAGGGCACAATAATAACAAAATGGGGGTTACAAGGGTATAATAATAACAATAAGGGGGTTACACTAACAACAATAAGGGACTATACTAGTAATATAGGGACCTAACATGCCCCTCTCCTTCAAAAAAGTGTTGTCCTCAATGCTTGAGTAGCTCTAGGTGCTTTTGTATAAAATTCTCATCCTCCCATGTAGAATCTTCAGTGGGTAAGTTCTTCCACTTGATGAGATACTCTGAAATTGATCGATTCCGTAGCTGTCGAGTTCTTGTTTCCATGACCACTTCAGGTTCCAATATTATTTTTCCTTCCTCATCAAGTTCCGGCAATATTGTTTGAACTGGAAGATTTTCACCTATAACCTTCTTTAAGCATGAAACATGGAAAACTGGATGTACTCGCGAAGAAGCAGGAAGCTCCAATTTGTATGCCATAGTACCAATCTTTTGCAACACCTTGTAAGGACCATAGTACTTTGGCGATAATTTATTATCCTTCTTTGCTTGCTTGAGGGACATTTGTTTGTATGGTTGTAGCCGTAAAAATACCCAATCTCCTACATCAAAACTTCTCTCACTACGATGTTGATCTGCCTGTTGTTTCATTCGATTTTGTGCCAAATTCAGGTTATCCTTTAAGAGTTGGAGAACTTCTTGCTGATGCTCGATGTGATCTTTCACTACTTGAACCTTCGAATTTTCTCTTAAATATGATGTGATGGATGGTGGATGATATCCATAAAGTGCCATAAATGGGGTCATTTTTGCTGCAGTATGGAAGGAAGTGTTATACCACCATTCAGCGAGAGGTAACCACTTGACCCATTATGTTTTTTTATCAGATACAAAATAACGAAGATATCCTTCGGAACATTTATTTACTATCTTAGTTTTCCCATTAGATTGACGATGATAAGATGAGCTATGAGCTAATTGAGTACCCAAACAAGAAAATAACTCCGTCCAAAAATTTCCAGTAAAAATGGGATCTCTGTCGCTCACAATAACCCTTGGGCTTCCATGTAGCTTTTGAATTCTATCCATAAATGTAGTAGAAACTGTACCTGCTTTAAATGGATGAGATAATGCGCAAAAGTGTTCATACTTGGTAAGTCTATCAACTATCACCATGATGACATTCTTTCCTTCGGACTTAGGTAAACTTGTGATAAAATCCATTGAAATCTCCTCCCAACGTTGACTTGGAATGGATAAAGGTTGTAGAAGTCCTAGGGTCTTAATTGTCTCCACTTTATTCTGCTGGCAAACCAAACATTCCGCCACAAACTTTTGAATATCATATTTAAGGCCATCCCAAAAAATTCTTTCTTCACCCTGTGGTAAGTTTTTAAAAATCCTGAGTGCCCTCCTAAAGGAGAAATGTGCAATTCCAGAAGAATATTTTGTTTTAGTTGGGAATTATTACAAAGATATAAGCGATCTTTGTACCATAAGGAATCACTTTTCCAACTAAATGTATCAGATGTACTAGGATCTTAATGCAACTTTTGAATGAGTTTCCATACATCTTTGTCATTCTTCCATTCATCTCTTGCTTCAGTTATCCAATCTAGTTGGATAATAGAAATGGAACAAAGCAATGCTTCCACCTCTTCATTCTTTCTTGAGAGTGCATCTGCAACAACATTAAGCTTTCCTCTTTTGTAGATTATTTCAAAGTCATAACCCAACATCTTTGTGACCCATTTTTACTACTCTTCTGAATATAGTCTTTTCTCCAAAACATGTTTAAGACTATCATGATCAGTTTTTACCTTGAAGTGTCTTCCCATTAGGTAAGTTCGCCATTTCTTTAGTGCATGCAGTATTGCTAACATTTCCTTCTCATAAATAGGTTTCTGTAAATAATTTCCTTTTATTGGATGAATTTTAAAAGAAATGGGTCTTCCTTCCTGCATTAAAACTGCACCAATTCCATTTCATGGGGCATCACATTCCACAATAAATGTTTTTTTGAAGTCTGGCGTAGCTAAGACCGGTGCTAGGCACATTGCCTCTTTAAGATGTTCAAAGGCCTTAGTTGCTTAAGGAGTCCATGAAAATGCATCTTTCTTAAATAATTTTGTTAGAGGTGCTGCTATTCTCCCATAATTCTTAAAAAGCTTGCGATAATACCCTGTTAACCAGAGAAATCGTCGCAACTGCTTTATGGTCGTGGGGACTTTCCATTCCTTAATGGCTTTAATTTTGTTAGGGACTACTTTAACACTCTCGTGAGATATAATATGACCCAGATATTCCACCTCTTGTACTCCAAAGGAACATTTGGATTTTTTTTCATATAATTATTTCTCCTGGAATAGTTTGAGCACCTTGTCAACATGTTCAACATGATCCTTCCAAGACCTGTTGTAGATTAGTATATCATCAAAAAATACTAGCACAAATTTTCTAAGGAAGGGTTTGGAATTCATCAACCCTTGAAATGTATAAGGTGCATTAGTAAGGCCAAAAGGCATGACCAAAAATTCATAATGACCCTCATGAGTTCGAAATGCTATTTTTGGAATATCTTCGGTCTTCATTCTAATTTGATGATATCCTAATCGAAGATCCAACTTGGTAAAATAAATTGTTCCATGTAATTCATCCAATAATTCATCAATCATCGGAATGGGAAATTTATCTTTAATGGTGAGCTTATTGAGCTCCCTATAATCCAGAAACATTCACATGATCCATAGTTCTTGTGTACCAATACTACAGGAGCAGAGAAAGAACTTTGACTAGGTTCAATTATACCTCCCTCTAACATTTCTGCAATTATACGTTCAATTTCGCTCTTTTGGAAGTAAGGATATTTATAAGGCCTGATGTTTGGAGGAACACTTCCTGGAATCAAATGAATAGCATGATCATGATCACAAATAGGTGGGAGTCCTTTTGGAGTTTCAAACACCTTGTAATGATTATCCAGGACTTGTTGGAGATTTGCAGAAATAGATGATTTTGATGTCGGAACTTCTAGTGAGCATAATTGTGTAATCATGCCTTGTTGTTCTTTCTTTAGAAGCTTTGTCATGACATTAGAGCTTATTATCCTTCTCAGCTTCCCTTCAATACCCCGTAATTCGACTTCCTTTCCTTCTAAAAAAAATTTCAAGAAAATTTCTTGAAAATTAAAAGCTACCATCGCCAAAGATTGTAACCATTGTACTCCTAGTACAACACCAGCACCTCCCATAGGAATGGAAAGCATTGGACTAGTCAATACATATTCCCCCATGGTTAGCTTGATATTATGGCATTTTCCAGAGAAATTTATAGTTCCTCCATTTGCAACCATCACTTGACATTCCGGTGCTGGGTATAGGAAACAATTTAATTCCTTGGCTACCTTACAATGAATAAAATTATGGGTGCTACCTGAATCAATCAACACTATTACCTTTTTCTTCTTGATTTGTCCTTCTATCTTGAGAGTTTGAGGAGTGGTAATTCCTACCAGTGCATTACACGACATGGTCGGATTCATTTCTTCCTCTTCTAGGGCTGGTTCCTGGTGTATATCCTCTTCTTGTTCATTTTCTTCTTCCTCTTCACAATCTATGTAAAATAATTTCTTCTCAGCACACTTATGACCTTTAGTGTATTTTCTATCACAAATGTAGCAAATCCCTTTTGCTCTTTTTTCTTCCAATTATTGTGGTGTCAACCTTGTAGGTTGTGGAAATCTAGGTGTAGCAACACTTCCTTCTTTATAAAATTGAGTGGTAGGATTCCTTGTCGCCATTATTTTATATTCAATTTTTCTTGCCAACCTGAATGCCTTCTCCAATGAATTTGGTTCCAAAACGCGAACTTCATGTTGGATATTATCCTTTAAAGTGCCTATGAAGAGATCAATCTTGTGTTCCTCTGGAATATCAGTTACCCTTATATTCAATTTTTGGAATTCCTCAATGTGCTGCCCCATTAAACCCTTTTGTTTGAGATTTATCAATTGGCTAAAGAAGGTGTTTCTCTTTGTATCCTCATAATGTGCTATCATTTCTTCCGTAAAAATTGACCAAGTGACAATTTTTTTACGGGAGCAAAGCCATCGATACCATACAAATGTAATTTGTTCTAAATGTAAAGTTGCAATGCATACCTTTTGTGTGTTTTGCACATTATGGAGATCAAAATATTGTTCCATCTGTAGTATCCATGTTACAGGATCCTTTCCATCAAACTTCCTCATATCCATTTTTGGAATATGGTTGTTCTTCCCGCCAACATTAGAGTTTATGAAATCACGATTAACATTGATTTTTTTCTCATCATGAGGTTCTTCTACTATCTTTTCACAATTAGGAAACATTTCTTGTGTCAACTTTGTCAAACCTTCGATGTCTATTTTTATATCATTCTTCATGTTTTCCATGTTATATTTCATGTCATCCATCTTAGCTTCCATGCCAGCTTCCATGCCAGCTTCCATGCCATCCATCTTAGCTTCCATGCCATCCATCTTAGGTTGCACACCATCCATCTTAGCTTCCACACCATCCATCTTAGCTTGCACACCATCCATCTTAGCTTCCACGCCTTTCTTCAAAACTTCCATTTCATTTTTTGTTGCTCTTTGCGAGAGTGAAATTTGTTGCACTTGATCTTGTAATTTTGATAGATCATGTTGCAATTCTTCATCTTCATGAGTCATAGTAGAGCCTTCTGAAGGCTTAATGGGTATTGAATTATTTTTACGGGGAATATTTTAGAACCCAATACTGATATCTATTCTACAATACGCCCTTGGAATCAATTCAAATTGATTCTTCAAACAAGATTTATGCAATTCGGGAAAAAAAAAATACACACCTTTTTCTTTCTTTTGAGGAGCTCGATATTGAAATTGGATTATCTTTGTGATTGTAGCACTTAAATATTTGATTTTTGGTACCAATGTAGCCCTCTGAATTATCTTTCGAATGTCATAGGTCTGACCTGATTTGGATTCTCCAAGACAAATTTGTCTCCAATCTCCCACAATGACCTAATTATGGACTGGTTCAGTAGATAGAACTTGTACGACTTGCCACATGTCACTGTTTCATCCTTCGTCTCTGAAATTGATAGCCAATAAATTAAAGTCCGTGTAATTTCAACCAATTTTTACGGCACTCCAATCCGATTCGCAGAGAGAGAGTTATTGAAATTTTCCCACGATCACCTCTTTGAGATGAAATTCAGGAGCTTGAAAAAGCAATACCTTCCACAAATCATATCTCTAAAAATATTGTGAACCAAGCTCTAAAAACTTTTGAAGAATTTCTTTAGGATTTCAAATTTGCACCATAATAATTTCAGATTCTGAACCTTCATAAAAAACCAGTTATATTGCAAATGCCATGATGACCTGTTTAGGAGCTTGAAAAAAGGCCTAATTTCCACAGATCATTTTTCTGAAAATATTTTGAACCAAGATCTAAAATTCTTAGAAAATATTCCTCAGGATTTTGGCTTTGCACCCTAAAAATTTCCGCTTCTGAAACTTCATAGAAAAAAATTTATAGCAAAAATTCCACGATGACCTATTTGTAGCAGTGAAACCCTAGAATCCAAAGCTCTGATACCAAATGTTGTGCAACCAGCTCCAAAAATAGAAGAAAAGATATATCAACGCCTTAGAAATGAGCCACTTCGAGGGGGAAACCTCCAATACATTACATAAATGAACAATTCTTGGATGATACAATTTACAAAACCTCCTTTCTATATATAGGAGTCCATCAGGCCATAATGTAATACTAGTGGGCCACAATGTAATCCTAGCCGACCTAACAATAATAATTTAAGGGCACAATAATAACAAAATGGGGGTTACAAGGGTACAATAATAACAATAAGGGGGTTACACTAACAACAATAAGGGACTATACTAGTAATATAGGGACCTAACATTTGAAGAATTCAGTGACAATTTTGATAGAGCATTATACATTTCATACAAATTCAAACTGAATCCATCTAGGCTTGGCACCATCAGGTTCAAATTTCCTAGACTCCCTGACTTTCTTCTATATGATTTTCTCTACCTCCTAGAGTTTCAAAGAAACTTGTTTTCCTTGGTTCACATATATCAGTAAGGACAATCCATTCACGTGTTTGATGGAAATGTTGAGGTGAGAAAAACATTAGATAGCTCATTTGTCGTGGTTGGGATAGAAGGAGAAAGACTTTTGAAGTTGCAAGGAGCCTCTTCTTGTGAAAAAAAAATTGTGTATAGTTCCTAGTACGGTGAAGGTACACTATTGTCCCATATCTTATGGAATGTTATATTTGGGCATATGTATTATGTCAATATTTATTTATTGAAAATAAATGGTGTTACTAGTTTTCCAGCCATTCTTAGGAAACTCAAGAAATGTTCTACATGTTTCTTAGGAAAAAAAATCAAATAGTCATTTCAGTATTCTCATTATAGAGCACATAGAAAGTTTGAATTGATTCATTCTTACTAAAGTGTCCCTATGTTGGTTCTTTCTACAAATGGAAATAAGTACATGATAAATTTTATTGATGACCACACCAAAATGTTTTGGGTATATCTGTTAAATAAAAAATCTAAAGCTTTTGAAACTTTCAAACATTTTCACGTATGTATAGAAAACAATACACAATCCCACATTGTCTCCATTCATACTAATAATGTAAAATAATATATTTCAAATAAATTTGAAAACTAGCTTCGCAAAATTGGAACTCAACATCAAAAAGGTGCCTTATAATACCCAATAGAATGGTGTAGCCAAAAGAATGAACAAGACAAACTTAAATTTGGTACATTCATTGATGTTTCTCAAAAAAATTAAGCTGATGTTCTGGTTTGATAAAGTTCTATGTGTAGTTTATATTAAAAACGTATGTCCATATCACTCTCTAAAAAATAAGTCTCCCTATCAAAAGTGGTATGGCCACATTCTTTTGTTGAGGCATATCAGGGTTTTTGGTTCCACTCCTTATGCCTTGATACCTAAGAGACAAAGAAACAAACTTTTTGCAAAGATTAAAAATTTTATCTTCTTTGGGTAATCGATTACCTCCAAAGCATATTTTCTCTAGATGAAGTAAATAAGAACTTTATGCTTTCTAGATATTTAATTTTCCTTCAATGTTCCAAGAATAACAATCTTGCTAAGTTGAAGCTTGATCATTTGGACATATTCAATCATGAAAAATATTTTCAGGAATTTTATAATGATATTCCATATCTTGAAGGGGTGATCCCTATCCTAGATCAATATATGGAATCTACATTTGAAGCACACTCTCCCCCTTGTGAAGCTGCAACCACTGATCAATAAGAGTCAAGACACTTCATGTTATGTGATTGAGAGAATTGGAAGGATAAATCTTGACTCAACCCGATCTCAATAGATTGAATAACCTTGGTCATCCTAAAATATTCATACAAAATGGATCACTATGATGCTTGAAATTTTTTGTCCTGATGAGGTCTAAGAGACAGGAACGATAAGTTCTAGTAGATAGACTGGAGGTGATGTAGAAGATTTTGATTCAACTATTGATATGGACGTTTCTTATGATTCTAAACTAAATATTTATATATACTTTGAGCCAAGTTATTTTAAACAAGTTTCTCTCATGATGAATGGAATGAATAAATTCAGAAAGAGTATGTTTATCTGATAAAGAATGTAACTTGGAAGCTAGTGGACCCACATGTGAAAAAAACTAATTATCTGCGAGTGGGTCTTCAAGAACAAGTATAAAGTAGATGGCTCACTTGAATAGCATAAATATAGGCTTGTGAAAAAATGTTTTTCATAGAAACATGGGGTTAATTATAAGGAGAATGCCCCCCCCCATCTCCCCCCCTCAATATAAGGGGCTACTGTCCAAACTCTATTTGCCTTGGAAGCTCATAATGGATTGAAAATCCATCAAATGGATGTAAACATTGCTTTCTTGAATTGAGATATAAAATATAATGTTTTATGTCTCTAACATAAGGATTTTTTGTGAAGGGACAAGAGAAATAAATGTTAAATTTTTCTTAGGGATATATTGCTCTTTTTTTTATAATTGCATTTCATTATTTCCATATTAAATTCACCCCACAACATCATAAAATTATTCATATTATCAATATTACTTGGAAACATATGTAATAATATAGAAAGAAAAATAACATCATCAATGTGATGCAAAATATAGGAACAATATAAGAAAGTCATTCACACCTAGAGACACTAGGATTGGTCGGAGACCAGGGAAAAACCACTATGGGGAACACCATTAAATTTCTTCTTCTTATTATATTCCCATTGAATGATTCAACAAAATAGAGTACAATGATCCATATATTCAATCATAAACCTATTAAAAAAAACCAAATAATAAACATACATAAGATGAACCCCAAAAGCATAATAACCAAAGCCCTGCTTCAAATGCCTATAGTCAACTACCATCATTTGCGCTCAACTGTCGAACACTATAGTCAACTGATGAAAAGTTTGTTCAACATAAAAACCAAACCTTATGTCCCCACCACATGGAGAGAGAGGCGTGCATGTAGGTGAAACCATTCAAGCACACGCATAGCACTGCAGGCCTACAATTATGAGTGAAAAATTGTTGTTTCATGCATGCATTTAGAAACACAAATGCTAACACGTGTGAGATTAGAACCTTGCAATCCTGTACCTCTCGGAGCGAAATTTCCCAAAACCATATTAGACTTGTGTGACCAAAACAAAATAAAGATGAATAATTATCATAATTATGATGTCCAAATGAGGTTGAGGTCACTTGTATTTATAGCCTTCCAAAGGTGTCCAATTTTCTCTACAGTTGACCTGATCAAATATACATATGTGGGGATTAATTCAAAACTACACTTTATACTGTCCAAATTGAGTGCTTCAATAGTCAAAATTGGTCCTCTCAAAGAGAGGAATCTCCTCCCAAGGTTGGAATTTGTCATTGAGATGCCAAATTAACACTCCCTCTCAAATAGGGAGAAATTACAACTGCATCACGTAATCATCACAAGAATATTATCACCAAATCATATCCAATCTCAAGTACCTCATCATAAAATATCAACAATGATCATATTTTATTATTCCTGCTTATATCTCGATTTTACTTGCCCATATGATGAACATTATCAATTCTAAAAGAATAATTTGAAATCAGAGGGGATGTTAGGTCCCTATATTACTAGTATAGTCCCTTATTGTTGTTAGTGTAACCCCCTTATTGTTATTATTGTACCCTTGTAACCCCCATTTTATTATTATTGTGCCCTTAAATTATTATTGTTAGGTCGGCTAGGATTACATTGTGGCCCACTAGGATTACATTATGGCCCCATGGACTCCCATATATAGAAATGAGGTTTTGTAATTGGATCAACCAAGAATTGTTCATTTATGTAATGTATTGGAGGTTGCCCCCTCGAAGTGGCTTATTTCTAAGGTGTTGATATCTCTTTTCTTCTATTTTTGGAGTTGGTTACACAACATTTGGTATCAGAGCTTTGGATTCTAGGGTTTCGATGCTCCAAATAGGTCATCGTGGAAGTTTTGTTATAGCTTTTTTTTTATGAAGTGTCAAAAGTTGAAATTTTTAGGGTGCGAAGCCAAAATCCTAAGGAAGATTTTCAAAAATTTTCAGAGCTTAGTTCGCAATATTTTCAGAGATATGATCTATGGAATTTAGTTCTTTTTTCAGGCTCCTAAATATGTCATCGTGGAATTTGTGCCATAAATTTGTTGCTACGAAGGTTCAGAATCTGAAATTCGTATGGTGTGAAGCTGAAATCCTAAGGAAATTCTTCAAAAAATTTCAAAGCTTAGTTCTCAATATATTTGGAGATATGATCTGTGGAAGGTAGTGCTTTTTTAGGCTCCTGAATTTCATCTCAAATAGGTGATCGTGGGAAAAGTTCAATAACTCTCTCTCTGGGCATCGGATTGGAGTGCCGTAAAAAGTGGTCACAAGTAAACATATGGTAGTTTCTTGGCTATCAATTTCAGAGATAAAGGATGAAACAGTGACATGTGGCAAGTCATACAAGTTCGCTCTACTTAACCAGTCCATAATTAGGTCATTGTGGGAGATTAGACACAACTTTGTCTTGGAGAATCCAAATCATGTCAGACCTGTGGCATTCGAAACATAATTCAGAGGGATACGTCGATACTGAAATCAAGATGTTGAAGTGTTGCAATCACAAATATAATCCAATTTCAATATCGAGCTTCTCAAAAGCAAGAAAAAGGTTTGTATTTTTTTCCGAATTGCATAAGTCTTGTTTGAAGAATAAATTTGAATTGATTCCAAGGGCATATTGTAGAATAGATATCAGTATTGGGTTCTAAAAGATGCCCCGTAAAAATAATTCAACACCCATTAAGCCTTTAGAAGGGTCTACTATGACTCATGAAGATTAAGAATTGCAACATGATCTATCAAAATTACAAGAGCAAGTGCAACAAATCTCACTCTCACAAAGAGCAACAAAAAATGAAATGAAAGTTTTGAAGAAAGGAATGGAAGAGAAGATGGATGGTTTGAAGAAAGGAGTGGAAGCTAAGATGGATGGCATGGAATATGGCATGGAAGCTAAGATGGATGACATGGAAGACAACATGGAAAACAACATGAAAAACATGAAGAATGATCTAAAAGCAGACATCGAAGTTTTGACCAAGTTGATACAAGAAAAGTTTCCCAATGGTGAAAAGATAGTAGAAGAACCTTATGATGAGAACAAAATTAATGTTAATCACGATTTCATAAACTCTAATGTTGGCGAGAAGAACCACCATATTCCAAAAATGGATATGAGTAAGTTTGATGGGAAGGATACTGTAACATGGATACTACAGATGGAGCAATATTTTGATCTCCATAATGTGCAAAACACACAAAAGGTACGCATTGCAACTTTACATTTAAAACAAAATACATTTGTATGGTATCGATGGCTTTGCTCCCGTAAAAAAATTGTCACCTGGTAAATTTTTATGGAAGAAATGATAGAACATTATGAGGATACAAAGAGCAACACCTTCTTTATCCAATTGATAAATCTCAAACAAAAGGGTTTAGTGGGGCAGCACATTGAGGACTTCCAAAAATTGAATATAAGGGTAACTGATATTCCAGAGGAACACAGGATTGATCTCTTCATAGGCACTTTAAAGGATAACATCCAACATGAATTTCACGTTCTAGAACCTGATTCATTGGAGAAGGCATTCAGGTTGGCAAGAAAAGTTGAATGTAAAATTATGGCGACAAGGAAGCCTACCACTCAATTCTATAAAGAAGGAAGTGTTGCTACGTCTAGATTTCCACAACCTACAAGGTTGACACCACAAAAATTGGAATAAAAAAGAGCAAAAGGGCTTTGCTACAGTTGTGATAGCAAATACACTAAATTTCATAAGTGTGCTAAGAAGAAATTATTTTACATAGATTGTGAAGAGGAAGAAGAAAATGAACAAGAAGAGCATATACACTAGGAACCAACCCTAGAAGAGGAAGAAATGAATCTGACCATATCGTGTAATGCACTGGCAGGAATTACCACTCCTCAAACTCTCAAGATAGAAGGACAAATCAAGAAGAAAAAAGTAATATTGTTGATTGATTCAGGTAGCACCCATAATTTTATTCATTGTAAGGTAGCCAAGGAATTAAATTGTTTCCTATACCCAGCACCAGAATGTCAAGTGATGGTTGCAAATGGAGGAACCATAAATTGCTTGGGATAATGCCATAATATCAAGATAACCATGGGGGAATATGTATTGACTAGTCCAATGCTTTCCATTCCTATGGGAGGTGCTGATGTTGTACTAGGAGTACAATGGTTACAATCTTTGGGGATAGTAGCTTTTAATTTTCAAGAACTTTTCTTGATTTTTTTTTAGAAGGAAAGGAAGTCGAATTACGGGGTATTGAAGGGAAGCCGGGAAGGATAATAAGCTCCAATGTCATGACAAAGCTTCTAAATAAATAACAACGAGGCGTAATTGCACAATTATGCTCACTAGAAGTTCTGACATCAAAATCATCTATTTCTGTAGATATCCAACAAGTCTTGGACAATCATTCCTAGGTGTTTGAAACTCCCAAAGGACTCCCACCTATTCGTGATCATGATCATGCTATTCATTTGATTCCAAGAAGTGTTCCTCCAAACATCAGGCCTTATAGATATCCTTACTTCCAAAAGAGCGAAATTGAATGTATGATTGTAGAAATGTTAGAGGCGGGTATAATTCAACCTAGTCAAAGTTCTTTCTCTGCTCCTGTAGTATTGGTACACAAGAAGGATGGATCATGGTGAATGTGTCTAGATTATAGGGAGCTCAATAAGCTCGCCATTAAAGACAAATTTCCCATTCCTGTGATTGATGAATTATTGGATGAATTACATGGAGCAATTTATTTTACCAAGTTGGATCTTCGTTTAAGATATCATCAAATTATAATGAAGACTGAAGATATTCCAAAAACAGCATTTCAAACTCATGAGGGTCATCATGAATTTTTGGTCATGCCTTTTGGCCTTACCAATGCACCTTCTACATTTCAAGGGTTGATGAATTCCATTTTCAAACCCTTCCTTAGAAAATTTGTGCTAGTATTTTTTGATGATATACTAATCTACAGCAGGTCTTGGAAGGATCATGTTGAACATGTTGACAGGGTGCTCAAACTACTGCAGGAGAAACAATTATATGCAAAAAAGTCCAAATGTTTCTTTGGAGTACAAGAGGTGGAATATCTGGGTCATATTGTATCTCACGAGGGTGTTAAAGTGGACCCTAACAAAATTAAAGCCATTAGGGAATGGAAAGTTCCCACAACCATAAAGCAGTTGCGAGGATTTCTCGGGTTAACAGGGTATTATCGCAAGTTTGTTAAGAATTATGGGAGAATAGCAGCACCTCTAACAACATTATTGAAGAAAGATGCCTTTTCATGGACTCCTGAAGCAACTAAGGCCTTTGAACATCTTAAAGAGGCAATGTGCCTAGCACCAGTCTTAGCTACGCCAGACTTCACAAAAACATTTATTGTGGAATGTGATGCCTCAGAAAATGGAATTGGTGCAGTTTTAATGCAGAAAGGAAGACCCATTGCTTTTGAAAGTCGTCCAATCAAAGGAAAGTATTTACAAAAACCTATTTATGAGAAGGAAATGTTAGCAATATTGCATGCACTAAAGAAATGGCGAACTTACCTAATGGGAAGACACTTCAAGGTAAAAACTGATCATGATAGTCTTAAACACTTTTGGAACAAAGACTATCTTCAGAAGAGCAGCAAAAATGGGTCACAAAGATGTTGGGTTATGACTTTGAAATAATCTACAAAAAAGGAAAACTTAATGTTGTTGCAAATGCACTCTCAAGAAAGAATGAAGAGGTGGAAGCATTGCTTTGTGCCATTTCTATTATCCAACCAGATTGGATAACCGAAGCAAGAGATGAATGGAAGAAGGAAAAATATGTATGGATAGTCATTCAAAATTTGCAGCAAGATCCTAGTAAATTTGATACATTTAGTTGGAAAAATGATTCCTTATGGTACAAAGATCGCTTATATCTTTGTAAGAATTCCCAACTAAAACAAAAGATTCTTCTGGAATTGCACACTTCTCCTTTAGGAGGACACTGAGGATTTTTAAAAACTTACCACAGGGTGAAGAAAGAATTCTTTTGGGATGGTCTTAAATCTAATATTCAAAATTTTGTGGCGGAATGTTTGGTTTTCCAGCAGAATAAAGTGGAAACAATTAAGACCCCAGGAATTCTACAACCTTTATCCATTCCAAGTCAACGTTGGGAGGAGATTTCAATGGATTTTATCACAGGTTTACCTAAGTCTAAAGGAAAGAGTGTCATCATGGTGGTAGTTGATAGACTTACCAAGTATGCACACTTTTGTGCATTATCTCATCCATTTAAAGCAAGTATAGTTGCTACTACATTTATGGACACAATTAAAAAGCTACATGGAAGCCCAAGGGTTATTGTGAGTGACAGAGATCCCATTTTTACTGGAAATTTTTGGACGGAGTTATTTTCTTGTTTGGGTACTCAATTAGCTCATAGCTCATCTTATCATCCTCAATATGATGGTCAAACCGAGATAGTAAATAAATGTTTGGAAGGATATCTTCGTTGTTTTGTATCTGATAAACAAACACAATGGGTCAAGTGGTTACCTCTCGCTGAATGGTGGTATAACACTTCCTTCCATATTGCAACAAAAATGACCCCATTTATGGCACTTTATGGATATCATCCACCATCCATCACATCATCTTTAAGGGAAAATTCGAAGGTTCAAGCAGTGGAAGATCACATCGAGCATCAGCAAGAAGTTCTCCAACTCTTAAAGGATAACCCGAATTTGGCACAAAATCGAATGAAACAACAGGCAGATCAACATCGTAGCGAGAGAAGTTTTGATGTAGGAGATTGGGTATTTTTACGGCTACAACCATACAAACAAATGTCCCTCAAGCAAGCAAAGAAGGATAATAAAATATCGCCAAAGTACTATGGTCCTTACAAGGTGTTGCAAAAGATTGGTACTATGGCATACAAATTGGAGCTTCCTGCTTCTTCGCAAGTACATCCAATTTTCCATGTTTCATGCTTAAAGAAGGTTATAGGTGAAAATCTTCCAGTTCAAACAATATTGCCAGAACTTGATGAGGAAGGAAAAATCATATTGGAACCTGAAGCGGTCACGAAAACAAGAACTCGACAGCTACGGAATCGATCAATTTCAGAGTATCTCATCAAGTGGAAGAACTTACCCACTGAAGATTCTACATGGGAGGATGAGAATTTTAGACAGAAGCACCCAGAGCTACTCAAGCGTTGAGGACAACACTTTTTTGAAGGAGAGGGGCATGTTAGGTCCCTATATTACTAGTATAGTCCCTTATTGCTGTTAGTGTAACCCCCTTATTGTTATTATTGTACCCTTGTAACCCCCATTTTGTTATTATTGTGCCCTTAAATTATTATTGTTAGGTCGGCTAGGATTACATTGTGGCCCACTAGGATTACATTATGGCCCCATGGACTCCTATATATAGAAAGGGGGTTTTGTAAATTGGATCTGTTAGGGTCCCGTGATTTGGCCGATTGGCTAGCCAAATGACGATGTAACATCAAACCAAGCTTTGGAGCCCAAGGACCTAGCCTTCCTGGACTCAGAGAGGGCTCTCTCTATATGTGTAGAAGATGTCTGTGTGTTTACTTGCGATGTTTTGATATTAGGCTAGTTATGAAGTGTGTTTTTTGGTTTTTTTAGTTTTTTAATATTGTGAGGGATGAAACTAATCAAATACATAAACTGGATGACAAGATGTAGATAAATTGGGCTATGGGGTCAAACAGATCAAGGAAGCTATGAAGTAATGATGTAAAGCTGCTGTAGGGCCGATTTGATTCACAGTAGAAGGGATCTCTGGGAAAAATGGATTAAATGAACAATAAGTTGGTAAAAGACAAGGGATTTAAAGTGCAAACTAGTTAATAGCAGACATAAACATGTAATAGCGAGCCATTAATCATGCTAGGAATAACTATAAGCTAATCAATACATAGAAATCAAACATTCAAGCCATACATAGAGGTATATGACCCTCTAACTTCGGGAAAAGGATATCAGACTTTGGGGAAAACACATGAGACAAACTAACAACTCATAAACTATGCCGGAACGCCTAAACATAGTCTCTAAGTCATTGGGCACTTGGACAAATAAGTTCTCATAGTTTTAGGCAAAGGGCTAGATCGGAACTAGGCCTCCTTGGTTCAACAAAATGATCAACAAATCAGTCAAAGAGAAAGTTTTATGGACAGAACTATGGGCAGCTGATAGGTAGGTAGGGCAAACCATACATCCTACTCAACATACATGGAACTGATAAATAAAACTTAGCAACAATACCTTAGGTTACTAAAGAGAAACTAAGAATTCTTTAGCATAACTAAGGGAGAAGAAAACATCAAGCTATGAAGATTCAGGGATTTTGAGGTGCCTCCATGGGCATGTCTCAAAATCAATCTTTACTGATCTATAGCAGCAATAAAAATGAATTATGAGTGAAAACTAGAAGACAAAACACATTAAGAAGCACTATACCATTCTACCATGTCAAGGAATCCATCAACAAGCCTTCAACATTCCTCAAAAGCATCCAGGAGGCAGTCCAAAAATCATAAATCAAGTGTATTCTTCAAAGCTCATATGACCAATGCATTAATTCTTCTCTCAAGTTCAGCCTCTGATTTACAATGAGAACCATGGGATAAATAGGCTTGATGGAGGAAAACCTCATGGAGCAACTAGCTATCCCATTGGCCAAGTCAAAATATCTAAACTTGTCCTTGAGGCTTTGCAAAGCCCAAGGCACAAAATATCCCATAAAATATCTAAAAAACTGCTAAAAACGGAAATTATATTGACTTTTCATCATTTCCCAAGGATAAAAATAGCTTAACGCACATTTGGGAAAAGCAGATTTTTGGAGTTCAAAAATTGCAAAAATACTTAATATTTATGCCTGAAAAAGGTCCCCTAACTTGCTGGATGCCAATGGAAGCCTTCCCGATGTCGAAATGAGGCTCATGATGGCTCGTTGGAAAGCTCTCTATGTATTCTTTCCAATGAAAGTGGAATCATCTCAATCTGATCTCTGAAAGTCCCTCAAAACTGTACCTGTGTGTAAAAACCCAGAAAATAGCAGGCTGCTGATATGGCGGGCAGAATGTGCAAAATGAGGCTGTTTTTCGCCAATTTGGAGGGGCGAATGATCTTCAAATGCCCTGAAAATCGCTGGAGACCTGCTCATGGAATTATGGAACCCTTTGGGATCTTCCTCCTCCCTTGACAACTCATCAAACTGAAATGGCGCATTTATGAGTTTTTGGCGAAAAACCCCAAAAATGCCAAAAAACAAAAAGTTTTCGAAACAGGCCCAAAATTGGCATGCATGACCCTCAAAGGTCCATAGAGACATGCTCCGAAGCTGAAGCCAAAATATCGAGGGATGATGTGCTTTTTGCTTCTTTCCGTGCTAGGCGCCTCTCCTTCAATTTCTTCAATTTTTCTTGTGCTACCTTCAATTTTCGCCTGGCAAACTGATTTAGCTTCTGAAAGTGAAGAGTCCTTTTTCTCTGTAGCTCAAGATCCCTGTTTGCCTTCTCAAGCTTTGTTTCCAAATGCTGGTTAGCCCTCTCAAGCCATGCTTCCTTGTTTTCCTCAATTTCCTGCTCAAGGAGGGCAGTGAGAGGAAAGGCTTCGAAATGAGCTTGTTCTTCTGCTCTCTGTTTCTCCAAGGCTTTTCTAAGTCCGATGGTTCTAGGCCTCTTCCGCCTAGGCTGGTCTTCCTCCTCTTCATCATCAAACTCGCCAATAAGCTCTTCAATTCTTAATTGCGCCTTTTCTACCTCTTTCTTATACTTAATCGCCCTTGCCTCATGAATGGCTGCATGATACTTCATTTGTTTGTTTTCAACCTCCAAGAAGTGGTTGAAATTCCTCGCCCTTTGAAGATCTTCTTGCAACACTTCAATTTGCCCTTCTTTGTGAATGAGGAGGTTTTCAAGGATGCGGGCCTCATTGTCACTGTCATCGCTTGGGATAGGGATGACAGCTGATTTACCTCTACGCTTGGCACTTTCTCCAACTGTACTTTTGCCTTTGAAGGCCAATCTAGCGCTCTTTCTCCTTGGCAAGCTAGAAGTTGTCTTTTTGGGCAATTTCCTCTTTTTAGGAACAGTTTTGGTCACTGTCAAGGAGGCAGCTTCAGCTTGTTGTCCTTCCTCAACATCCTGTCTAGCTTGTGGCTCAAAAGATGCTTCAATTGTTTGCTCAACCTGCTGCTCTTCAACCTCTGTCTGCTACTGTTCCTCTTCCTGAATTTGATGCTGTTCATCAACCTCTAGCTGCTGTCCAATGATATCCAACTGATGCTGTCCCTCAAAATCTGGCTGCTGCTGCTCATCATCCTCCTTTTCTCCCTGTGGCTCACTGCCCTCTCCTTCTCCCTGTTTACTTGGCTGCCCAGTGGTCATCTTGAGTTTTTTAGGGGTAAGCCTACTAGATAAAGGCACTGGGCGATGGACAGGCTAAGTAGGAGACACATGAACAGGAGGGACAGTGGCGAAATCGGCATGGCTAATGAATGAATCCCATGAAACTCCTTTCTTCTCCAGCTGGTGTAAGAAGATGATTTTGATCAAAGAATGGTGAAAGAGAGAAGGGATTTGCTGAGGTGGAGCTTTCTTTTGAACAGTAGCTGCCATTTTCTCTATGCTTTTGGACAAAAAGTATGGAAGGTTTAATTGCCTGCTCCTGGTAAAATGCATCAACAAGCGAACATGATAGGCAAATATTTGGCTAAACCTCCCTTCACAAGTGAAATATCTCATTATGGCTTTCATTAGCGGAGCATAACTGTCAAGAAGATAGGAGAAAGGGAAAATAGCAGTGATGGTTTCTCTATGTTCCGGCTTGATGAAAGGTTTATAATCCTCCAGATCAAGATGCGCTTGCTTAAACCACTTTTCACCATGATACGGGATCTTGGTAGCCTTGGATACATACCTTGGGGAGATTTTGAAGTCAAGACCTGCTAACTGGAAGTGTTTGACCTTGAATCTCAAAGCGCACAAATGTGTAAGTGGCGAGAAACTCTTGACTTCCTCTATCCTCTGACAGAAATCAAGACAGCCTACTTCATGGAAATTGAAAAGCACTGAAGGATGAGCATTGATTTCTTCTATGGAGATAGGCTCATATCTCTTATGTTGTCCGCCTTTTTGATCTCGTTTTGGAGGCATTCTGACTTGAAACAGGCTTTGGAATAGGCAGACTGCCTTCAATGTATGAAAAATGATCTGCTGGATTGAAATTGGCCACTGCACTGCCTGGAAAGATATGGACACTGTGGTTTGGATGAAATGCAACAATGCTTCCTTGAATAAGCCCCCTCTACACTTATTAACAACAGTTCTTCAAATCTGGATACACTTCAGCTATGTATCCTTTTTAACAATGGTACTATGTGTAAGAAACTGCTTTGTAGATTCTCTGTGCACAGTCTTGAACAATCACCCCTCTTGTGACTTTGTTAGAGGCCTGCTTACACTTGTATTTGGGTCTTCAACACCAAACTTCAAAAATAATAACCCTGCTCTTTAGGTCATTTATCTTGAAAAACACCTCTGTTAGCAGATTCCTGTAGAGACCATACAGTGGAAAGAAAGGATACCCTTTGGTTATGTGAAAAATTAGCCCACAGTGTTAAGGAAAACACCTTTCACTTGTGACTTTCGAGAAGTCAATAGCCACCTTTATACCTCTGCCTTTGAGGTAAAAAATCCAACATTAACAACCTCTGTCTTTCACTATGCTGTTTACCTTTGAAAATCTCTGTCAACAAGTCTTCAACATGATACAATATGGTTTCAAGGAAAAGCAGACTCAAGTTGGATGTATAACCAATGCACAGTGGTTTTTAGGAAATATACTCTCTGTTTGTGAGTTTAAGAGATCAACATAATACCTACACCTCTGTTTTAATATCAAATGCAATCACCAAGCACTCTATAACCCTGCCTCCAAGGTTTAAACTCTCATTAACAATTTCGGCCCTTTTAAATTACCTCATCTCACTGTGTAGGAAAACTGCTTTTGTTTTTAGCAAAGATGGCAAGATCCGGGGTTTTCAAACATGTTTGTCACTTATCAACACTTTGCAATTGATGGGATTTCATAAAAATACCTCGAACTTGATGGATGCTCGTTTGAAAAGATGTAAGAAATCCTGGATAGCTTGAAAAAGTTGCGCGGCAATCTCTGGAGCAAACCCGTTGCGCAGGAGAAAGGCTGTTGGGTCGACTTGTCGTGCGGTCGGGCGGCCACCTACAGGCACGTCGCGCCCACCTACAGGCACGTCGCGCCGACGAAGGAGGCCTTTGCAAAATGATGCCCAGGCACGTCGCGCCAGATCCCAGGCACGTCGCGTCGCCTCAGAGTGCAAAATTTTTAAATTTTCGCCCAGTTTTCTTGCTTGTTTGATGCTGTGGAAGCACGGGCTTTGATTCTAGTTTTTGAAAACGAATTTCCACTCTCACATCTCAACCTTATATCATTTTCAAAAGAAAATTCTCAACGGTCATTTGATCATTGACTTTTAACTTTGTTTGTTCTTTTCAAACAGTGGGTTTGTTAATTTTACATATATATACCGCCCTTTAACCCCGAGCTCTGATCTTTGTGTTACCTCTTTTTGCCCACAGAACCATTTCATAACTGAACTATGTTCACTGTTTTCCTCTCTTGGCGATCTTAGCAAGGAAGGGCCATTCATAATGCAACAAAACATTTGAAAGTTGTAATTTGGTATGTGACATTGTCTTGTTGCTTGGCCTTTCCTCAAGGAGACAGTTTTCTTTTTGGTATTAGTGGCACCCATATATTCAATATTGCCTCTTCCCTACTGTAGGTATAGCCTGACAGATAGTTCTTTGAAAATAGGAGTATCAGTATCTTTACATTATCAGCACTGTCATTCATCTGTGTAGTGACCTTGTTTCAGTCGTTGGTATCCTTCCACTGCTTTCTTGTATCAATCAGTTTCAGTAACTTGCAGTAGCTTTGGCCCGCTGCTCATGCATGGAGGAGGCTCTTCATTAGGTAAGGTATTTGAAGGTTTTTTAACAATTCTTTTCGAGACAGCCTTTCTCTGAAGGTGATGTTAAGTAGACCACTTGGAAAACATCAGTCTAAGTATGTTCACTTGCAAGCATCATTGTGTGTCAGCAGAAACCCTAGCCAGAGTAATACTGTCTCCCTGCATTGTCCTAAGGCTGATTTTAGATATTTGGCTTGTTCATCTCATGATTGATTACTTTTACAAATAGCCTTTGTGACTATGAAGGTCAGGGCTTTCTTGAAAAACCAAGACCTTTCTCCTGCTTGTGTAATGGCATTGGTTACCATCTGTTCTATTTGATTTTGAACCAAAACAGGCCTCTTATGATTTGGATGTTTACTGATGACAGGTCCTTCTAGAGTTCAACAATCCATATGGTTTGCAAGTTTGAAATGAGCTCTTTTATCAGGCCAAACTCCCCTTTCCTTTGAGCTTATCATATTTCCACTATAATCCTGTTATGGTCAGCAATTACATTCATGAAACCTGAAGATATTGTTTCATTGCTTCAGTAAGGGCAAACCTGGACTTCTGCAACCTTCTGAGTCAACACTGGCTTGCGCCCTCTGCTTATGTATGAAGGAGGCGCGCTAACCCTCTGCTTGTAAATGAAGGAGGTTCTGGGTCTTGACAATTTACCATTTAGCTGAGACAGTGGCGACCCTTTCTTACTGTGATTTTCATGCTGGAAAGAGCTGTAAGGTCCTGATGAGTGACCTTTGTTTTGCAGCTTTACCTCGGGCTCATAATACACTTAGAAGCAGCTGTTCCTCTAACTGTAAACTCAAACATTTACTCCATGAGATGAAATATATTTCCTGTCTTTGTAGAACCATAGAACACAGTGAAAAACCTACTAGTCAGCTTGAGATTGGGCTTTATGCAGTGCTGAGACCTAGGGAATATGAGTGGCGCGACTTAAGGCTGTTTGTCAATTTCATTTGCAAAGTAAAGGATCAGTCATGGTAGACCTGTAGCAGATGGAGGCTTTTTGGCTTTTTGATGATTGCCAAAGGTGAAATGTCCTAAAACGCCACTTCCTAACATAGGGGAGACTATTGAAACAGACGTGGATTTTGCTTTTTAAAGCTGATGGGCAGACCAATAAGGTTGAGGTTAGATAGGATTGTGACAAGGAGGTTTTGGTTTTGCCAGGGGTGGACTGAATAGGTAGAAAGGCGAAAAAAGTTTTGGGAGGGTTTTCTAGATGACATATTGACATAAGGAAATCAGTTTCTAGAAAACTCAGCTGAAGATATAGTCATCACTAACATGTAAAAAATACTGATGGCTAACAGTGGCTCCATTTGGGGAGGGCAGCTCCTCGTCAGGAGGTGTCCAGAATTCAGATTTTTGGCTTATGAAGACCGGTGCCTTATCCATTGGCGCAAAATTTACCCTTCTCTTGATGTTATTTCTGAAAAGTGACAGCATGGTTAACATCAATGATACTTCTACCTACCCCACTATCTTTCCTAACATTTTTTCCTTCTCTTTGGCGCATTTGAACTAGCAGCCTTTTGACAATGTATATTTTTTCTTTTGCAAAATGAAACTATCTATTTCTACTCTTATATCTGCCGGGAGTTCAGATTAAGCTGATGAACTCCTTCATTTCTCTACCTAACTAGATCGACTGTCAAGATTAAGCAGTTTGACAGGATTTCATTCTCTAATCTACAACATGAAATTCAAAAATGATCAAATCAAGATTAGGCAGTCTGATTTGTCATGCATTTGCGGCATAAAAGACAAGCTGCACACAAATGTTATTTTGCAACAAAGGGAAACTAGACAAGCGGGGCTAAGATGTACAATATATTTTTCATCCCTCGCTTCTCTCTTTGGTTCTGTTTTAGGCATGTGGAACCAGAATCTCTCCCTAATCTAAGCTCTGTGATAAGTCGATCTTACACAATGTTGACTATCTTGGCGCTCACTAACTTATCAGCAAATAAATTTAAACATGCTCAGCTATGATTAGGCTAGATAGCTGAACAAGACATTGAAGCACTAGTAGCGGCATTTAGACTTGCTCGCTTTCCGAAAGACTATTTTTTGGAACATGGGGCCTTTGTTCTATCTTCACTTGCCCTCTTTTCTGCTTTTTACTGTTTTTGACTTTCCTATCTTTTACTGTTTTTGACTTTTTCTATTTTGTCAATATTTCAAACAATGGTATGCAAAATGACTGAAAAAGTGTTTCAAACTCAAAAATGGAGTTCTTGACAAAAATAGTGTTTTAATGTCCTGCCATTCACAGGACCCCCAAAAAATTCATTCCCATCAGGTTCTTGTAAGAAGAAGGCATTGTTTCCACTAACTGAGCTGATGATGTAAGGCCCTTTCCATAAATTTTCAAACTTGCCATGTTTACCTTTATCTTCTCTTCTAGAATCCCATTTTAAGACTTTATCTCCAATCTGAAAATCATTTTCCTTAGTTCTTCTGTCAAAAATTTGTTTTATTTTGTCTTGTGCTAACTGAGCCCTTTGGTAAACTTCTTCTCTGGTTTGTTCTAAATGGATAGTCTGATTTACTCTTCTTTGTGTATCATTTTCTTCTATTTGGACTTCTTGTAGTAATTTCATTACTGGAACTCCTAGAGAGGTTGGGAAAATGGCGTCAACACCATAGAATAGCTGGTAAGGGGACATACCTATGGACTTCTTGGTAGTTAATCTATCAGCCCATAAGGCGTGCACTAGTTTCCCATGCCATGCTTTTTGATTTTGTTCCAGAAGTTTTTTGATAATGTTGACAAGGCTTTTGTTAGAAGACTCGGCTAAACCATTACCTTGAGGGTAATAGGCTGTGGAATGCCCTAATGAAATATGATACTTGTGACAAAAGTCTATCATTTTCTTGGAAGAGAAGGCAGCGGCGTTATCTGTAATGATTTTCCTGGGACAGCCAAATCTGGATAGGATATTGGTTTCTAGGAACGTGATGATGACTGAATCGGTGGCGTTCCGGGATGGTACGGCTTCTATCCATTTGGTAAAGTAATCAGTGGCTGTGAGGATCCATTTATGTTGAGCGGAGGAAGAGGGGTGAATTTCCCCAATGAAGTCCAGACCCCATTGTTGGAAGGGTCCTTCAACTATGATGGGATGTAAGGGCAAAGGTAGAAGCTTTTTCTTGCCATCAAAAATTTGACATTTATGGCAGGTCATGACCAGTTTGTGAGTATCAGGGAACAAGGTAGGCCAATAATAACCGGCTCTAAGGATTTTTTTTGCAGTAGTTTTCCAGTAGAGATGACCTCCACATTCCCCTTCATGCATTTCCCGCATGATTTTCTCTGCATCAGGCTCAAGCAAACATTTAAGTAGCATACCAGTAGGATTCTTCCAATACAGAGAACTATCTATAATGCAAAACTTTAAAGATTTTTGTTTGAGGAACCTTGCTTTTGTTTTTGACAAAGACGGAGGAGCATTCATATAAGTTAATACATAGAGAATGTCTGCATACCAAGGTGAATCCAAAAATGCTTGATTTATAGGGGGAAGTGCACACTCTTCTTGTTCTTCTAAAGCATCGACAAAATTTATATCTAAAGCTTGGAGGTTGGTTTCAGCCATTAATCTTGCGAGTCCTTGTCCTTTAACTAGTTTAGTAGGCCTGATTTCTAGATCATACTCTAGGATGATAGCAATCCACTTTCCCCTTTTACCATCGGGATCTTGGTTGAGAATTTCCTTGACGACAGTATTAGGGACGAAGGCTATGACATGAGAATGTAAGATGTAGACTCGGAAATCTTTTAGTGCCTTTACCAATGCGAATGCCTGTTTCTCCATGATGTTATATTTCAAGGGAGCATCTCTTAGGGACTTGCTAAAAAAGGCAATGGGTTGCTCTTGTCCCGCCGCATTCTTTTGCAACAATACCGCAGCTATTGTATGTTCTGAGGCAAATGAAAAAATGTAAAAATCTTTAGTAAAGTCAGGGCTTATTAATACAGGTGTTTCAGTTAAGGCCCTTTTAATCAGTTCAAAAGATTTTTTGGCTTTTAAAGTCCATTTAACCCCGACCTCCTTTCTTAACATATTTGTGATCTCTTTTAGGAGCTCAGCAAGATTTGGAATGAATCTTCTTAAGAAATTTATCTTGCCGATAAAGGACTGTAACTCCTTTATGTTCCTGGGGTGACTTATCTGTAAAATACCTTCGATTCTCTGGGGGTCTATTTTAATTCCTTCTTCCGAAATAATGTGACCTAGGAGTTTTCCTTCTTCTAGACCGAAAAGTGTTTTCTTGGGGTTTAGGGACAAACCATACTTCCTGCATTTGTTGAAGACCTTTCTTAAGTGAGCTAGGTGTTCTTCGTCAGATTTAGAATATACTGTTATATCGTCGAGATATATGACTATGAAAACACCTATGTCTTCTGAGAAGGCTATGTCCATGGCTCTTTGAAATGTGGCGCAAGCATTCATTAGTCCGAAAGGCATTTTAACGTACATAAAAGTGCCCCAGGGGGTGGTGAAAGCTGTTTTATGCTGATCTGTAGGATAAACCAATACTTGGTTATAACCAGAAAAACCATCAAGCAATGAGATTCTTTTAGCGCCTACGACCTTCTGAAGTATGTGGTCCATTTTGGGCAGAGGGTAGTTATCTTTTAGACATGCCCTATTCAAGTTTCGGAAATCTATGCAAAGTCTAATTTCACCGGTCTTTTTTCTAACCGATACTAAATTTGAGACCCACTCAGAGTATCGGAGAGATACTATTATACCGGCATCATACATCTTTTTAATTTCCTTTTCAACCAATGGTAATAACACTGGGTTTATCCTTCTTAACTTCTATTTAAAAGGTTTTTGATTTTCTTTGAGGGGAATTTTATGTTGGATGATGCTGGTATCATATGATTTTAAATCTTGGTACCCCCATGCAAACACATCTTTAAATTCTTTGAATAGATTTATGTACCTTTGTTTTATGTCAGGGGGGAGGGTTTTGGATAGTTTAATGTTTTTAGGCTCTTCTGGATTTCCTATGTTGTATTCCTCTATGTCATCCTCTGTAGATTCCATTTTAGGCTTTTTGGCTACATCATTAAAGTCAAACAATTCTTCTAAGGGTGCGAGCCCTCTAGGTATGGTATCATTTTCGCAGTGTAAGACTTCAAGTTCTCTTTGGTCAATGTCTTCTTCTATCTCCCTGTCACATGGATGGTCTACCAGGTTTAGATTGGTCCATAAAGGTGGGTTTAGCTCTTGGTCTTGACTTATGTTGGGTTTCCTCTCTTCATCTCCTGAGTCTGTTTTGGTTATCTCAAACTCATTTCTAGATTGGAGGAAATCATCAATTTGATCATCATCTTGGAATACTTGCCAATGGTCAAGATTATCTGGTATAGTAGGGCGGTGTTTCACTTGGATGTCATATAGCTCACTCATACATGGTATTTGGCTAGTGCTTGCAGCAAAGGCGAGCTCATTTTCCAGACTGTTTTGAATCCTAGGGATATAGGTGAGTTCATATTTTTCAAAAGTTTTAAGGATATCCAAAGCTGCATTCCTATATTCTCTCAGTCTTGGGTTCTTGGCTGAATATTCACCTTTGATTTGCTTAAGTACAAGCTCTGAGTCCCCTTGAGCTGTTATTCTATTGGCACCTAAGTCTCTAAGCATGTGTAGACCAATGAGAAGGGCTTCATATTCCGCAATGTTATTTGTACATTGGAATTCTAATCTGAAAGAATGACCTTCCTTAGTGTTGTGTATCCAGATGCCTGCTCCTGAACCTGTCTTGCCACAAGAACCATCAAAGCTTATACTCCAAAGAGTTTCCTTTTCATACATGACACTAAGCTGTTTCTCAGGTTTCTTGGGACTTTGGTCACCAATTTCTTCACTCAGTAATGGTTTGGACATGTCTTCATTTTCTTTTATCTGCTTGTGTATATCACCTTCATTGTATAAGATAAAAGAATCTAAATTGGAATGGATGGAATAGATGGGAGTATTGTTTGGCTTATCTCTGTTGCTAACCATGTATTTCATGCGAGCCTCTCGGTATAGTCTCCTAGTTTGGTTGAAAACCGGAATAGTAGCGAATGACATATCCATTTGAAGGCTACCTTGTATTTTGGCAGACCAGGTTCTTGATAGTAGCATTCCATACTTGGGTGTGATGTCAGCCACTACCACATCCATGACTAAGTTTTTGTCTGGTAGTTGTGTTAGGGCAAAGTCTAGATTCTTTATCAGACCTACACATTTGACCTGGCTTGAGTCGAAAGAATACAAGTTTTTGTAAGGTTGGGTCACCTCCAGTCCTAAGTTTTCCATGACTACTTTAGGCATGAGGTTATGGGAGGCACCGGAATCTAACATGGCATTATGTAATATTTTGTCCCGGATGTTCAAGCTTATGTAGAAAGGAGAAATAGATCCTTCTTGATATTTACCTTCTACTTTAGGGCCAAATAAAATCTCAGGTTTGTCGTCAGTTAGCTTCAAGGTATCAGCGTTGTTCTCTAGGTCAAATACTTTGAAAATTTGAGATCTATACCTATCTATAGTTACTAGCTCTGTAAGGGGTATGGTAATTTTTATTTTGGAAATTTCCCCTTCGAAACTAAAAGGAGTGGGTAGCTTGGGCAGATTTGTTTCAGCTTTCTCAGACATAACCTTTTCTATGTTCTTAATTTGCTGACTTTGGCTCAGGACTTCTTTTGATACAGCCAACTTTGGGGTTTCTGTAGAGGTACTAGGAATATCTGAGCTAATACTTGTCTGAATGGCCTTACCTTTGTTTTGGTCAAACCTTTGGGCCTTAATTTTTCTATTATTCATGGTCTCATTTAGGGTTTTATCAGGGACTTTGATATGGTCAGGGCTATTCTTTTTGGGATGGTTTTGGTTTTTTCTACTTCTAAGATTATACTGTCGGTGAGCTTCTATAATGGCATTTTGAAAGTCTAAGGCAGGGTCGTCAGGATCTTCATAGTTGGTCTCATTCTGATTAGGAGAACATAGCTCTTGTTCTTCTGCAGTGAGGTATACCTCGCTTTCATTATCAGATCCTACGAGATTTAGATGACCTTCATCCAGAGGTTCTGTCTCTCTATCATCTTCTCCCACATAGTTTTCATTGAATGGTGGCCTAATCTGTTGGTCATTATCCCTTGGTCTGTTTTGGGGCTGCTCCCTCCTAAATTTTTGGTTTCGGTTTCTGATTGGAGGGTTTGGCTAGTTGTCCCTAATAGGAGATTTTTCATTGATCTTTTCCCACATTTTAGCCATGGATTTGACTAAGTCATCTATTCTGGGATCTAGGGAAGGTGATGAAGTGGAAACCTCATCCCTATATGTGACCTTTCTTTCTGATCTAGTCCTAGCTCTTTTTTCAGCTAAGTTGGCATCTGCTTTTATAGCTATTTGTTGCATTTCCTCCAAGGTAGGGGGATCCTTATCTCTTAGGTGATATGTCATGTCCGGATCAAACCCCTCAAGAAATTTTGCCAAAGCTAAACCAAGTGGAGGTTTGAAAAGAGGTGGGAGGGAGTTATATACACTGTTGAACCTAGTACAGTAAGCTTGGACACTTTCCCCATTTTCCCGTTTTAGATTGTTATATTCTGACAGGATTTGAATGGGGTTTCTTCGGATTTCCCACCTATTTCTGAAAACTTGATGTATTTCGGGGATATTATGGATGATGTTTGGAGCTAAGCTTTTGAACCATGCTTTGGGTTCACCACCAAGACTTTGGGAAAATATTCTCATTCTGACAGTCTCGTCTTGTACTTCTAGGTATTCATAAGCATCAGTCATTCTACTTATATGCTGTTGAGGTGTGGTGGTGTCTTCTCCAGTAAAGTGTGGGATCTTGTCTTGATATTTGTTTGGGAGAGGAGCTAAAGGTGGTGGTAACACCAAAGGTGCGTACCAGGCTGCCATGACTGGAGCTAATGGATGATGTACAAGATGAGGACTAGTAGGCAGAAATGAAGTGGTTTGAACAGGTGTAGCGGATGAACTTGGACTAGTGATCTGGTTTTGAGCAGATCTAGGATGATAGGAGCCAAATTGATAAAGAAGCTGGAAATCAGGAGGAGTGGTGGGTGAAGCTTCTCTAATAGGACTCTGTGGTGGGTTCGGGGGTTCAAGATCGTCGAAGTTTATCTTACTATATGATTTGCTTCTGGGAAGATTTTGTGATGACTCTAGCTCAAAAGGTGAATCTAGTAGGATAGTGCGATGTTTAGGTACAGATCTTGCTCTACGGATGGATCTACCAGTAGCTAGATGGCCAGTTTCAGAAGCTTGCCACAGAATCTTCTCTGGGTCATCTACTATGATAGGGGGATTTGGGTCTGGATGGGATCTGGTATTGATTCTTCGTGAAGCCAGATTTTGGATCCAGGGTTCAGAGAGAATGGTATTGGTGAATTTTTTGGATGAGTGATTTTTCTAAAGTTATACTAAGGCGAAGGATGGTCAAAAGAAAAAGGATGGATTAGTGGAGTCGCCAGGTGGAACTGGGTTGTTTTTGTGAAAATAGCTATGGTCCACCACTAGTAACTAATCTGAGAATGTTTTTGGATTTTCTGAGTTTATGTGCAGCCTATGGTTTGTTAAAGTATCCTAGACTTGTTTCAACACTTTGCTAGGGCGATGAGAACAAAAAGAGTTTACTCTAAAAAATGAGTCTAGGGACTGCTTGCTTGTTTATGGTACCTAAAGGACTAAAACGTCTATAAGAGTTTGCTGGACTATTATGAACTCAGTGTCCCACCATCTCCCGCTATGTTAGTGAGTGAAGGGAAAGGTTTATCGGATAGTAGCCTAGAGTTTTGAAAAGTAGTAAGGCTTACTAGAAGTTTAGTGGAGTCGCCAGGTGGAAAATCAGTTGTTTGAGATATATTTGTATGGTCCACCACCAGTACTTGACAAAAACCAATCTAAAGGAGTTTTTTGGGGTTTTTCTGAGTTTTATGTAGTTCTAAGGTTTGGAAAAGTGTCCTACAGCTGAATCATCATTTTGCTAGGATGGTGAGACAACCGGATTCTACTCTTCTAAGTTTGACTGAGATTTTGAGAGTTCCTAAGGGATACCTAGGATGCTTTGACTCAAGGTCCCACCGTGATCTCCATTATGTTAGTGTGGCGATGAGGTGGCTAAATCGGATGGAATTCTAAAATTTGGCAAGGTAGTAAGGCCTACTGGAGGCTAGTGGAGTCGCCAGGTGGATTTTTAGTTGTTTTGAGGTATATTTGTATGGTCCACCACCAATACTGACAAAAAGCCAATATGGGAATGTTTTGGGGTTTTTCTGAGTTTTTTGTGCTTATGAGGTTTGGGTAGAGCTTCTTATAACTAAATCATCATTTTGCTAAGATGGTGAAAGAGTTAGCTTCTACTCTTCAAGCAACACTTAAGTTTTCTAAGTTTGATTGAGACTTCGAGAAATCTAAGGTGCACTTAGATTGTCACTAACTCGGAAGGTCCCACCGTGATCGTTACTATGTCAGTGAGCAGTGGGATAAGTCAATCAAATAGTATTCTTAAGGCTACTAGACAAATTAGGGAAACTAAGTTGTTTATCACTCAGAGTCCCACCGTGATCGCCATTATGTTAGTGTCCCGTGATTTGGCCGATTGGCTAGCCAAATGACGATGTAACATCAAACCAAGCTTTGGAGCCCAAGGACCTAGCCTTCCTGGACTCAGAGAGGGCTCTCTCTATATGTGTAGAAGATGTCGGTGTGTTTACTTGCGATGTTCTGATATTAGGCTAGTTATGAAGTGTGTTTTTTTTTTTTTTTAGTTTTTAAGATTGTGAGGGATGAAACTGATCAAATACATAAACTGGATGACAAGATGTAGATAAATTGGGCTATGGGGTCAAACAGATCAAGGAAGCTATGAAGTGATGATGTAAAGCTGCTGTAGGGCCGATTTGATTCACAGTAGAAGGGATCTCTGGGCAAAATGGATTAAATGGACAATAAGTTGGTGAAAGACAAGGGATTTCAAGTGCAAACAAGTTAATAGCAGACATAAACATGTAATAGCAAGCCATTAATCATGCTAGGAATAACTATAAGCTAATCAATACATAGAAATCAAACATTCCAGCCCTACATAGAGGTATAAGACCCTCTAACTTCGGGAAATAGCTATCAGACTTTGGGGAAAACACATGAGACAAACTAACAACTCATAAACTATGCCGGAATGCCTAAACATAGTCTCTAAGTCATTGGGCACTTGGACAAATAAGTTTTCATAGTTTTAGGCAAAGGGCTAGATCGGGACTAGGCCTCCTTGGTTCAACAAGATGATCAACAAATCAGTCAAAGAGAAAATTTTATGGACAGAACTATGGGCAGCTTGTAGGTAGGTAGGGCAAACCATACATCCTACTTAACATACATAGAACTGATGAATAAAACTTAGCAACAATACCTTAGGTTACTAAAGAGAAGCTAAGAATTCTTTAGCATAACTAAGGGAGAAGAAAACATCAAGCTATGAAGATTCAGGGATTTTGAGGTGCCTCCATGGGCATGTCTCAAAATCAATCTTTACTGATCTATAGCAGCAAGAAAAATGAAATATGAGTGAAAACTAGAAGACAAAACACATTAAGAAGCACTATACCATTCTACCATGTCGAGGAATCCATCAACAAGCCTTCAACATTCCTCAAAAGCATCCAAGAGGCAATCCAAACATCATAACTCAAGTGTATTCTTCAAAGCTCATATGACCAATGCATTAATTATTCTCTCAAGTTCAGCCTCTGATTTACAATGAGAACCATGGGATAAATAGGCTAGAAGGAGGAAAACCTCATGGAGCAACTAGCTATCCCATTGGCCAAGTCAAAATATCTAAACTTGTCCTTGAGGCTTTGCAAAGCCCAAGGCACAAAATATCCCATAAAATATCTAAAAAACTGCTAAAAACGGAAATTATATTAACTTTACATGATTTTCCCATGATAAAAATAGCCTAACGCACATTTGGGAAAAGCAGATTTTTGGAGTTCAAAAATTGCAAAAATACTTAATATTTATGCCTGAAAAAGGTCCCCTGACTTGCTGGATGCAAATGGAAGCCTTCCCGATGTCGAAATGAGGCTCATGATGGCTCGTTGGAAAGCTCTCTGTGTCTTCTTTCCAATGCAAGTGGAATCATCTCAATCTGATCTCTGAAAGTTCCTCAAAACTGTACCGGTGTGCAAAAACCCAGAAAATAGCAGGCTGCTGATATGGCGGGCAGAATGTACAAAATGAGGCTGTTTTTCGCCAATTTGGAGGGGCGAATGATCTTAAAATGCCCTGAAAATCGCTGGAGACCTGCTCATGGAATTATGGAACCCTTTGGGATCTTCCTCCTCCCTTGACAACTCATCAAACTGAAATGGCGCATTTATGAGTTTTTGGTGAAAAACCCCAAAAATGCCAAAAAACAATAAGTTTTCGAAACAGGCCCAAAATTGGCATGCATGACCCTCAAGGGTCCATAGAAACATGCTCCGAAGCTGAAGCCAAAATATCGAGGGCTGATGTGCTTTTTGCTTCTTTCCGTGCTAGGCGCCTCTCCTTCAATTTCTTCAATTTTTCTTGTGCCACCTTCAATTTGCGCCTGGCAAATTGATTTAGCTTCTGAAAGTGAAGAGTTCTCTTTCTCTGTAGCTCAAGATCCCTATTTGCCTTCTCAAGCTTTGTTTCCAAATGCTGGTTGGCTCTCTCAAGCCATACTTCCTTGTTTTCCTCAATTTCCCGCTCAAGGAGGGTAGTGAGAGGAAAAGCTTCGAATTGAGCTTGTTCTTCAGCTTTCTGCTTCTCCAAGGCTCTCCTAAGCCCGATGGTTCTAGGCCTCTTTTGCCTAGGCTGGTCCTCCTCCTCTTCATCATCAAATTCGCCAATAAGCTCTTCAATTCTTACTTGCGCCTTTTCCGCCTCCTTTTTGTACTTGATGGCCCTTGCCTCATGAATGGCTGCATGATACTTCATTTGTTTGTTTTCAACCTCCAAGAAGTGGTTGAAATTCCTCGCCCTTTGAAGATCTTCTTGTAACACCTCAATTTGCCCTTCTTTGTGAATGAGGAAGTTTTCAAGGATGCGGGCCTCATTATCACTGTCATCGCTTGGGATAGGGATGACAGCTGATTTACCTCCATGCTTGGCACTTTCTCCAACTGCACTTTTTCCTTTGAAGGCCAATCTAGCGCTTTTTCTCCTTGGCAAGCTAGAAGTTGTCTTTTTGGGCAATTTCCTCTTTTTAGGAACAGTTTTGGTCACTGTCAAGGAGGCAGCTTCAGCTTGCTGTCCTTCCTCAACATCTTGTCCGGCTTGTGGCTCAAAAGATGCTTCAATTGTTTGCTCAACCTGCTGCTCTTCAATCTCTGTCTGCTGCTGTTCCTCTTCCAACTCTAGCTGCTGTTTATCAACATCTAGCTGCTGTCCACTGATTTCCAACTGCTGCTGTCCCTCAAAATCTGGCTGCTGCTGTTCATCATCCTCCTTTTCTCCCTGTGGCTCACTGCCCTCTCCTTCTCCCTGTTTACTTGGCTGCCCAGTGGTCATCTTGAGTTTTTTAGGGGTAGGCCTACTAGACAAAGGCACTGGGCGATGGACAGGCTGAGTAGGAGACACATGAACAGGAGGGACAGTGGCGAAATTGGCATGGCTAATGAATGAATCCCATGAAACTCCTTTCTTCTCCAGCTGGTGTAAGAAGATGATTTTGATCAAGGAATGGTGAAAGAGAGAAGGGATTTGCTGAGGTGGAGCTTTCTTTTGGACAGTAGCTGCCATTTTCTCTATGCTTTTGGACAAAAAGTATGGAAGGTTTAATTTCCTGCCCCTGGTAAAATGCATCAACAAGCGAACATGATAGGCAAATATTTGGCTAAACCTCCCTTCACAAGTGAAATATCTCATTATGGCTTTCATCAGCGGAGCATAACTGTCAAGAAGATAGGAGAAAGGAAAAATAGCAGTGATGGTCTCCCTATGCTCCGGCTTGATGAAAGGTTTATAATCCTCCAGATCAAGGTGCGCTTGCTTAAACCACTTTTCACCATGATACGGGATCTTGGTAGCCTTGGATACATACCTTGGAGAGATTTTGAAGTCAAGACCTGCTAACTGGAAGTGTTTGTCCTTGAATCTCAAAGCGCACAAATGTGTAAGTGGCGAGAAACTCTTGACTTCCTCTATCCTCTGACAGAAATCAAGACAGCCTAATTCATGGAAATTGAAAGGTACTGAGGGATGAGCATTGATTTCTTCTATAGAGATAGGCTCATATCTCTTATGTTTTCCGCCTTTGTGATCTCGTTTTGGAGGCATTCTGACTTGAAACAGGTTTTGGAAGAGGCACACTGCCTTCAATGTATGAAGAATGCTCTGCTGGATTGAAACTGGCCACTACACTGCTTGGATAGTTATGGACCCTGTGCTTTTGACTAAAATGCAACAATGCTTCTTTGAATAAGCCCCCTCTACACTTATCAACAACAGTTCTTCAAATCTGGATACACTTCAGCTATGTATCCTTCTTAACAATGGTACTATGTGTAAGAAACTGCTTTGTAGATTCTTTGTGCACAGTCTTGAACAATCACCCCTCTTGTGACTTTGTTAGAGGCCTGCTTACACTTGTATTTGGGTCTTCAACACCAAACTTCAAAAATAATAACCCTGCTCTTTAGGTCATTTATCTTGAAAAACACCTCTGTTAGCAGATTCCTGTAGAGACCATACAGTGGAAAGAAAGGATACCCTTTGGTTATGTGAAAAATTAGCCCACAGTGTTAAGGAAAACACCTTTCACTTTTGACTTTCGAGAAGTCAATCGCCACCTTTATACCTCTGCCTTTGATGTAAAAATCCAACATTAACAACCTCTGTCTTTCACTATGCTGTTTACCTTTGAAAATCTCTGTCAACAAGTCTTCAACATGATACAATATGGTTTTAAGGAAAAGCAGACTCAAGTTGGATGTATAACCAATGCACAGTGGTTTTTAGGAAATATACTCTCTGTTTGTGAGTTTAAGAGATCAACATAATACCTACACCTCTGTTTTAATATCAAATGCAATCACCAATACACTCTATAACCCTGCCTCCAAGGTTTAAACTCTCATTAACAACTTCGGCCCTTTTAAATTACCTCATCTCACTGTGTAGGAAAACTGATTTTGTTTTTAGCAAAGATGGCAATGTCCGGGCTTTCAAACATTCTTGTCATTTATCAATACCTTGCAATCGATGGGAGTTCATAAAAATACCTCAAATTTGATGGATGCCCACTTGAAAGGATGAAAGAAACCCTGGATAGTCCGGAAAGCTGCGCGGCAACCTCTGGAGAAAACCCGTCGCGCAGGAGAAAGTTTGTCGGGTCGACTTGTCGTGCGGTCGGGCGGCCACCTACAGGCACGTCGCGCCCACCTACAGGCACGTTGCGCCGACGAAGGAAGCCTTTGCAAAAATCTTCCCAGGCACGTCGCGCCGGATCCCAGGCACGTCGCGCGCCTCGGAAGATGCAAAATTTTTAAATTTTCGCCCGGATTTTCTTGCTTGTTTGATCTTTGTGGAAGCACGGGCTTTGATTCTAGTTTGAAAACGTTTCCATCTCATATGTGGCATATATCGTTTTCAAAGACATTCTCTCTTGGTCGACAGATCATTGACTTTTAACTTTGTTTGTTCTTTTCAAACAGTGGGTTTGTTAATTGAACATATATATACCGCCCTTTAACCCCGAGCTATGATCTTTGTGTTACCTCTTTTTGCCCACAGAACCATTTCATAACTGAACTATGTTCACTGTTTTCCTCTCTTGGCGATTTTAGCAAGGAAGGGCTATTCATAATGCAACAAAACATTTGAAAGCTGTAATTTGGTATATGACATTGTCTTGTTGCTTGACCTTTCCTCAAGGAGACAGCTTCTTTTTGGTATCAGTGGCACACATATATTCAATATTTCCTCTTTCCTACTGTAGGTATAGCCTGACAGATAGTTCTTTTAAAATAGGAGTATCAGTACCTTTACATTATCAGCACTGTCATTCATCTGTGTAGTGACCTTGTTTCAGTCTTTGGTATCCTTCCACTGCTTTCTTGTATCAATCAGTTTCAGCACCCTGCAGTAGTTTTGGCCCTCTACTCATGCATGGAGGAGGCTCTTCATCAGATAAGGTGTCCGGATACTTTTTGACCACTAGGTTCGACACAGCCTTTTTCTGAATGTAGTGGTAAGAAACCCCTTGAAAAACATCAGTCTTAGCATCTTCACTTGCAAGCATCATTGTGTGTCAGCAGAAACCCTAGCCAGAGTAATACTATTTCCCTGTACTGTCCTAAGGCTGATTTTAGATATTTGGCTTGTTCATCTCATGATTGATTACTTTGACAAATAGCCTTTGTGACTATGAAGGTCAGCGCTTTCTTGAAAAACCAAGACCTTTCTCCTGCTTGTGTAATGGCATTGGTTAACATCTGTTCTATTTGATTTTGAACCAAAACAGGCCTCTTATGATTTGGATGTTTACTGATGACAGGTCCTTCTAGAGTTCAACAATCCATATGGTTTGCAAGTTTGAAATGAGCTCTTTTATCAGGCCAAACTCCCCTTTCCTTTGAGCTTATCATATTTCCGCTATATTCCTGTTATGGTCAGCAATTACATTCATGAAACCTGAAGATATTGTTTCATTGTTTCAGTAAAGGCAAACCTGGACTTCTGCAACCTTCTGACTCAACACTGGCCTGCGCCCTCTGCTTATGTATGAAGGAGGCGCCCTAACCCTCTGCTTGTAATTGAAGGAGGTTGTGGGCCTTGACAATTTACCATTTTGCTGAGACAGTGGCGACCCTTTCTTACTGTGATTTTCATGCTGGAAAGAGCTGTAAGGTCCTGATGAGTGATTTTTGTTTTGCAGCTTCATCTCAGGCTCATAATACACTTAGAAGCAGCTGTTCCTCTAACTGTAAACTCAAACATTTACTCCATGAGATGAAATATATTTACTGTCTTTGTAGAACCATAGAACACTGTGAAAAACCTAATAGTCAGCTTGAGATTGGATTTTATGTAGTGCTGAGATCTAGGGGGTATGAGTGGCGCGACTTAAGGCTGTTTGTCAACTTCATTTGCAAAGTAAAGGATCAGTCATGGTGGACCTGTAGCAGATGGAGGCTTTTTGGCTTTTTAATGATTGCCAAAGGTGAAATTTCCTAAAACGCCACTTCCTAACATAGGGGAGACTATTGAAACAGACGTGGATTTTGCTTTTTAAAGCTGATGGGCAGACCAATAAGGCTGAGGTTAGATAGGATTGTGACAAGGAGGTTTTGGTTTTGCCAGGGGTGGACTGAATAGGTAGAAAGGCGAAAAAAGTTTTGGGAGGGTTTTCTAGATGACATATTGACATAAGGAAATCAGTTTCTAGAAAACTCAGCTGAAGATATAGTCATCACTAACATGTAAAAAATACTGATGGCTAACAGTGGCTCCATTTGGGGAGGGTAGCTCCTCGTCAGGAGGTGTCCAGAATTCATATTTTTGGCTTATGAAGACCAGTGCCTTATCCATTGGCGCAAAATTTACCCTTCTCTTGATGTTATTTATGAAAAATTGACAGCATGATTAACATCAATGATACTTCTACCTACCCCACTATCTTTCCTAACATTTTTTCTTCTCTTTGGCGCATTTGAACTAGCAGCCTTTTGACAATGCATATTTTTCTTTTTGCAAAATGAACCTATCTATTTCTACTCTTATATCTGTCGGGAGTTCAGATTAAGCTGATGAACTCCTTCATTTCTCTACCTAAAACTAGATCGACTGTCAAGATTAAGCAGTTTGACAGGATTTCATTCTCTAATCTACAACATGAAATTGAAAAATGATCAAATCAGGATTAGGCAGTCTGATTTGTCATGCATTTGCGGCATAAAAGACAAGCTGCACACAAATGTTATTCTGCAATAAAAGGAAACTAGACAAGCGGGCTTAAGATGTACAATATATTTTCATCCCTCGCTTCTCTCTTTGGTTCTGTTTTAGGCATGTGGAACCAGAATCTCTCCCTAATCTAAGCTCTGTGATAAGTCAATCTTACACAATGTTGACTATCTTGGCGCTCACTAACTTATCAGCAAATAATTTTAAACATGCTCAGCTATGATTAGGCTAGATAGCTGAACAAGACATTGAAGCACTAGTAGCGGCATTTAGACTTGCTCGCTTTCCGAAAGACTATTTTTTGGAACATGGGGCCTTTGTTCTATCTTCACTTGCCCCTTTTTCTGCTTTTTACTATTTTTGAATTTCCTATCTTTTACTGTTTTTGATTTTTTTCCACTTTTTCAATATTTCAAACAATGGTATGTACAATGACTGAAAGTGTTTCAAACTCAAAAATGGAGTTCTTCACAAAAATAGTGTTTTAATGTCCTGCCATTCACAGGACCCCCAAAAATTTCATTCCCATCAGGTTCTTGTAAAAAGAAAGCATTGTTTCCACTAACTGAGCTGATGATGTAAGGCCCTTTCCATAAATTTTCAAACTTGCCATGTTTACCTTTATCCTCTCTTCTAGAATCCCATTTTAAGACTTTATCTCCAATCTGAAAATCATTTTCCTTAGTTCTTCTGTCAAAAATTTGTTTTATTTTGTCTTGTGCTAACTGAGCCCTTTGGTAAACTTCTTCTCTGGTTTGTTCTAAATGGATAGTCTGATTTACTCTTCTTTGTACGCCATTTTCTTCTATTTGGACTTCTTGTAGTAGTTTCATTACTGGAACTCCTAGAGAGGTTGGGAAAATGGCGTCAACACCATAGACTAGCTGGTAAGGGGACATACCTATGGACTTCTTGGTAGTTAATCTATCAGCCCATAAGGCGTGCACTAGTTTCCCATGCCATGCTTTTTTATTTTGTTCCAGAAGCTTTTTGATAATGTTGACAAGGCTTTTGTTAGAAGACTCGGCTAAACCATTACCTTGAGGGTAATAGGTTGTGGAATGCCCTAATGAAATATGATACTTGTGACAGAAATCTATCATTTTCTTGGAAGAGAAGGCAGCGGCGTTATCTGTAATGATTTTCCTGGGACAGCCAAATCTGGATAGGATATTGGTTTCTAGGAACGTGATGATGACTGAATCGGTGGCGTTCCGAGATGGTATGGCTTCTATCCATTTGGTAAAGTAATCAGTGGCTGTGAGGATCCATTTATGTTGAGCGGAGGAGGAGGGGTGAATTTCCCCAATGAAGTCTAGACCACATTGTTGGAAGGGTCCTTCAACTATGATGGGATGTAAGGGAAAAGGTAGAAGCTTTTTCTTGCCATCAAAAATTTGACATTTATGGCAGGTCATGACCAGTTTGTGAGTATCAGGGAACAAGGTGGGCCAATAATAACCGGCTCTAAGGATTTTTTTTGCAGTAGTTTTCCAGTAGAGATGACCTCCACATTCCCCTTCATGCATTTCCCGCATGATTTTCTCTGCATCAGACTCGAGCAAACATTTAAGTAGCATACCAGTAGGATTTTTCCAATACAGAGAACTATCTATAATGAAAAACTTTAAAGATTTTTGTTTGAGGAATCTTGCTTTTGTTTTTGACAAAGACGGAGGAGCATTCATATAAGTTAATACATAGAGAATGTCTGCATACCAAGGTGAATCCAAAAATGTTTGATTTATAGGGGGAAGTGCACACTCTTCTTGTTCTTCTAAAGCATCGACAAAATTTATATCTAAAGCTTGGAGGTTGGTTTCAGCCATTAATCTCGCGAGTCCTTGTTCTTTAACTAGTTTAGTAGGCCTGATTTCTAGGTCATACTCTAGGATGATAGCAATCCACTTTCCCCTTTTACCATCGGGATCTTGGTTGAGAATGTCCTTGACGACAGTATTAGGGACGAAGGCTATGACATGAGAATGTAAGATGTAGACTCGGAAATCTTTTAGTGCCTTTACCAACGCGAATGCCTATTTCTCCATGATGTTATATTTCAAGGGAGCATCTCTTAGGGACTTGCTAAAAAAGGCAATGGGTTGCTCTTGTCCCGCCGCATTCTTTTGCAACAATACCGCAGCTATTGTATGTTCTGAGGCAAATGAAAAAATGTAAAAATATTTAGTAAAGTCAGGGCTTATTAATACAGGTGTTTCAGTTAAGGCCCTTTTAATCATTTCAAAAGATTTTTTGGCTTCTAAAGTCCATTTAACCCCGACCTCCTTTCTTAACATATTTGTGATCTCTTTTAGGAGCTCAGCAAGATTTGGAATGAATCTTCTCAAGAAATTTATCTTGCCGATAAAGGACTGTAACTCCTTTATGTTTCTGGGGTGACTTATATGTAAAATACCTTCGATTCTCTGGGGGTCTATTTTAATTCCTTCTTCCGAAATAATGTGACCTAGGAGTTTTCCTTCTTCTAGACCAAAAAGTGTTTTCTTGGGGTTTAGGGACAAACCATACTTCCTGCATTTGTTGAAGACCTTTCTTAAGTGAGCTAGGTGTTCTTCGTCAGATTTAGAATATACTGTTATATCGTCGAGATATATGACTATGAAAACACCTATGTCTTCTGAGAAGGCTATGTCCATGGATCTTTGAAATGTGGCGCAAGCATTCATTAGTCCGAAAGGCATTTTAACGTACATAAAAGTGCCCCAGGGGGTGGTGAAAGATGTTTTATGCTGATCTGTAGGATAAACCAATACTTGGTTATAACCAGAAAAACCATCAAGCAATGAGATTCTTTTAGCGCCTACGACCTTCTGAAGTATGTGGTCCATTTTGGGCAGAGGGTAGTTATCTTTTAGACATGCCCTATTCAAGTTTCGGAAATCTATGCAAAGTCTGATTTCACCGGTCTTTTTTCTAACCGATACTAAATTTGAGACCCACTCAGAGTATCGGAGAGATACTATTATACCAGCATCATACATCTTTTTAATTTCCTTTTCAACCAATGGTAATAACACTGGGTTTATCCTTCTTAACTTCTGTTTAAAAGGTTTTTGATTTTCTTTGAGGGGAATTTTATGTTGGATGATGCTGGTATCATATGATTTTAAATCTTGGTACCCCCATGCAAACACATCTTTAAGTTCTTTGAATAGATTTATGTACCTTTGTTTTATGTCAGGTGAGAGGGTTTTGGATAGTTTAATGTTTTTAGGCTCTTCTGGATTTCCTATGTTGTATTCCTCTATGTCATCCTCTGTAGATTCCATTTTAGGCTTTTTGGCCACATCATTAAAGTCAAACAATTCTTCTAAAGGTGCGAGCCCTCTAGGTATGGTGTCATTTTCGTAGTGTAAGACTTCAAGTTCTCTTTGGTCAATGTCTTCTTCTATCTCCCTGTCACATGGATGGTCTACCAGGTTTAGATTGGTCCATAAAGGTGGGTTTAGCTCTTGGTCTTGACTTATGTTGGGTTTCCTCTCTTCATCTCCTGAGTCTGTTTTGGTTATCTCAAACTCATTTCTAGATTGGAGGAAATCATCAATTTGATCATCATCTTGGAATACTTGCCAATGGTCAAGATTATCTGGTATAGTAGGGCGGTGTTTCACTTGGATGTCATATAGCTCACTCATACATGGTATTTGGCTAGTGCTTGCAGCAAAGGCGAGCTCATTTTCCAGACTGTTTTGAATCCTAGGGATATAGGTGAGTTCATATTTTTCAAAAGTTTTAAGGATATCCAAAGCTGCATTCCTATATTCTCTCAGTCTTGGGTTCTTGGCTGAATATTCACCTTTGATTTGCTTAAGTACAAGCTCTGAGTCCCCTTGAGCTGTTATTCTATTGGCACCTAAGTCTCTAAGCATGTGTAGACCAATGAGAAGGGCTTCATATTCCGCAATGTTATTTGTACATTGGAATTCTAATCTGAAAGAATTACCTTCCTTAGTGTTGTGTATCCAGATGCCTGCTCCTGAACCTGTCTTGCCACAAGAACCATCAAAGCTTATACTCCAAAGAGTTTCCTTTTCATACATGATACTAAGCTGTTTCTCAGGTTTCTTGGGACTTTGGTCACCAATTTCTTCACTCAGTAATGGTTTGGACATGTCTTCATTTTCTTTTATCTGCTTGTGTATATCACCTTCATTGTATAAGATAAAAGAATCTAAATTGGAATGAATGGAATAGATGGGGGTATTGTTTGGCTTATCTCTATTGCTAACCATGTATTTCATGCGAGTTTCTCGGTATAACCTCCTAGTTTGGTTGAAAACTGGGATAATAGCGAATGACATATCCATTTGAAGGCTACCTTGTATTTTGGCAGCCCATGCTCTTGATAACAGCATTCCATACTTGGGTGTGATGTCGGCCACTACTACATCCATGACTAAGTTTTTGGCTGGTAGTTGTGTTAGGGAAAAATCTAGATTTTTTATCAGATCTAAACATTTTACCTGACTTGAGTCGAAAGAATACAGGTTTTTGTAAGGTTGAGTCACTTCTAGTCCTAGGTTTTCCATGACTGCTTTAGGCATGAGGTTATGGGAAGCACCAGAATCCAACATGGCATTATGTAATATTTTGTCCCGTATATTTAAGCTTAAATAGAAAGGAGAAATAGTTCCTTCTTGATATTTACCTTCTACTTTAGGGCCAAATAAAAGCTCGGGCTTATCGTCAGTTAGATTCAAGGTATCTGCCTTACTCTCTAGGTCAAAGACTTTGAAGATTTGAGATCTATACCTATCTATAGTTATTAACTCTGTAAGGGGTATGGTAATTCTTATTTTGGAAATTTCCCCTTCGAAGCTAAAAGGAGTAGGTAGCTTGGGCAGATTTGTTTCAGCTTTCTCAGACATAACCTTTTCTATGTTCTTAATTTGCTGACTTTGGCTTGGGACTTCTTTTGATACAGTCAACTTTGGGGTTTCTGTAGAGGTACTAGGAATATCTGAGCTAATACTTGTCTGAATGGCCTTACCTTTGTTTTGGTCAACCCTTTGGGCCTTAATTTTGCTATTATTCGTGGTCTCATTTAGGATTTTATCAGAGATTTTGATATGGTCAGGGCTATTCTTTTTGGAATGGTTTTGGTTTTTTCTACTTCTAAGATTATACTGCCGGTGAGCTTCTATAATGGCATTTTGAAAGTCTAAGGCAGGATCGTCGGGATCTTCATAGTTGGTCTCATCCTGATTAGGAGAACATAGCTCTTGTTCTTCTGCAGTGAGGTATACCTCGCTTTCATTATCAGATCCTACGAGATTTAGATGACCTTCATCCAGAGGTTCTGTCTCTCTATCATCTTTCTCTCCACATAGTTTTCATTGAATGGTGGCGATCTGTTGGTCATTATCCCTTGGTCAGTACGTTTTGAAGTTGTTCCCTCCTAAAGTTTTGGTTTCGGTTTCAGATTGGAGGGTTTGGCTAGTTCGTCCCTAACGGGGAGCTTTTTCAGTGATCTTTTCCCACATTTTAGCCATGGATTTGACTAAGTCATCTATTCGCGGGATCTAGGGAAGGTGATGAAGTGGAGACCTCATCTCTATATGTGACCTTCCTCTACGACCTAGTCACGGCTCTTTTTTCGGCTAAGTTGGCATCTGCTTTTATAGCTATTTGTTGCATTTCCTCCGAAAGGTAGGGTGGGATCTTTATCCCTCGGATGATATGTCATGTCATGGGATCAAAAACCCTCGGGGAAATTTTTCCAAAGCTAAAGCCGAAGTGGAGGTTTGAAATGAGGTGGGAGGGAGTTATATACCTGCTGTTGAACCTTTGGTACGATACGCTTGGACACTTTCCCCATTTTCCCGTTTTAGATTGTTATATTCGTCGATGAGGATTTGAATGGGGGTTTCTTCGGATTTCCCACCTATTTACGAAGATTTCGATGTGGTGGGGATATTATGGATCTTGTTTGGAGCTAAGCTTTTGAACCATGCTTTGGGTTCACCACCAAGACTTTGGGCAAATATTCTCATTCAGGACGGTCTCGTCTTGTACCTCTAGGTATCCATAAGCATCGGTCATTCTACTTATATGATGTTGAGGTGTGAGTGAGGTGTCTTCTCCGGTAAAGTGTGGGATCTTGTCTGATATTTGTTTGGGAGAGGAGCTAAAGGTGGTGGCAACGACCAAAGGTGCGTACCAGTACACCGCCATGATCTGGAGCTAATGGATGATGTACAAGATGAGGACTAGTAGGCGAAAATGAAGTGGTTTGAACGAGGTGTAGCGGATGAACTTGGACTAGTGATGCGGTTTTGAAGCAGGATACTAGGGATGATAGGAGCCAAATTGATAAAGAAAATTTGGAAATCGGGAGGAGTGGTGGGTGAAGTTTCTCTAATAGGACTACCGTGGTGGGTTGAGGGTTCAAGATCGTCAAGAGATTTATCCTACTATATGATTTGCTTCGGGGGAAGAGCTTGTGATGACTGCTAGTTCGAAGGTGGATCTCGAAGGATATTGCGAGTTTTAGGTACGGATCTTGTTCTGACGGATGGATCTATCGGTAGCTAGATGATTAGTTTCGAAGCTTGCCTGACGAATATTTTGCTTGGGTCATCTACTATGATAGGGGGGATTTGGGTACGGGTGGGCTGCTTTGGTATTGATTCTTCGTGAAGCCGGGTGTTAGATCCAGAGGTTTTAGAAGAATGATATTGGTGAATGTTTTTGGATGAGTGATTTTTCTAAAGCTATACTAAGGTGAAGGATGGTCAAAAAGTAAAGGGATGGATTAGTGGAGTCGCCGGTGTGGAAAACCGGGTTGTTTTTGTGAAGATAGCTATGGTCCACCACCAATAACTAATGCGGGAATGTTTTGGATTTTACGAGTTTTATGCGCGGCTTTATGGATATTTAAAGTATCCTAGATTTGTTTCAACACTTTGCTAGGGGTGATGAGAACAAAAAGGGTTTACTCTAAAACAATGAATCTATGGAGCTGCTTGCTTGTTTATGGTACCTAAAGGACCAAAGAGTCTACTAAGAGTTCTGCGGACTATTATGAACTCAATGTCTTACCATCTCCGTATGTTAGTGAGTGATGGGATGGATGATCCTATCGGATAGTAGCACTAGAGTTTGGTGAAAAGTAGTAAGGCTTACTAGAAGTTAGTGGAGTCGCAGTGGAAAATTAGTTGTTTTGAGGTATATTTGTATGGTCCACCACCAATACCGGCAAAACCCAATCTAAGGGAGTATTTTGGGGTTTTTTGAGGTTTATGCGCTTATAGAGTTTGAAGGTTTTCTATAGCGACTCATCATTTTGCTAATATGGTGAAGGGCCTGTTGCCTCTCTACTAAAACAATCCTACAAATTACTCTAAGCTTGATTGAGACTTGAGGAGTTGCTAAGTTGTACTTAGATTGTCACTAACTCGGAAGGTCCTCTTTTGTAAATCATCACTATGTTAGTGAGTGGGATAAGTCGTCGGTGTAGTATTCTCAAAGGTTTCTAAAGATGAGGGAAACTAAGCTTTTAATCACTGAGTGTCCCACCGTGATCGCCATTATGTTAGTGAGTGGCGATGAGGTGGCTAGCGGATGGAATTCTAGAATTTTTAGTAAGGTAGTAAGGGCCTACGAGAGGCTAGTGGAGTCGGCAGGAATTGGATTTTTAGTTGTTTTGAGAGTATATGTGTATGGTCCACCACCAATACTGATAAAAACCAATCTAAGGGGATGTTTTTGTGGGTTTTTCTCGAGTTTCCTATATGTAGTCACGAGGGTTTGGGAAAGAGTTTCCTATAAACTGACTCATCATTTTTGCTAGGATGGTGAGACAACTCAGATTCTACTCTTCTAAGTTTATAGTGAGATTTTGAGAGTTCCTAAGGGATACCTAGGATGCTTTTGACTCAAAGTCCCACAGTGATCGCCATTATGTTAGGGTCCGTGATTTGGCCTGATTGGCTAGCCAAATGACGATGTAACATCAAACCGAGCTTTGGAGCCCAGGGACCTAGCCTTCCTGGACTCGAGAGGCTCTCTCTATAAAGTGTAAAAGGATGTCGGTGTGTTTACTTGCGATGTTCTTGATATTAGGCTAGTTATGAAGTATGTTTTTGGTTTTTGGTTTAAGTTTGTGAGGGATGAAGCGCATCAAATACATAAAGATTGGATAACAAGATGTAGATAAAGTGGGCTATGGGGTCAAACGGGTCAAGGAAGCTATGAGGTGATGATATGAAAGTCAGTTTGAAGGGCCGATTTGATTCACAATAGAAGGGATCTTTCGGGCAAAAATGGATGAAATGGACAATAAGTTGGTGAAAGACAAGGGATTTCAAGTGAAAACTAGTTAATAGCAGACATAAAGCATGTAATAGCAAGCCATTGATCATGCTAGGAATAACTATAAACTAATCGATACATAGAAATCAAACATTCCAGCCATACACACGAGGTATATGACCCTCTAACTTCGGGGAAAAAGGCTATCGGGACTTTGGGGAAAACACATGAGACAAACTAAACAACTCATCAAACTATGCCGGAATGCCTAAAGCATAGTCTCTAAGTCATTGGGCACTTGGACAAATAAGTTTTCATAGTTTTAGGCAAAGGGCTAGATCGAGACTAGGCCTCCTTGGTTCAACAAAATGATCAACAAATCAGTCAAAGAGAAAGTTTTATAGATGAGAACTATGAGCTGACTATGGTAGATAGGGAGCAAACCATACATCCTACTCAACATGCATGGAAACGATAAGATAAAAACTTAGCAACAATACCTTAGGTTACTAAAAGACGACTAAGAATTCTTTAGCATATGACTAAGGGAGAAGAAAACATCAAGCTATGAAGATTCAAGGATTAGAGGTGCCTCCATGGGCATGTCTCAAAATCAATCTTCTACCGATCTATAGCAAGCAGAAAAATGAAATATGAGTGAAAAACTAGAAGACAAAAACACATTAAGAAGCACTATACCATTCTACCATGTCAAAGGAATCCATCAACAAGCCTTCAATATTCCTCAAAAGCATCCAAGAAACTATCCAAAAACATCATAACTCCAAGTGTATTCTTCAAAGCTCATATGACCATATGCATTAATTCTTCTCTCAAGTTCGGCCTTCGATTTACAATGAGAATCATGGGAATAAATAGGCTAGAGGAGGAAAAACCTCATGAGCAACTAGCTATCCCATTGGCCCAAGTCAAAAATATCTAAACTTGTCCTTGAGGCTTTGCACAAAGCCCAAAGGCACAAAATATCTAATAAAATATCTAAAAAAGCTGCTAAAAACGGAAATTATATTGACTTTACATGATTTTCCCATGATAAAAATAGCCTAACACATTTTGGGAAAAGCGAGATTTTGGGAGTTCAAAAATTGCAAAAAATACTTCATATGTATGCACGAAAAAGGTCCCCTGACTTGCTTGGATGACTGAATGGCAGCCTTTCTAAGATGTCGAAATGAGGCTCAGTGATGGCTCGTTGGAAAGCTCTGCGTGTCATACGCTTTCCAACGCATGTCGGGAACTCACCTCAATCTGATCGAGTCGAAAGTCCCTCAAAAGCTGTACATGTGCGCAAACAACCCGGAAAATAGCGAGTGGCGATATGGCGGAAGCGAATGTGCAAAATGAGGTGTTTTTCGCCAATTTGAAAGAGGCGAAATGATCTTCAAATGCCACGAAAATCGGTTGGAGATTTGCTCATGGAATTATGGCATCCATCGGTATCATCCTCCTCCCTTGAAAAATCCTCGAGCGAAACGGCGCAATATGAGTTTTTGACTAAAAACCCAAAAAAATGCCGAAAAACCAAAAGTTGCTGAAATAGGCCCAAAGAAATTGGCATGCATGACCCTCAAGAGTCCCATAGAAACATGCTCTGAATGCGATGCCAAAATATCAAGGGCGATATGTCTTTCTTCTCTTTCCAGGTGTCGGGAACACTCCTTAAAAGCTAGCGTTGTTCTTGATCATCATCCTTATGTTGTTGCATCATTAGCTGGCTAGTTGCTTGCATTCAGGCACTATCCTCCTCACGGTTCCGTCCTGCTATGGGCGAGTCTTCTACCTTTGTCATGTTGCTCTTGTTGTCTTGCTTTGGAGGCATTTTTGACCTAACTATGCTTTTGGAAGAAACCAGTCGCCTTTTATGAACAATGCCTGCTTTGAGATTGAAAATGGCCAGCTATCTTTGTTTGGACTGAGTATATGGACACGTAGTTTGAATAAGATGCAACAATGCTTCCTTGAATAAGCCCCCATCAACACTTATTAAAAACGAGTCCTTCAACGTCTGTATGCACTTACGTGCCATGTAAACTTTTAACAATGGTACCATGTAAAGATGGGAGAAGCGCTGTAGATTTTTGCGTACTTGCAGTCTTGAAACAATCACCCCCTCGAAGTGACTTTGCTAGGGCCAAGCCTGCACTCTGTATTTTTGTCTTTGAAAACCAAAACTTCAAAAATTATAACCACTGCTCTTTTGAGGTCATTTACCTTGAAACATTACCTCGTTAGTGACTTACTGTGAAAAAGATACCACACGATGGGAAAAGAAAAGGAGACTCTGGTTAGGTGAAAAATTGACTCAGCATGTGTTAAGGGACACCTTTCACTTGTGACTTTTTGAGAAGTCAATCAACACCTTTATAACCTCGGCTCTTAATGTAAACTTGATCATCAATAAATGCCCAATCATCAACAAATGCCCAATCATCAACAAAATACCTGTTCACCTTCGAAAACTACATCGACAATCTTCGAGAATGATATAATGTAGTGTAATGAAAAGAGAGAGCGAGGCTTAGTTTAGGTGTAAAATAAGTGTAACGGTGGTTTTAGAAACAAACTCTACTAACTCTTGTGAGTTTAAAGTCCATCCATACATACATTGCCATTTTGCCTTTGATGTCAAAATCCAACATCAACCACCTCATCTTTACCATCGCTGTCATCTTTGGAAGTTCTCTGTCGACTAACCTTGATAGTGAAAAACGGTGAAATGAGCGAGATCTCTGAAAAGAGTTGGCATGATAAGTGTTTTGGTACCTGCTCTTTGAAAATTACCTTCCCTCGAAACATATACAACCACGAGTTCTTTAAAAATGACACCATTCGAGTGGAAGAAAAAGCGAGCTATGCTAGGTGATATATCGATGTACTATGGTTTTTAGAAAACACCCTTTTTTGCTTGTGAGTTTTAAAGAGCCACCCAAATACTGTTTCTCTGTTTTAATGTCAAATTTCAAACACTAACAAAAAGCATTCCTTGAGAGAAAAGGCCCCTTTCTTTGTGAAGTTTTAAGAGAACAAAAGCTGTACACATACGCCTCTAGAGCTAGAAAGACATTAATTAAATACGCACTCAATGTAACATTCACCCACGAAGCTGCAGCCAGTCGGCTTTTCAACATGATAATGAGGTGAAGAAAAAGGGCAAACCTAGGTTAACGATACACGGTGCTTTTTATGAGGGACCACTTTTCTTGTGAAGTTTTATGAAATCAAACATCACTTGTATACCTCTGCCTTGATAAATACAATGATTTGAAAACGACTATATTGGTTTCCAACCATAAAAATCCGTATTTCAATTACCTCCTCTCAACGTAGAAAACTGCCCTTGTTTTTAGCATTAATGTAGTGCGGGTTTGTCAAACATTTTGGTCACTTAATAACACCTTGCAATCGATGGGAGTTCATAAAAATACCTCAAATTTGATGGATGTTTGCTTCGGAGGTAAGAAACCTTGGACGGCTTGAAAAAAGATGCGCGGCAACACTTGATAACAAACCGTCGCGCGGGGAGGAAACTCTTGTCGGGCTGTCGGGTGAGCTGTCGGGTGGTCGGGCGGCCTGCCGAGCACGTCGCGCCTACGGGCCGTCGCGCGGAAGGAGAGGAAACCTTTACAAAGCCGACGCCGAGCCGGTCGCGCACATTCCGGGGCCGTCGCGCGCCCTAAAAAACGGTTTTAACTTACTTTTTGATGACCGAAAACTGTTTCTTTGGTGACGGGGAGGCCAAAATGTCTTCGGCTTTTTGAAAAATGACATTCCTCTCATGCTTAAACCTTTATGTTATTTCAAACCCTTTGTCAACGGTTACCTTGCTTGGAAACGTGCGCCGTAGGCTTTTGGAAATCTGTTTTGTTTTTCAAAGTTTGCTGGGTATTTCATTTTGCATATGTAGACTTGAACAATAACTGCGACCGAAACAGTTGTTGCTTTTTCTTTGAAGGACAAGGCGGTTATGGAAATCTATCTTTACGGTGCTGGCAACTGACGGCTTCTCTAACTTTAGACACAAAAAGGCACCGAGTTCTTGACCCAACTTGGATTTACATGTAGCTTCTCAATTTCAAGGCGCCTTCTTTTTTGTTTCAGCAACTATTTTACTTGAAGGTACCTTACGAAGTGACATATCTATCTTTGAATGTTGGGAGGAATGCACTTGCACTTCATCAAAAAGCTGAGCCATTTATCAAAAGCTGCCTCTTTGTCTATTCTGACATTGTATAGATGTCATCATGCATTCTATGACTTAACCTTGGCCAACTAATTTCTTTCCCGGTGATAAATTGCTTCTTCCGGGTGATTCACGAAGTTTTTCTTTGGAGTAGAAAATATACTTTTTAGGTTGCATCTTTTCACATTAGACTTTTGTTTACTCGAAGGGATTTCCTTAGATTTACGGGCGGTGATCATGGAGATGCTTTTAACTCTTTTCGTCATTGCTCCTTTGGCATTGATAGCATACAATATGTTCAATACCTTCTCCTTTCCTCTAGATGTCTTTTATCGGCAGATAGTTCTTGAAATAGGGTATCAATACCCTTACATCATCGATGCTGTCTTTTATCTTTGTAATGACCTTGATTGAGTCTTTGGTATCCTTCCTTTGTTCTCTTATATCAATCGGTTTCGGCTTCACTGCATTAGCTTTGGCCCTCTACTCATATATGGAGGAGGCTCTTCATTAGATAAGGTGTTTGAAGGTTTTTTAACATTTCTTTTTCGAGACGACCTTTCTCACGAAGGTGATGTTAAGTAGACCACTTGGAAAACATCGGTCTACGCGTATGTTCACTTGCAAGCATCATTGTGTGTCGGCAGGAAACCCTAGCCACGGTGATCTTTGTTCTACAGGTTCTTTGAGGTAGATTAAGCATTTGGCTTGTTGTATCTTATGATATCGATTATTTTGACAAACACACTTTGTGACTATGAAGATCGGTGTTTCCTTGAAAAAAGCCAAGCACTTTCTCTACTGCTGTGTAATGGCATTAGTTTATGCCATTTCATTCCATTTGATCTTGTGGATAGACGAGCTTCTTATGCTTTGGAATGTTTTTCGATGACGGGTCCTTCTAGAGTTCAACAATCCATATGGTTTGACAAGTTCGAGATGAGCATCCTTTATCTGAGGCCAAACTCCCCTTTTCCTTTGAGTTTATCATATTTCCACTACATTCTGACTGTGATCATTAGCCATTTTCATAAAACACCGAGGTCTATTGTTTCATTTGTTTAGACTCGAGACAAACCCGGATCTTTTGCCACCTTCGGACGGTCAATACTGGCTCGCGCCTACCTTGTGGATGAAGGGAGGCGCCCTAACCCTACTGCTTGTAAAGTGAAGGAGGTTACCGGGCCTTGACAATTTACCATTTGCGGACCGGTGGCGACCCTTTCTTGCGCGTATTGTTTTTATGTCTTTGGAAAGAGCCTCAAGGTGCGATGAGTGACCTTTTGTTTTGCGGCTTCATCTCGGAGCTCATAATACACTTAGCAATGCGATTGCTCCCTCTAACTGTAAACTCAAACATTTATTCCATGATATGAAATATATTTCATCTGTCTTTGTAGAACCATAGAACACACGTGAAAAACCTACTAGTCGGCTTGAGAATGGGCTTTCATGCCGATCGTCGAGACCTAGGGAATATGAGTGGCGCGACTTAGGTTGTTTGTCAACTTCATTTGCGAAATTAAGGGATCGGTCATAGATAGGTCTGCTGCGGATGAGGCTTTTTTGGCTTTTGATGATTGCCAAAGGTGAAATGTCCTAAAACGCCACTTCCTAACATAGGGGAGACCTATTGAAACGGATGTGGATTTGCCTTTTTAAAGGCGATGGGCGGACTAATAAGGCGAGGGTTAGATAGGGTTGTTGACAAGGAGGTTGTGGTTTTGCCGGGGGTGGGACCGAGATAGGTAAAAAGGCGAAAAAAGTTTTGGGAGGGTTTTCTGGATGACATATTGACATAAGGAAATCAGTTTCTAGAAAACTCAGCTGAAGATATAGTCATCACTAACATGCAAAAAATACTGATGGCTAACAAAATCCATTGACTAGGCTGATGATATCTTTCTTTGGGAATCAAATTTACCCAAGTACACCCTCCCAGAGACTTTCCAATTCCTAGAGATAATCATACTATGTCAAAACAATTATCTTCCAAATGAAAGAACCCTATTAACCCATATCAAAGAGATTTTGTTCACCATTACTGTAGAATCAATAAACCAGATGTTGCAAATCCAACCCAAGCCTGATGAGGCCCCTTTGTCTATTGAAATCCTCACTTAATTATATCTGAAACTTGACTTTCCAAAGAGGTTTCAAATCTTCCAAACCTTCTTGGCTTCATCAGTTAAAACCCCAAAGTATAACCCTCCTTATTCAGCCTCAATTTTTTCAGAAAGGACCAGACAAATTGTCACAATGATGTCTTTTATATTAGGATACTTCACAAATGAGTATGTAGATGCTTCAATCTTAGGTTTTCTATCTATTTTCTACCCAGGACAACCTCCAGTTTTCACATTTAACTTTGCTCAATAATTCTCAAATGCCATCTATGAGAAACTAGTTAAATTACCTAAAGAAGGAATGTTTAAGTATTATACCATGTTGTTTCATTTATTCCTATACTTCTAATATGAAAGGTTTGCAGTTAGCCTTCAAAAACTGGACACTGAGGGCTAGACTTCCTTAATCAGGAAATATTCCACATAGTTCACATAGAAGGAATTAATTGATTCATTTATTCATCCATTTGTCAATATGCTAAGCAGTAGCAACGAACCTAGGATCATTGAAGAAATAAAGAAAGTAATGTAGTTGTCTAAACACAGTAGAACATGAGACTGGTATTTGTACCAAAACCACACTAAAATTAGGGTCTATGGATGTAACTCACTCCATATAAGTTGCCCAAATACCTCCCAATGAGTTTATTTGCACTAGAATATATCAGGCAGATACTAAACTCTGATGAAGTGAATTTCCTATCAGCAGAGAAGAAAACACAGTTTAAGACTAAAAACCATATTGGTCCTTTCATTTGCAATAACAAGAATGATGTTCAACAAGAAGAAAAGTGCATACAGGAATTCAAGTTCAGTGAGAGTTTCAAATGGCAGTATTATCCTTTGGGAGTTATCAACAAACTAAGAGTCAAATTTAAATTAACTCCTTTTGTCCATGTGTCTGAACTAGAGATTTAAAATTACTCCAACCAGTCAGAGTGGTTGGAAAATACTTTGAAAGACGTAGAGAAGAAATTTGAAACTAGCTCTCTCTTGCAAACTCCAGCCCCACAAGGTAGGAACTCCAAGAGAGCAAGAGAAGAAGGATCATATTTAGCTCAAACCACTACTGAAACTAAATTCAAACCAATGTACAGGAAGAAGCCAAAGGAGGCCACAGAGATTATCAAATTTCTAAATTCCAAAAACAAATAGGAATTTTAAGAAATTGGACTCAGTGATAGAACTGAAACAATCCTAGAGGTTAAAAGGGTAATATCTAAAAGAAACTTAATGACACAACTTGAAGATAGATGCGAAACAATGGAGCTAGCAATAAATAGGTTCATGGTCAAATTTTATGTTTGAGGTAGAAAGGTCTGCCTAATCCATTGGTGATTAATGACATATTGATGAAACATGAATATTATGATAAGAAAATAAGAGAAGTGGCCAAATAATAGTCCAACAATTCCTCCATGAAAGGAATTCCTATAGGAAAATTACTCGATCAAACTTCTGAAAATATATTTTACCTCCAACATGAGGTAAATCACCTCTTTGTAAACGATCCTATGTTCACCAAGTACATTGAAGCAGATGAAATCTACAGGAGGATGGTAAAGAATAAAATCCGATGAAGAAGCCTAAGAGAAACTATGTGATTTACTGTGACAAGTAACAGTAAAAGAGATTCAAGGTAAAGAGTAAAGAGGACAGGTAACAGCGAAAGACAGAGTTTAAACTTAAAAACAGATTTAAAAAGACAGTCAAAGGTAGCCAGCGTGAAAGAAAAATAGCCAAAGAGATAAAGCAACGAAAGATCAAAGAAAAGGCAGCAGTAAACAAATAAGCAGGGACAGCTTCCATTAGTTAGATATATGTATCTATCTTCTTGCATGAAGATATTTTGTATTCCTTGAATAATTTCTAAATCATTTTTAGGATATTTTGTATTAGTTTTTGTATAAATACTTCATATTTCAAAGTATTGGGTGTGGATTTATGAACATTTCTGTAGCTGTATTGATCTAAAACTTGAGGATTTATTGTAACATTTTCAAGTAAGTAGACTGGATTGAGTAAGAAAGGCATTGTATTACAGGATTCATGTGTTGATCCACTTCAGTGAAGTATCTTTCAATTGTTCAAATTGTTATTTTCTTAAGTATTCCATAAACTTGTATTTTTTCCAATTTAAATGTTATAACAAGAATACTATTGCAGAAATTGTTTAAGTACACTCTGTTTTGAACTGTTATTCATTTTGATGTTTTCTTCTGATATCTAGATTAGGGAATTCTTCATTGCTCCTTAGTTTTGATTGACCTCTTTCACCTGCACTCATTATCCGGTTTAAGGAATCCTTAAATTCTCCTTTATCCCGATTGAAAACCACTTCACCATCCAGCCTAAAATATTTGAATTTTCTCAGTTACCTTGCCTTGTGAACACTTCCTTTGGACCTTGATTCAATCCTATTTTCTTAACACTTTGACTCCATATCCCAATGGTAAATATATAGTCATATATCCATATAAATCATTAATTCCACCACCAACTCAAATCAAACCAAATCAATCTTACATAACTAGCCTAAAATCAACTAAAAGCAACAAAGTTAAATCATAAAGAGAGAGCCCTCTCTAAGCATTAGGAAGGCTAGATCCTGATCTCAAAAGTAGGTTGATAGTTACCTCTTAGATATTTCTTTAAAAAAAAACAAACATAACAACCCTAGGAATTATGGGAGTGATAACATATTGGTGGCCATACTGGGGAATAATCAGTCTTCAGTTTTAAAATAAACCTTAAAAGAAACACTTTTACTCATCTTTTCACCTTAATGTTGTTTTGGGGTTGTTAGCATTCTTCATTGAAAATTAAAATTTTGGCTTCTAGAAGAACATACTATACCAGGGCTCATCCTGATCCACAACCTACTATAATTGTAGATGATCCTGACAGAATTTTAGGAAAAACCAAAAAAGTAGAAAGTCTAGGGAATACTAGTTAATTAATCAAAGAAAATTCACTGCCAAAAGAACTATCAAGCTTACAAGATATTGAATTCGATTTATCATTTGAACACTCTTTTAGAACTAAATCTGAAAATTCAATCTATGATAATGTAATAGATCTTAATTTCATTCAATTTATTAAAACAAAAAAGGAGACTATTTCACTTGATTCAAATCAACAAGCTCTAGAACCTTTTGATAAACCTGATGCTTTGACTGCAACTTTGATTAAGGATATTGATGAAGCCTATCTTCAACATTCTATTGAATTAGATGCTTTATCTTCTTATACCCCTAAACCTTCTACCATTCCTTCAGAGTCTGTAAATCCATCCTTATATAGTACCACCTCATTTATTATTTCCAATACACTTCATTCCACATAATTGTTCATCCCCAAGCTTCCTACTCAACCTAGAGTTTTATGTCCATCTCCAAACACTTCAAGTTCATTTTCTAGCACTTCTACTACATTTTCTAGTACTTCAACCTCATTTACTGGTACATCTTCTACTGTTCCAACTTCTTCTGCAAGTGCTTCAACCTCATCACCAAGAACCTCAAATTTACCTCCTATCTAAGCTAGAACCTTAGCCATGGCATCCATATATGCTCATTTGGTATTACCAGCTCAATTACATGCCATGCCCCAAGATTACCAAAGTAAAATATTTCAATTTTATGGTACTGGTCAATATAATGCACAACAACATGTTAATAAAATGACTGATTACTTTGAATTGCATGAAATTGATGAAGATGATGTTCAAATGAGACTATTTGCCCAAAATTTAGCAGGAGATGTAAAGAAATGGTTTAAAGCTTTACCTGCTAATAATATAGTTGATTTAGCTGCTTTTCATCAATTATTTACTGATAGATGGGAAAGAAATAAAAACCATTTACAAATATTGTCTGAATATGAAAACATTAGAAGAGCTCCTAATGAACCTGTTTTGGACTATTGTACTAGGTTTAATAGTATTTATAATGCTATTCCAGCAAACATCAAACCTCCACTAGATTTAGCTTTAATCAAATTCCCAGATGGTTTTGATACTGATATGTCATACCAATTGAGAGAGAAACCCTAAAACATTAGAGCATATGCAAAGTAATGCAGTTAGTGTAGAAGCAAACTTATTATCTAAAAGAGTTAGGATGAGAAATGAAAGAAGAGTTACCATCAAGGAGGAATTATCCACATCAGACATTAAAATAGATAGTTTAGAAAATATTATGGAAAGAATAATGGGTATATTAGAAAATATGGAAATAAAGCCATAGTGGGATAATCAACAATAAGGTCCTCAAATCAGAAACCCAAAGTTTAGGAGGAATCCTAACACTGGTAAATCTAGAGAATCAGCACCTGATCAACAAATAATACCACCTTTCCAAGAGAACAATGCTGAAAGTTCTCTCCAAAATTATGAAGATGAAGACACTCAAATTAATTTAATGGGAATAAATGAGGATAATACTATTTTTCTTACCCAAGAAGAACAGGAATTATACATGTTACAACAAAAATAGTTAGAATCTGGAGAGTCTTTTGATTATAAACAAGGTTATGAATTTTCCATTAAAGAAGTTCACAAGAAATATAACCTTAGGAGTAAGAAAAAAATAGAAGCCCCTACTAAGAAACCTGCCCAAACTCAGACCAAGAAAACAGTAGAATCTCCTGCAGCCAAAGTGCGTCAAATTCTCCCTAGAGAAACTTAGGAAACTTCTACTCCAAAGATTATAGCCAGTCCAAAAATTGTAGACATGACACCTGTTGAAACTAAAACTTCAGATACTACTAAAACTTCAGTTGATACTGAAACAACTATTGCTACTAGAACTTCATCTGATACCAAAACTTCATCCGCTACTAAAACAACTATTGTCAAAACTATAGTTGCCACTCCAGCTGTTCCTGACAAGATAATTGAAAGTAAAATAGTGGAAACAAAGACTGAAATACCAATTGCTAATAGAGAAGAGAAAAACACTCAAATTCGAATTGGTAAAGAATAAATCATTCAGTTAGGAAAAACTCAAGTACCATTCAATTTCCAAACTGGGATAGCCAAACTGAAAATATCACTTCCTTTAACAGAACTAGTTAAAAATGATTTATACAAAGCCCAAATCACTGAAACATTGAACATAAGTGAAGGATAAGACTTTGTTAATCTAAATGTTGATCAACCAGAGCTACTATTTAGCCCTGAGGTAAATCGAAAACATCAAGAAGGTGGTGTTCCTCCATTCTACATTGGCTTTAGTATTCATGATCAAATCTTACACAATGCTATGCTAGATTCAGGAGCATCACACAACTTAATGCCAAAGGAAATCATGGAAAAATTGAATCTAGATATCACCAAACCATACAAAGATATTTTCTCTTTTGATTCTAGCAAAGTTCAATGTCTTAGCCTAATAAAAGACTTGTGTGTCACTCTAGTTCAATACCCAGGTAAGAGTATTGTCATGGATATTGTAGTTGCAGATATCCCTCCAAAGTATGGAATGTTATTATCTCGCTCATGGGGAGAGAAATTATAGGGATCTCTACAGTTAGAAATGTCATATGCCACAATTTCAATATTTGGTCAGCCCAAAAAGCTTTACAGAGAAGCTTTAATGAAATACATGGTCACTAGTGTAGAAAACCCCCAAAATTATCCTATTTATTCTCTACATTTTGATATGGATTCTTTCATCTTATGAAATTCAAACACTGGAAAAGACAAAAACACAGTTGTAGAAAAGAAACATAAAGAAGTTGACAATGACAATATATTTCTCGAGTCTATGTCGAACTTAGACTTTGATGGCTCAGTGAACAGACTAGGAGCAGGTGCAGGAGTATGGATTTATAACCTGGAGAATAATCATTCAGAGGGTCATGCCTTTAGGTTAAAATTTAAATGCCTAAATGACATGGCAGAATATGAACCTTTAATCTTAGGACTGCAAACTATATGAAAACTTGGAGCCGAAAGAGTTTCTATCATGGGAGACTCAGAATTGATCATAAAACAAATTAAAGGAGAGTATCTTGTGAATAATGCTAGACTTAGCCAATACATATAAATTGTTCTAGATCTTATTAAGGAACTTATTGAAACTGACTTTGTTGTTATTCCAAGAAAACAGAGCATGCAAGCTCACAGTTTTGCTACTTTTTCTAGTACCTGCAAATTTACTTTTCAGCCAAATCATCAGTATACGGAAGAGGTAAGACATGGGCCAACAATACTAGATAATTTGAAATATTGGCAAATCTTTTCACAAGATTCTCAAATATACAATTTTATGAATGCTAAGGGAGAATTCCAAAACTGTAACATAGATACTGATTGTACAATAGATGACACTATAGATAGTGAGATAGATGTAAATAATTTAAATTTGACTAAACCAACTATATTTACTAAAGTAGAAATAGATAAATTAGAAACTGTAGAAATAGAAGAAATAGAAAATGATCATTCTGAGATTTTAAACCTTACTTTTTGCCTAAGGGATTAGCCCCATTAGAAGATTTGTTTTACTCAAATGATGTAGCTAGAAAACCAAAAATGGAGCCTTTAATATTAGACATTAAATAATGTAACATAGGAACAGAAGAAAAACCTATGCTCATCAAACTATCCAAAGCATTACCTCAAGCTGAAAAGCTGAAATACATAAGTTTGTTTAAAGAATTTCAATATGTCTTTGCCTGGAGTTATGAAGACCTTAAATCTTATGACACTAGCATCATTCAACATAAAATACCCATCAAAGAAGATCATAAACCATTTAAACAGAAGTTTAGGAGAATAAATCTAGTTCTTATACCATTGATTGAAAAAGAAGTAAAAAGGATGTATGAGGCACAAATCATAGCACCTATCAGATATTCTGATTGGGTCTCAAACTTAGTTCCCACTAGGAAGAAAACAGGGGAAATTAGACTTTGTGTTGATTTCTGGAACTTTAACAAAGTGTCACTAAAAGATAACTATCCTCTCCCCAAAATGGAACATATTTTACAGAGGGTAGTAGGGTCATCCAAAATATCTTTACTTGATGGATTTTCTGGATACAATCAAATATTATTTCAACTAGAAGATCAAGCCAAGACAACATTTACTACTACTCTGGGAACTTCCATGTATTTGAAAATGCCATTTGAATTGATGAATGCAGGAGCTACATTTCAAAGAGCTATGGATATAGCTTTTTCCAAGGAGATTCATGAATTTTTAGTCATTTATCTAGATTATATAACAGTATTTTCCAAAATAGACAATGAACATCTAGATCATTTGAGAAGAGTTTTCATTAAATGTAGAAAATTTGGCATTTCCCTGAATCCCAAAAAGACACTCTTTGGACTAGAAGAAGGTAAACTCTTATGACACATAATTTCAAATGAGGGAATTATAATAGATCCAGCTAGAATAGAGGATATTTTAAACATGAGTCATCCTAGAAACATCAAGTAATTACAAACATTCTTAGGTAAAATTAATTTTCTTAGAAGATTAATATCTAATTTAGCAAAACTAATCAGAGAATTGAATAAAATGTTAAAGAAAGATTCAGCACTTAAACTGACTGTAGAGGCTAAACAGCCTTTTGAATCAATCAAACAAGCTCTTACTAAGACACCTATCCTTAGAAATCCTGATTTCAAAAAATATTTTATAATTTTTTCTTTTGCTTCAAGACACACTATTGCAGCAGTATTACTACAAAAGAATGATCAGGTTATGAACAAACCATTGTTTTTTCAGGAAATCCTTAAGAGATGTAGCACTAAAGTACAACATAATGGAAAAACAAGCACTTGTTTTAGTGAAATTTATTAAAAATTTCAGAGTGTACATTTTATACTCCCACATTATTGCATATGTTCCAAATTCAGTAGTAAATGACATTCTGACTCAGAATGGTCCTGATCGTAAAAGAGGCAAATGGATTGCCACTATTTTGGAATATGATATTGAAATAAAGGCTACTAAATTGATTAAAGGCCAAGCTTTAGCCTAACTCATGGCTGAATCGAACTGTACAGCCTTAGATATTAATTTCATTGGTGCCTTAGATGATCAGGAAGAGATGGCGACTCCAAAGATCAGTGAAGATTTTATAGATTCACCTTGGTATTCATATATTATATTTTTTTTACTTAACCAACAAGCACCTCCTGGTTTATCTAGAACTAAAAGTAGATTTTTGAAAATGCAATCAATGAAATATTGTATCATAGAAAATGCTTTATTTTGGAAAGATCATGGTGGCATTTTATTAAATTGCTTATTGAAAGAATAAGCTAATAAATTTATGCAAGAATTTCATTTAGGAGACTATGGAGGACACCTTTACTGGAAATCAACTGCTGATAAAATCTTGAGGGAAAGTTTTTACTGGCCCACTCTTTTTGCAGATGTTAGATAATATGTGACTTCCTGTCATAAATTCCACATATTTGAAGGGAAAAAGAAACTCCTACCATTACCCCTCAAACCTATCTCTACTGAAATTCCATTTCAACAATGGGGTCTAGAATTCATTGTACATACATTTTCTTTCTGAAAAATTTTATCGCATATTAAAAAAAGTAAATAGGGTAGGTCCTAAAATAAAAATCAAAGGACTAAAAGAAAAAGATCAAAAAAAGAATTATCAAGTATAAACCCCACTAAAAAGAGATAAAAATAGATCCTAAAAGTGATGCAAATTAAAATGCCACTACTTTTTACTTTAATTTGCAAATAATATTGTGTGTAGCCTATAAAAAATTCCACAATCCATGATGATCAAACAGTTTAATCTTGATTCATTCATGCTTTAAATTTCATGCTGATAGTTAGAGAATAAATATATGGCCAAACTATCTAATCTTGGCAGATCTATAGTTAGGTAGAGAATAATAAAGAGCTCATCAGTGTAATCTGGGCCATTAGAAGTTATAAGGTTTGAATTATATTAGTTTGCCTATAAAAATAAATAAAGGATCAGCAAGCTCAAATGCACCCAATAAATGAAGAAAAAATGTTAGGGTAAATGATGGGTAGGTAGATTACTTTCACAAGGCATGGAGAGCATCAAATTGGTCATTTCATATCACTAATATCCCCTAAATTCCCCTTCCCCTTGCTTAAAACCCAATTTTCTATTCTTAAAAGCAATTTTCCCTTGTAAAAATATCCCTTTCCCTTCATATTAACTTGTTCTCCTTATTTCACCCATTTTCCCTTCCTAAAACCCCTTTCCCTAGTTAAAAAGAATATTTTCAGTAAAAAAGTAAATTCCCCTTTACTAACCCCCTTTTATAATAAAAACATGCAAAAACACATTTTCTATAGTTTAAAAGTTTAAAATGAATCAGGCCCCACTCTAAAATCCCTCCCCGATATCTTTTAAAAACACATATCCCTAGTTTATTTTATATCCCGCATCATATTCATTAACCCCTCATTCATATTAACCCTGTTTAATTTACGTTCAACCCCTCCACTATATAATCTCCATTCATTTTAACTCCCACTTGAATGTATTTCCTCAGACCCTTTATATTAGTTTAGCATATAGTTTTTATTAAAAGCCATTCCGCTATATCATCCCGAGTCTCACTTTATTTTAAAACCTTGATGTATTATATACCTAATCACCATTATAAATCCTGACCCCTTTATATATTAAAACTTTGCATATGTATTATAACCCCACATTATACTCATTCCCAGTCCCACCTCCTATCAAATTCTCAACATATCCCTCCTATTTGTCCATCCACCCAATTTTTATTCATCAAATCCAATGGCCAATAATAGTTATAGCACTCTCCATTGCCCGACATTTAACACCATCGGGGGGTTGCTAAATGAGTGCTTTCGCAACCCCGCTCCCCTGCTACGTGACAGCCCCATGTTGTATCGCATCCCTCACACTAAAACCATTTAACTACTTTTCACAATGTGAAAACCTCCAAGATGTTTTCTCCTCGTTGCAATGATACCACCCTGCCATTTGAATTTAATCCTGCGCAATAAATTTAACCACTGTTGGTTAAAAAACAATAAAGCCTGCTCTAAAGCCTTTTTCACCATTTTTTTTAAGTATGTATAATAGAAGCCTTGATGACCTATTTCCAAGCTAAAGCAACCACTGCCTACCTGTTTCAAGCTATTTTAGAAGAGAATTCAAGCCTTTTCTACCAGAAGATAGTGTCGACTCAGTCTAAAGCTTTATAAAGACTAGGAAAGCCCCTGTTGCCTCTAGGACCTTCTCTGAAAACTGAAAATTCCATTTCGCAAGTATTCTTGAAGTGTAGAGACCTGTACTTAAGAAATAAAGTAATAAATTAAACAATTAAACAATTTGAAATGGCTTCCCAGGGCATTGTGATTGTTAATCCCCTACAACCTCCTGTTGTTGATGTTGAACATACCCCCCTTGCAGGAAAAGATTTCAAAATCAGTGACACAGTTACTGATTTCAACCTCTTGGACATCCAATGTTGGAGCTATGATAAATCCATTGACCAAGCTGATGATATTTGCCTTTGGGAATCAAATTTACCCAAGTACATCCTCCCACATACTTTCCAATTCCCAAAGATAATCAGACTATGTAAAGACAATTATCTACAAAATGAAAGAACCCTAGTAACCCATAACAAAGACATTTTTCTCACCATTACTACAAAACAAATAAACTAGATGTTGCAAATCCAACCCAAGCTTGATGAAGCCCCTCTGTTTATTGAAACTCTCACTGAATTATATCGAAACTTGACTTTCCAAAGAGGTTTGAAATCTTCCGAACCTTCTTGTTGGGTGTGGAGCCTGATTATCTTGCTTATTTTGTATCACATCATTAGACCCATGTACCTTAATGGCGCGACAACGCTGCCTGTAATTAAACGCTGCATAGGGGGTCAATCTGGGCCATTCATTAGGCGGATGATATGATGGTAGAAGTTATGTTTAGTTTAGGGGATTTTTCCCTAGAAGGTTTTAGAAAATTATATATTATAGAGCAATGCAACACATAAAATATGTGGAAAACACAAGCACACAAAACACATAAAACCAGAGAGGCATAGATATACATGGTTCACCCAGTTTGGGCTATGTCCACCCCAAACAACTAGTCCTTCCTTTCTATTATCTAGCAAAATGAAGAGACACAACCTACAGTAGATCCGCTGTAATATCATATGTTCTCTCTCACAGTCTCTCTATCTATTTCTCGCTCTGAGAATACACATGCAATCCACAGCCGCAATACAATACCCTCATGCAAGAGAGTGGTTGCCTTCTAGGGCAAAAAACCCCAGGATAAACATAACTTCTACCGTCAGATCATCCGCCTAATCAACGGTCGAGATTGACTAGAAATTGCTATACTTTTACAAGGCAATTTTACATTTGTTTTTAGCTTTGGGGGCACTGCCCCCGAAACCCCCCACCAGGGGGAGCTCCATAAAGTCGTAGTTGCACCCCCCTAGACCCCCCAGGTAGCGTTTAATTTTTGGCAGCTTTTCCACCCCCTTAAGTTATAAGGGTTCAACGCTGTGATACAAATAAAAAAGATAATTAGGCTCCACACCCAACAATCTCCCACTTGGAGACCAATTGTAGCAATTGCACCACTGCTTCATTTGTTGGACAATGACTCCTCTTTTGACCTGGTTGTTTCTCATCTTCATCGTCATACTTGAAGACCAACTGAAACTGAGCATAATCTCAGTTTCTCCCTTGTTACAAATTTTGTTAGCATATCTACAGGATTCTGGCTAGATTTCAGCTATATATCTGCAAGATTTCAGCTTCAACTGTCCATATTCCAATACTGACCGTATGAAATGGTACTTGAGATGTATGTGTTTAGTCCTGGAATAAAATGTTGAGTTCTTTGCAAGATGAAAGGCACTTTGGCTATCACTGTATAACGTGCCCATATCATGATTCTTACCCAATCCATCCATAAACCTTTGTAACCAAATCATTTCTTTATTAGCCTCTGTAGTAGCAACATACTCTGCTTCTGTTCTTGAAAGTGCAACAAAACTTTGGATTTTTGAAACCCAACTGACAGTTGTTCCACCTACAGTGAATACATACCCTGTAGTGCTCCTCCTATTATCTCTGTCACCTACCATATCTTCATCAACATATCCCTGTAGAGAAATATTTGAACCGCCAAAGAATAATGCTTGATTTGTGGTACCTGTTAGCACCCGAATTGGACCCCAGGCTGAAAAAGGCAAATCAAGGTAACAACTAAACCACGCACAGCCTTGTAGCTAGCCCTACAAGGAAAGGAGAGGGCTCTCTCCGTAGAATAGATATTCAATGAAACAATAATGAAACTGATTTTAGGCTAGGTATATAAATAGGAAGATTATTTGTAATAAATGACCGAATTTTCAGGGATGTATGGGACAAAAAGGACAACATGAGCTGAGGAATTAAATCAGGATATAGGGTATTTCATCGGGCAAGATAGGCAAGAGACTTAGCAATCTAGTTTGAGATAAGATGGAGTGGAAGGACTGTTGAGAGGCTGAAAAGGGCATAATAAATGGATTCTTTTCAAACAGAAGAAAATACACAGAGTATGAATGTTTCCCCAAATCAGAGCATATAAAATGGATTCTACCTTTCTGACTTGAAAACATTCAACTGGAAATGTTTATGAATGAATGTTGCAACATAACAATGTACATAGAAACGAAAAGAAGAGACATATGCTAAAACTCATACCACATGAATCCCACAAATCAGAGCTGCATCACTTTATTAATTCCCTGCCAAACTGCACAACGGAGCACAGAGCTCGCTATCACACTATTCCCCTACTTCTGAGTTTTGAGACCTCAGACTTTCAGCCCCTTTACAAATGATTGGAATTTATAATAAATAGACATAATTTGTGGGAATATAGATCGATGGGAAGAGGAGGAATCATAATTGAAGATGGAAGACCAAGAGCTCGTAATTTTTTCATAAAGGAAGAGTTGTGTTACATTATTCCTCCTGAAATTTTTGGATATCCAATGCGGAGGCAAAACCTGTAGCGTGGATCCTTTAGAATCATTCCTGAAGATGCGACTGTTACAATTTTATTTCTCGCCTCCTGACGTTTCGATTTCATTTAGTTCTTCATTCTCTGGTCTTTAATAAAATGCTAATAAAATGAATTTATGCTTTTTCGTGAAGGGAAAAATGCGTTTAAATGGGAAAATGGAAGGGAAATGGAGACGGGACCCATATGGAAATCGCAATCGGAGATCGGGCGCAAGAGGGATATATATAACACAGTAATCGCAATCGCAAATCGGGAGGTGGGATGGAGGGGAATGGAGTATAAAATAGTTCCGATGCGATTGAGGGGGGGGAACCCTTTGTACCAAAATTTTGAGTTAACAAGGAAACATGTCCTTTATTATATGAATGGGTAGAAGTACTAATGGTGGGACCCAAGGGCCAATCACAATCGCAAATCGGAAGGGGAAAGAAATTGCAATCGGAACAATCAGGAGGATAGTTGCTATCAGAGGAGGGGATGCGATTCATTGTGAGCCGTCCGATCGGCGGGGAAGATCAATGGTTGTGGGTTAATCGGGGGTGAGCCATCGGTGAGAGTCAATCGAAGGTGGGATTTAAAACAATGCGATTGGAACATTGAGATTGGTGGAGAACCGTTGGATTAGATGATGAGATCGACAGCTTTGGTGTAATCGAGAGTATGTCAATCAGAGGGTGTCAATCATAGAGGGACTTATGGAAGCGCCGATTGCGATGGTGCGATTGGATGTAGGCCGTCTGATCAACAGGGAAGATCGATGGTGCTTTGTCAATCAGGGGATGTGCGATCGGAAGATCGGATCGGGACTTGCGATTGATCGCAATCGAAGGATCGGGGAAGGGACCTGTGATTGATCGCAATCGGAGGATGGTGCGATCAATCGCATCGGGGATTCGAGCGATTGGTTAATCGGGACATACGTGAAATATTTTGCGATTGAACAATTTTTTGCGATTGAGATTTATAACAAAGAACTTTAAACTTTATATCCTAAGGTTTTTATTATATGCGTGGTGGGGAAGTGGTTTATACGGCGGGGTTATATATAATGGAAACTTTGATTTTATAATAAAGTTTCAAGGGTAATGGTGGGGAAGTGGTTTGGGATCGGATTTAATATAATAATGTGATTTATAATCAGAAAAGGGGAAAAATGGAATTTTTAAAGGAAATATAAAACTTTAATAATACAAAGTTTTAAAGGGAAAAATGGGAAATAGGGGATATATGAGGATATAGGGACTTTTACTTCACTTAAGCATAAATTTCAATCCAAAAGTCAGTTTTGAGAGTGTAGTATACCGTTGGAAAGCTCTATCTGGGCTCTTTCTCTTGGATCTACTTTGAAGATTTTCTAGCACTGAACATGCTGTGGAAAAATTCTCTGAAGGCAGGGACGTCACTTTGTGGAGATAACAACTTCTGAATTGTGATTGAAAGGAAAAGTATTATGTTTTCACCTCAAAACCATGTTTTGAGGTGAAAGTTACATCAAACTAAATAAATGATATCTCTGATCTTCCTGGCGCTGTGACTTTGCATTTACTGACTTTCCTCATGACCTTGCTGATATTTATTGACATTTGACTCATTAATTTGACCGTGATGAGACCTTAGATACTAATGAGTCCCATCCTATGACCTACCAATATGATTTTGAGAATGAAGGTGACTAATGACTAATTACCATAGAAAGGAGAATCAGCAAGTACCTCATGAGGGAAAAACTGATGAAAAATTACTACCATAAATGAATCCATGACCTAGCGGAATGGTGAAATTGATTATTATGGGACAACTAATATGCAAATGCAAAGAGTAACTTTTATCACTGATGGCAGTATGACTAGACTGACACTAACAGTACCTCTCAAATATCTAAGAATTCGTTTCACTGCCATCCAATGTTCTTTTCCTGGATTCTTCATGTACCTGCTTACAACTCCCACTGCATGTGAAATATCAGACTTTGTGCAGACCATTGCATACATTAAGCTTCCAACTACTAATGCATATGGAACTTTAGACATATAATCCATTTCTTCTTGGGTCTTTGGGCACATTTTCTTAGTTTGAAATGGCTAGCAAAAGGTGACTAACTAGTTTTTCATTCTGCATATTAAATCTTTTCAACACCTTTTGTATGTACTCATTCTGAGACAGTGTTAATTTGCGATTTTTCCTGTCTCTAGTTATTATCATACCAAGGATTTGTTTTGCAGCTCCCAAATCCTTCATTGCAAATGAATTTGCCAATTTTATTTTGAGGACATTTATTTCCTACATGTTAGACCCTACAACAAGCATGTCATCTACATACAATAACAATATAATATAAATGCCATCATTTTTCCATTTCAGATAAATGCAATGATCGGAGTGACATATAATATTACCTTGTTCATACATAAACTTGTCAAATCTTAGATACCACTACCTTGGAGCTTGTTTTAAGCCATACAAGCTCCTCTTTAACCTGCACACTAATTTTTCTTTCCCTTTGACCTCATATCCTTCTGGTTGTTGCATATAGATCTCTTCCTCCAAATCTCCATGGAGAAATGTTGTCTTTACATCTAAATTTTCAAGATGTAAATCCTTCGTTGTTACAAGAATTAGAATAGTTTTGATTAAAGTCGTATTAACAACAGGAGAAAATATTTCATCAAAATCAATACCTTTATTCTGTGCAAACCCCTTCACCACAAGTCTAGCTTTGTACCTCTATTTTCCTCCATCTTCTTCTTTCAGCCTGTAAACCCATTTATTCTGCAATGTAGTTTTACCTGTAGGCAACCTGACTAAGTCCCAAGTCTGGTTATGCATTAAGGAGTCCATCTCTTCTTCCATGGCTAGCTCCCACTTCTTCCTTCTTTCAACCTGCATTGTTTCTTCATAACATTCAGGTTCACCAGAATTAGTCAACAATAAATAATATAATGAAGGAGAGTATCGTTCAGGGGGTCTACTTATCCTAGTAGATCCTCTAACACTGCTTTCAGGTGTTTGAGGTGCTTTTTGCTGTTGTGGTGGTTGATGTTGTTGTGGCTTTTGATTATTATTATTTTTAGGCACCTTTACCTTTTCTGAGATCTCATCAAGAACTATGTATTCTCTCTTTTTTGCAGATTTGTCCTGATGATGGGTCTTGCCTTAGACCCGAAAAGTAGACTGAAAAATGAGAACTGTGGAGATTCTGAGCTCTGATTCTAAAAATCTACACCACATAAATGTACAATCCATCATGTGTATTCTATGTTTTCTTTTTCCTATTTCTTTTCCTGCCACTGATTTTTATACAATACCTTTTCATTGAATATTACATCTCTTCTCCTAATGATTTTGTGATTTTCATAATCATATAATTGATAACCAAAATCATTAACACCATATCTAATAAAGGTACATTTCTTTGATTTTTCCTTAATCTTTGTTCTATTTTCTTTATTAATATGGACAAAGGAAACATAGCCAAAAGGCTTTAAAAAAGAGTAGTTTACCTTTTAAACTATCCATGCTTCCTTTGGAATACCACCATCCAAGGAACTTGAAGCCCCTTTGTTTATTAGATAAACAATAGTATCTACAACATTTGTCCAAAACTGTAAAGGAAATCCTGCATGCAATCTCATGCATCTTGCACGCTCCATGATTGTTTTGTTCATCCTTTCTGACACACCATTTTCTTGTGGTGTTCTTGGAATTGTCTTCTCTCTGCGAATTCCATGCTCTGAAGAGTACCTATCAAAGTATTTTCTGCAATATTCACCTCCATTGTCTGATCTGAGACACTTCAACTTCTTTCCTGACTCAATATCAACCAAATATTTCCATTTCTTGAAAGTATCAAATACATCATATTTATTTTGAATACAATAAATCCAAGTTTTTCTGGTTGCATCATCAATAAAAGTAGCATAATAACGAGAGCCACCGAGAGATGATACCTGAGCAGGTACTCATACATATGTATGCACAAGCTCTAATTTTTCTCTCTTATTTTCTTTCCCAACTCTAAGAAATCTGACTCTCTTTTGTTTTCCATAAATACAATTCTCAAAGAAATCCAAATCAACATTCTTCAAACCCAGCAACAAATTTCTTGAGTGAAGAATCTTCATCCCCTTCTCACTCATGTGTCTAAGCCTATGATGCCATAATGCTACATCTCCCCCTTTGGAAATTAAATAATTAATAGAGTTAGAAATACCATTGCATAAATACAATGTACCAACATTTTCGCCTTTTGCTATTACCAGGGCTCCTTTGGTGACCTTCCAAGTTTTATCTGTGAAAGTTGTCACACAACCTTCACCGCCTAATTGCCCTATTGAAATCAGATTTTTCTTCAGATCTAGAACATGCCTTACCTCATTTAATAGCCATTGGTTTCCATTCCACTATTTTACAAGAACCTTACCCATTCCAACAATTTTACAAGGTTTATCATCACCCAAACAGACTTGTCCAAAATCTCCTTGAACATAGTCATGAAAATATTTCTTATCAAGTGTGGCATGGAATGAGGCCCCTGAATCTACTACCTATGAATTAGTAACATTTTTGAAAGAAAGGATCAAAGCATCTTGTAACACATCACCTCTCACATTTTCTTCATGACTGTCTTCTTGCTATGTGTCTCCTTCTTTTCCCTTCTGAGATCTACAGTCTTTCTTTAGGTGTCCTTTCTTTCCGCATTTCGAGTGCACTATCCCCAATTTGGAATTGGATATGCCTTTCCTTGATTTAAGGTGATATCCCAAGCTCTTTCCTCTTTCCATTCGTCTTCCCCTAAACTCTTCACTCAAATAATTACCGGGTGTCTCACCGGAGTTTTTCTGTCGAATTTCCTTGCTAAGGATAGCACTAACAACATCATCAAACTTTAAAGTACTAGATCCAGAGACAGAGTTACTAATGGCCATAACTAAACCATTCCAACTTTTTGGCAATGAGCACAAAAATAACAAAGCTCTAACTTCATCATAAAATTTTACCCCTATAGAACTTAACTAACTGGTAACTGTATTAAAATCATTTAAATGGTTTGCAACAGATCCACCTTCTGACATCTTCATATTAAATAAAAATTTCATAAGAAATACCTTGTTTGAAGCCGAGGGTTTTTCTTATAGTTTCGCCAATGCCTTAATCAAACCTTCTGTTGTTGTATCCTTCGAAATATTGAAGACTACCAATGTCGTTAGGCACAACCATACTGTTCTGAGTGCCTTTCTATCGAGAATCTCCCATTCTTCATCTTTTATAGCCTTTGGCTCTTTGTTTTTCCACTCAATGGTAGGTACAAATCTTTCTAATACATATGATATTCCATCTGCATCTTCTACAGCGGGAAGTTTTGGCCGTTAAATTTCTTGACCCTAAATTTACCATCTTCCGCCATTGCTCCCACTCAAACCCGGAACCTTTTTTTCCTGCGAGTTTATCATCCAAATAGACCTTCGACTCGAATACCAGTTGTGAGAAAATTATATATTACAAAGAAATGCAACACATAAAATATGTGAAAAACACAAGCACACAAAACACATAAAACTAGAGAGACACAGATATAAGTGGTTCACCCAGTTTGGGCTATATCCACCCTGAACAACCAGTCCTTCCTTTCTATTATCCAAAAAAATGAAGGGACACAACCTACAGAAGATCCATTGTAATATCCTATATTCTCTCTCACAGTCTTCCTATCTGTTTCTCGCTCTGAGAATACACATACAATCCGCAGCCGCAATACAATGCCATCATACAAGAGATGGGTTGCCTTCTAAAGAAAAAAACCCTAAACTAAACATAACTTCTACCGTCAAATCATCTGCCTAATCAACGATCCAGATTGACTAGAAATTACTATACTTTTACAAGGCAATTTTACATCTGTTTTTAGTTTCAGAGGCGCTGCCCCCGAAACCCCCCGCTAGGGGGGCTCCATAAAATCATAGCCGCCCCCCCTAGACCCCCCAGGTAGCGTTTAATTTCGGGCGGCGTTGCCACCCCATTAAGGTACAGGGGTCCAATGCTGTGATACAAAATAAACAAGATAATTAGGCTCCACACCCAAAAGAAGGCAACCCCTCACTTGTATGAGGGTATTTTATTGCAACTGTGTACTGTATGTGTATTCTCAGAGTGAGAAACAGATAGGGAGAATGTGAGAGAGAACATAGGATATTACAGTGGATCTATTGCAGGTTGTGTCTCTTCATTTTTATAGATAATAGAAAAGAAGGACTGGTTGTTCGGGGTGGAAGAAGCCCAAACTGGGTGAACCACGTATACATGTGTCTCTCTGGTTTTATGTGTTTTGTGTGCTTGTGTTTTCCACATATTTTATGTGTTCCATTACTCTGTAATATATAATTTTCTAACACTTTTTTCCTTCATCAGTTGAAACCCAAAAGAGTAACCCTCCTTATTCAACCTCAATTTTTCTAGAAAGGACTGGACAAATTGTCACAATGTTGTCTTGTATATTAGGATACTTCATAGATGAGTATGTAGATGCTTCAATATTAGGTTTTATGGTTTTTAAACTTCCATGGTTATAGTTATTGTAATCAGAAATTGGATTATCCACAGTATCATAGAAGACTTGTCGACGTTTTGAATTCCAACGAGGATCCATCTTCAGGACGAGAAAGAATGAATGAAAAATTTTCTATCTATTTTCTACCCAGGACAACCTCCATCTTTCACATTTAACTTTGTTCAATACTTATCAGATGCCATCCATGAGAAACTAGTTAAATTACCTGAAGAAGGATTGTTTAAGTATTCTTCAGTGTTGTTTCATTTATTCCTATACTTCTAATCTGAAAGGTTTGCAGTTAGCCTTAAAAAACTGGACACTGAGGGTAACCCCCAATTAGTAGTCTTCTAGACTTCCTTAATGAGGAAAGATTCCAAAGAGTTCACATACAAGGACTTCATTTATTCATTTATTCATCCAATTGTTAATATGCTAAGTAGTAGCAGTGAACCTAGGATTAGTGAAGAAATAAAGAAAGTATTTCAGTTGTATGAACACAGTAGAATAGGAGAATGTTATTTATATTAGAACCACACTGAAATTAGGGTATATGGATGTCAACTCACTCCATATAAGATGCCCAAATACCTCCCAATGAGGTTGTTTTCACTAGAATATATCAGGCAGATCCCAAACTCTGATGAAGTGAATTTCTTATCAGCAAAGAAGAAAAGACAATTTAAGATTAAAAACTAGATTGGTCCTTTCATTTGCAATAACAGGAATGCTGGTCAACAAGAAGAAAAATACTTATAGGAATTCAAGTTCAATGCAAGTTTCAAATGGCAGTATGATCCTTTGGGAGTTATCAACAAACTAAGAGTCAAATTTAAATTAACTTCTTTTGTCCATGAGTCTAAGCCAGAGATTGAAAAGTACTCCAACTAGTCAGAGTGGTTGGAAAATACTTTGAAAGATGTAGAGAAGAAATTTGAAACCGGCTCTGCCTTGCAAACTCCAGCCCCACAAGGTAGGAAATCCAAGAGAGCAAGAGAATAAGGATCATATTGAGCTCAAACCACTACTGAAACTAAATTCAAACTAATATATAGGAATAATCCAGAGGAGGCCATAGAGATTATCAAGCTTCTAAATGCCAAGAACAAACAGGAATTAGAAGAATTTGGAATCAGTGATAGAACTGAAACAATCCTAGAGGTTGAAAAGGTAATTTCTAAAAGAAACTTGATGACACAACTTGAAGACAGATGCCAAACAATGGAGCTAGCAATAAACAGGTTCATTGTCAAATTTTATGTTTTGAAGTAGAAAGGTCTACCTAATACATTGGTGATTAATGACAGATTGATGAAACATGAATATTGTGACAATAAAATCAGATAAGTGGCCAAAGAACAGTCCAACAATTCCTCCATGAAAGGAATTCCTACAGGAAAAATACTCTATCAAACTCTTTTGAAACTCTCTTTTACCTCCAACATGAGGTAAATCAACTCTTTTTAAATAAGCCTGCTTTCACCAAGTACACTGAAGCAGATGAAATCTACTGGAGGATGGCAAAGATTAAAATCGCAGATGAAATCCCAAATGAAGAAGCCTGGGAGAAACTATGTGATTTATTGTGACAAGTAACAGTAAAAGAGATTTAGGGTAAAGAGTAAATAGGAGAGGTAACTATTAGGTCCCTATATTACTAGCATAGTCCCTTATTTTTTTAGTGTAACCCTCATATTGTTATTATTGTTCCCTTAAATTATTATTGTTAGGTCGGCTAGGATTACATTCTGGCCCCATGGACTCCTATATATTTAAAGGAGGTTTTGTAATTTGCATCATCCAAGAATTGTTCATTCATGTAATGTATTGGATGTTACCCCCTCGAAGTGGCTTATTTCTAAGGCGTTGGTATCTCTTTCCTTCTATTTTTGGAGCTCGTTTCACAACATTTGGTATTAGAGCTTTGGAATCTAGGGTTTCGCTACTCCAAACAGGTCATTGTGACATTTTTGCTATAACTTGTTTTCTACGAAGGTTTAGAAGCTGAAATTTTAGAGTGCGAAGCGGAAATCCTGAGGAACATTTTTGCAAAATTTTAGAGCTTGGTTCGAAATATTTTCGGAGATATGATCTATGGAAGTTAGGGCTTTTTGTAGGCTCCTAAATTTCACTTAAAAAGGTCATCGCGGAATTTTCGCTATAACGTTTTTTCTACAAATTATCAGAAGCTGGAATTTTTAGAGTGAAAAGATGAAAACCTAAGGAACATCATCGCAAAGTTTCAAAACTTGGTTCACAATATTTTTGGAGATATTATTTGTGTAAGTTAGGTATTTTTCAGGCTCCCGAATTTCATATCAAAGTGGTGATCGTGGGAAAATATTCATAACTCTCTCTCTGAGCATCAGATTAGAATTCTGTCAAAAGTGAATATAATTACATGGACAGTAGTTTCATATCTATAAATTTTAGAGCCAAAAGAGAAAATAGTGACACGTGGCAAGTCATACAAGTTTGATCTACTAAACCAGTCCATAATTAGGTCATTGTGGGAGATTGGACATAACTTTTCCTTGAAGAATCCAAATCAAGTTAGACCTGTGGCATTTGAAGGAAGATTCAGAGGACTACTACAGGGCTGAATTTCAAATATTGAAGATTTGCAAGTATAGAGATAAGTCAATTTCAATATAGAGCTCCTAAAAAGCAAGTAAAAGGTGTGTATTTTTTTTTCGAATTGCATAAGTCTTGTTTGAAGAATCAAGTTGAATTGATTCCAAGGGCATATTGTAGAATAGATATTAGTATTGGATTCTAAAATAGCCCCTAAAAATAATTCAACACCATTAAGCCTTTAGAAGGCTCTACTATGACTCATGAAGATGAATAATGGCAACATGACATATCAAAATTACAAGAGCAAGTGCAACAAATTTCGCTCTCGCAAAGAGCAACAAAAAATGACATGGAATTTTTGAAGAAACATGTGGAATCTAAGATGGATGGTTTGAAGAATTATATGGAAGATAAGATGGATGGCATGGAATCTAGCATGGAATCTAAGATGGATAACATGGAAGCTAAGATGGAAAAACATGAAGAATGATCTAAAAGCAGACATGGAAGGTTTGACAAAGTTGATACAAGAAATGTTTCTTAATGGTGAAAAGATAGTAGAGGAAACTCATGATGAGAACAAAATAAATGTTAATCGTGATTTCATAAACTCTAATGTTGGCGGGAAGAACCACCATATTCCAAAAATGGATATGAGGAAGTTTGATGGAAAGGATCCTGTAACATGGATACTACAGATGGAGCAATATTTTGATCTCTATAACGTGTAAAACACACAAAAGGTATGCATTGCAACTTTACATTTAGAAAAAAATACATTTGTATGGTATCGATGGCTTTGCTCCCGTAAAAAAATTGTCACTTGGTCAATTTTTACGGAGGAAATGATAGCACATTATGAGGATAAAAAGAGAAACACTTTCTTTAGCCAATTGATAAATCTCAAACAAAAGGGTTTAGTGGGGCAGCACATTGAGGACTTCCAAAAATTGAATATAAGGGTAACTCATATTCCAGAGGAACACAGGATTGATCTCTTCATAGGCACTTTAAAGGATAACATCCAACATGAAGTTCACGTTTTGGAACCTGATTCATTGGAGAAGGCATTCAGGTTGGCAAGAAAAATTGAATGTAAAATTATGGCGACAAGGAAGCCTGCCACTCACTTCTATAAAGAGGGAAGTGTTGCTACTCCTAGATTTCCACAACCTACAAGGTTGACACCACAACAATTGGAAGAAAAAAGAGCAAAAGGGCTTTGCTACGGTTGTGATAGCAAATACACTAAAGGTCATAAGTGTGCTGAGAAGAAATTATTTTACATAGATTGTGAAGAAGAAGAAGAAAATGAACAAGAAGAGGATATACAAGAGGAACCAACCCTAGAAGAGGAAGAAATGAGTCTGACCATATCGTGTAATGCATTGGTAGGAATTACCACTCCTAAAACTCTCAAGATAGAAGGACATATCATGAAGAAAAAGGTAATAGTGTTGATTGATTCAGGTAGTACCCATAATTTTATTCATTGTAAGGTAGCCAAGGAATTGAATTGTTTCCTATACCCAGCACCAGAATGTCAAGTGATGGTTGCAAATGGAGGAACTATAAATTGCTCTTGAAAATGCCATAATATCAAGCTAACCATGGGGGAATATGTATTGACTAGTCCAATGCTTTCCATTCCTATGGGAGGTGCTGATGTTGTACTAGGAGTACAATGGTTACAATATTTGGGGACGGTAGCTTTTAATTTTCAAGAAATTTTCTTGAAATTTTTTTCAGAAGGAAAGGAAGTCGAATTATGGGGTATTGCAGGGAATTTGGGAAAGATAATAAGCTCTAATGTCATGACAAAGCTTCTAAAGAAAGAACAACGAGGCATAATTACACAATTATGCTCACTAGAAGTTCCAACATCAAAATCATCTATTTCTGCAGATCTCCAAAAAGTCTTGGATAATCATTCCAAGGTTTTTGAAACTCCAAAAGGACTCCCACCTATTCGTGATCATGATCATGCTATTCATTTGATTCCAGGAAGTGTTCCTCCAAACATCGGGCCTTATAGATATCCTTACTTCCAAAAGAGCGAAATTGAACGTATGATTGCAGAAATGTTAGAGGCGGGTATAATTCAACCTAGTCAAAGTTCTTTCTCTGCTCCTGTAGTATTGGTACACAAGAAGGATGGATCATAGCACATGTGTCCGGATTATAGGGAGCTCAATAAGCTCACCATTAAAGATAAATTTCCCATTCCTGTGATTGATGAATTATTGGATGAATTACATGGAGCAATTTATTTTACCAAGTTGGATCTTTGTTCGGGATATCATCAAATTAGAATGAAGACTGAAGATATTCCAAAAACAGCATTTCGAACTCATGAGGGTCATTATGAATTTTTGGTCATGCCTTTTCGCCTTACCAATGCACCTTCTACATTTCAAGGGTTGATGAATTCCATTTTCAAACCCTTCCTTAGAAAATTTGTGCTAGTATTTTTTGATTATATACTAATCTATAGTAGGTCTTGGAAGGATCATGTTGAACATGTTGACAGGGTGCTCAAACTATTGCAAGAGAAACAATTATATGCAAAAACATCCAAATGTTTCTTTGGAGTACAAGAGGTGGAATATCTGGGTCATATTGTATCTCACGAGGGTGCTAAGGTAGACCCTAACAAAATTAAATCCATTAAGGAATGGAAAGTCCCCACAACCATAAAGAAATTGCGAGGATTTCTTGGGTTAACAGGGTATTATCGCAAGTTTGTTAAGAATTATGGGAGAATAGCAGCACCTCTAACAACATTATTGAAGAAAGATGCATTTTCATGGACTCTTGAAGCAACTAAGGCCTTTGAACATCTTAAAGGGGCAATGTGCCTAGCATCGGTCTTAGCTACACCAGACTTCACAAAAACCTTTATTGTGGAATGTGATGCCTTAGGAAGTGGAATTGGTGCAGTTTTAATGCAGGAAGGAAGACCCATTGCTTTTGAAAGTCGTCCAATCATAGGAAAGTATTTACAGAAACCTATTTATGAGAAGGAAATGTTAGCAATACTACATGCACTAAAGAAATGGCGAACTTACCTAATGGGAAGACACTTCAAGGTAAAAACTGATCATGATAGTCTTAAACACTTTTTGGAACAAAGACTATCGTCAGAAGAACAGCAAAAATGGGTCACAAAGAGGTTGGGTTATGACTTTGAAATAATCTACAAAAAAGGAAAGCTGAATGTTGTTGCAGATGCACTCTCAAGAAAGAATGAAGAGGTGGAAGCATTGCTTTGTGCCATTTCTATTATCCAACCAGATTGGATAACTGAAGCAAGAGATGAATGGAAGAAGGACAAAGAAGTGTGGACACTCTTTCAAAATTTGCAGCCAGATCCTAGTACATCTGATACATTTAGTTGGAAAAATGATTCCTTATGGTACAAAGATCGCTTATATATTTGTAAGAATTCCCAACTAAAACAAAATATTCTTTTGGAGTTGCACACTTCTCCTTTAGGAGGACACTAAGGATTTTTAAAAACTTACCACAGGGTGAATAAAGATTTTTTTTGGGATGGCCTTAAATTTGATATTCAAAATTTTGTGGCGGAATGTTTGGTTTGCTAGCAGAATAAAGTTGAGACAATTAAGACCCCGAGTCTTCTACAACCTTTATCCATTCCAAGTCAATGTTGGGAGGAGATTTCATTGGATTTTATCATATTTTTGCCTAAGTCTGAAGGAAAGAGTGTCATCATGGTGGTAGTTGATATACTTACCAAGTATACAAATTTTTGTGCTTTATTTCATCCATTTAAAGCAAGTACAGTTGCTACTACATTTATGGACACAATTCAAAAGTTACATGGAAACCCAAGGGTTATTATGAGCGACAGAGATCCCATTTTTACTAGAAATTCTTGGATGGAGTTATTTTATTGTTTGGCTACTCAATTAGCTCTTAGCTCATCTTATCATCCTCAATCCGATGGTCAAACTGAGATAGTAAATAAATGTTTGGAAGGATATCTTTGTTGTTTTTTATCTGATAAACAAACACAATGGTTCAAGTGGTTACCTCTCACTGAATGGTGGTATAACACTTCCTTCCATACTGCAGCAAAAATGACCCCATTTATGGCACTTTATGGATATCATCCACCATCCATCACATCATCTTTAAGAGAAAATTTTAAGGTTCAAGTAGTGGAAGATCACATCGAGCATCAACAAGAAGTTCTCCAACTCTTAAAGGATAACCTAAATTTGGCACAAAATTGAATGAAGCAACAGGCGGATCAACTTATCGGGGATAATTTTAGGGGCGAATTTTAGCCCAAAGGCGAAATTTAAGGGGTTTTAGATTTTAGAGGGGCGAATTTTTTATATAGAACCTATTTTGTATAGTTTTGTATAAATAGTCCCAAAATTATTTTAAAAATAAATAATTATTATGGTTTAGCAAAGAAAAATAAGAGCGGATAAACCTGAAATGTTGCATTCGCCTTCGATTCACTGCTCTGTGATTTTATGGGGTTGTATTCGCCCCCGATTTACTAACTTGCAGGGTTTTGGATCTGCATTCGCCCTTTGATGATGCTGGGGTTGCGTACGCCTGCGGCCTGCCGCTTCAGATTTACGATTTACGTAACTGTAGGAGACTGGGCAGCGGTGTTGGAGAGGGTTCAGCAAGGGTCTGTTGCATTCATTGGTGGAGATTCCTCTACATCGTTGGAAGGAGAGGGGACTTGGTCTTTGGGATGGTGGTATTCACTTACGAGACAGAAGGTGTTGGCGGCTGGAGGTATCATAATTGGACTGATCCTTACTTTCCAGCTTTCTCTTGGAAGATTTACTGGTCAGCTGACGACCTACAGCTTGCAAGTTACCACTTTGCTCATCTACCTTACATTCTCCTGCAAGTTCTGAAATCCTGGTTTCACCTACATTTTTATTGGCACGAGTAGATCTTCTCGTTGATTCCGAATTAATATTCACCAGATTTTTAGGAGAAAGGGTACCTTCAGCTTGCAAGTTACCACATTGCTCATATGCCTTGCATTCTCCTGAAAGTTTGAAACCCTAGTTTCACTTCCATTTTTCTTGGCACGAGTAGATCCTGTAGCTGATTTCAAACTAATATTCACCGGTTTTTTAGTAGAAAGGTGTGGAGAGTTTGGATTCACTGCAAGAGGGGAACTGGTTTGTGCAATTGAATTCAAATACTATGAATGACATTATGAGTGGGAGGTTGGATCTCTAGCCTGGTAGAAGTAGGGCATGAGAAGGGTAGGCATATGCCAAGGAAACGTGGTCATGCATGAAAGGGTGGTCTCGAGGGTGAAATGGAGGAACGAAGGCAGAAGAAGACCCAAACTTGGACTCGGAGTCCACAGAAAGTCATCACTCCATGGAAGCAACTGCGGTTTCTCCATCTAGGTCACTTGGTCAAGTCAAGGCTCCGACCACCTTAGATGTGATTTCAGTCCAACTGCAACAGATCAGGGATAATTTTTGCTTCCATATGCCCCCTTAATGTGTTTCCCTGCTCCCATGTTCCTGTTTGCCGGAATCCTGGTGCAACATAGGGGGAAATTCAGGTTTAAAGTTTCTGCTCTAAGGTACATTAATTATTTGAACTATGCCCTGATTTGTTATGTTTCTCCGGTCTGATTTCATGCAATGAACTCGTGATAGCTAGGATTGTGGTAGGATTCCCATGAATAATAGGTCTATTGGTTTTTGGTTTACAATATTATTTTGATTGAAAATACATCTTTTGTTTGTAATCATTGTATGTAATTCTGGTATGGTCGGAGATCACAGTTGTAGGGTTTGACTTGTTTACAGGTTGGCTTGAGGAAAGGCTCCAAATCTTTTGCTGAAGCACGTGCAGCAGGATTTTCAGAGGAAAATGGAACACTTGGTGAAATTACAGAGACTTTGTGTGGCAGTGACCTTGTGTTACTTTTGATATCTGATGTTGCACAGGTTGGCACAACATTCTCTATATTACGGTGGCACATTTTATATAGAATCTTTCCATTGGAGAGATAATACTGCAGTTTCTATTGTTGTGAATGCTATTGATTGGTGGGCATTTTGTACAATTAAAGCAAACCCCCTCTAATTTGATTTCTGATCTTGGAGGCAGACAATTACAAGCAAATATTTTCTGCAATGAAACCAAACAACATACTTGGTCTCTCTCATGGATTTTTACTGGGGCATTTGCAGTCCTGTGGAGATGACTTCCCCAAGAACATTAGTGTGATAGCTGTCTGTCCAAAGGGCATGGGACCATCTGTGAGACGGTTGTATGTCCAGGGCCAGGAGATTAATGGTGCAGGAATAAACTCTAGTTTTGCTGTGCATCAGGTGTTTGTACCTTGAAAATATATATTCACATTTTCAATTTTGTTTAAAAGTTCTTTACTGCTTATGCTTTCAATGAAATCACAAACTCATTGCTATTTCAATAAGTTATGGAGTTTTCTTATGTGTGTTTGTCCAGGATGTTGATGGGAGAGCAACAGATGGTGCTTTGGGATGGTCAGTTGCTTTGGGTTCACCATTTACATTTGCAACGACCCTGGAGGATGAGTACAAGAGTGATATTTTTGGGGAGCGTGGTAACTATTATTTTAAGGACCTTTTGTTCTATTTTATTTATAATTGGCATGCTAGGATTGAGTTGGTCTTTTATGATTTACAGGGATCTTGTTGGGAGCTGTACATGGTATAGTTGAAGCATTGTTCAGACGATATACCGAGGGTGGAATGGATGAAAAACTTGCTTACAAAAATACTGTGGAAGGAATAACTGGGATCATATCAAAAACTATCTCAACAAAGGTGTTTTCTGATTTTGGTGAAACTAAAAGCAGATTTTAGGGATCTCTGTTCATTGGTTATAGAATGATCATAGGATGCTGTTTTCTACTATGGCACATTGGACATACAATTTTTCATACACTGATTTTCATTTTTATTGCTCTTGAAATGGTTTGAATTTCTTATGGTTATTCTAAATTTGAACTTATTATACAATTTGCAGGGATTGTTAGCTATATACAATTCTTTGAATGAAGGAGGAAGGAGGGATTTTGAGATGGCATACAACGCTTCATATTATCCCTGCATGGAAATTTTGTATGAGTGCTACGAGGATGTAGCTTCTGGCAATGAGATCCGAAGTGTTGTCATGGCAGGGCGTCGGTTTCTTGTAAGCTTTTTTCTTGGCTGCAACTTCACTGATTTTTTGGTCTTTTAATTTACTTGAGAAAATTATCTATTGAACCAGAGCTTCTAATTGCTCAAATTCATCCTATAGGAAAAGGATGGGCTCCCAGCATTTCCCATGGGTAAGATTGATGAAACGAGAATGTGGAAAGTTGGTGAACGTGTTCGTGCAGTATGACCTGCTGGTGACTTGGGTCCTCTTTATCCATTTACTGCTGGTGTTTATGTGGCATTGATGATGGCACAGGTAGAAAGCTTTACTGATTTATTTATGGTTCTTTTCTGGAACATATGACAAATAGAATTTGTTTTACATTATTGTACCTTTCAGGAAAAACTATATAATAGGGTTTCAGATTTCAATACTTGCATTGACCCATGGTTAAAGATTATAAAGCCTTCCTAAATGGAATCATCAATTTTATTTTTCTGTTCATCGTCATTTTCATCTCCAAGGCATTTCAGTCTGTCTAAAAATTCATCGGGGCTTTTCTGTCTTGAGATTACTGTTATGGGATTTTGCTTCCATTGACTTGTCATCTTGAGCTTCTTTTCTCAACATGGGCAGCTCCTCTTAATGTTTTTCTCTGTGATAACTATAAGTTGCTGAGCATTACTGATTGTGCTATATTTTCTGTTTTTTCCACTGACATTGGCATTGGATGTTTAAGTTAATGTGTCTATAATATATATAAATCTGGTATGAATTATTCATTTCTGGAAATATGTATGAGTATGTCTTTAATCTGCCAACAAATTTTATCGTCTGTCCTCAATTCAAAGTAATTCTGCTGGAAAGAAGTCTAGGGTATAATTTATAACAACCATTTTTATTTTTATTTTTGTATCTAACCTTGCAGAGATTATCCATCAATTGAATTTGTGGTTGCAGATTGAGATCTTGAGGAAGAAGGGTCATTCGTACTCAGAGATTATTAATGAGAGTGTTATTGAAGCTGTGGACTTGTTAAATCCTTTCATGCATGCGCGTGGTGTTTCCTTTATGGTTGACAATTGCTCAACAACAGCACGGCTTGGGTCGAGAAAATGGGCCCCTCGATTTGACTATATTTTAACTCAACAGGCCAGTTTTTTAACTTTGCATGCAGACTTCCTTTCTATTTCTTCGTTGTATCATTGCATGGTTGATGTTTTTATGTATGGCTGACAAGACATTCTCTCTGTAGGCTTTTGTGGCTGTTGATACGGGCTCACCCATTAACAGGGATCTCATAAGTAACTTCCTTTCTGACCCTGTGCACAATGCTATAGAGACCTGTGCAAAATTGCATCCTACTGTTGATATAGCAGTGACAGCAAATGCAGACTATGTGAGGCCAGAACTACGGTAGTAAACTCATGACCATCTACCTGTGTATATGGATCCTCAACTGGACTAAGAAAATATTAGAGTGGTTCTAGAATGCTGCATGCCATATTTGGTGTAAAAATGCATGTGATACTTGGTGGAAGAAGATTTACTCTCCAACATCAACATCAAAATTCACTCATAGAAAGCCATACAAAATCATCACTTGCACAAAACACTGGGGTAGACATGATACTAGGGGACTAATATGGATGATTGAAGTGGGCAATGGATGATTGAAGTGATCTTTCCCACTGCATATTTATTCAGAATCACTTTCTGCTGGACGAGTAGGCTAGATATAACCATTTCTTGGCCCCAAGCACATGCTTTTGCCATACAAAGTTGTTTGTTTGTTTGTTTTTTTTTTTTTTTTTTTTTTTTAACACCAACAAGGACAGCTAAACTTAAATATACAAGGATTTACAAAATCACTCCAGCTGTACCTGTAGGCAATACATAGTCATCAGTCCCAAAATTTGATCTAAGACTATTTGCCTTTGTATCTATGTGTATAAAGGCAGTATGTCTATGCCATTAGCTGGCAATTTAACCAACAATTATGATTGTAAACTAACTTACAGACTGACTCTGGGCAGTTAATAAGACAAAGCTTAGCTGCTTTAATAAAAAATGACTAAACCAACATATCAATGCAACTCATGAAAATAGCACTTGTACAAAAGACCAACTATAACTGATATGGAATTTTGCTGGAGGAAGGGTGATGAAGTATATGGCAATATCCAAAACTTCAACACAGGCAGGCCAAAACAATGTGGAACTTTAACACAATACACAGCACTGGAATAGAGTCTGATTGCTTTGAAGCCTGAAAACATGTCCTTTGAAGAAGCAGCCAGCTTTCCTCTAGCTCTTCAAACTGCTAAAGTATGTGTTGTTCAACTTGCCAAGTATGTATATGGAGCTTCAAAAATAGCAACTACTACAAGCACTGGGAATGTGGATTTTTTTAGACAATTAGGATTTTCAGAACTGCATGTCTCTTTGAATTTTTTTCAGGTAGTGCCAGGTTGTGATGTGGCAGGAGTAATAGTTGATGAAGGAGGTAATGTCTCAAAATTTAGCAAGGGTGATGAAGTATATGGAAATATCCAAAACTTCAACACAGGCAGGCCAAAACAATGTGGAACTTTAACACAATACATAGCACTAGAAGAGAGTCTGATTGCTTTGAAGCCTGAAAACATGTCCTTTGAAGAAGCAGCCAGCTTTCCTCTAGCTCTTCAAACTGCCCAGGAAGGTTTTGACAGAGTAAATTTTCAAAGGGGTCAGACTGTGTTTGTTGTAGGTGGAGCAGGAGGTGTTGGTAGCCTGGATATTCAGGTAAAAGTGAATACTATCTTCTTCTTTTAAAAACCTCTAATAATATTCTTCCTCTGTATATGATCAAGTCAGAAGTTGTAATAATATTTGTGTTGTTCAGCTTGCCAAGTATGTATATGGAGCTTCAAAAATAGCAACTACTACAAGCACTAGGAATGTGGATTTTTTGAGACAATTAGGAGCTGATATGGTGATTGATTATACGAAGCAAAGCTATGATCAAATACCACAAAAGTTTGACTTTGTTTTTGACACCATTGGTAGGTTCCACTGGCTTTTCCCTCCTTTTTAATTTATCCTAATTTTATATAAAAACTTGCTGTCTTTGGCAATCCCACTGACTGCTTTTTGGTAGTTTGGATGCCTAATAAGCATGGAGTTTAACTTTCAGTCTTGCTTTCCCAGTTCACATTCAAAATCAGTATCCTGGAAAATTAATACAGTTTCAGTCTCCCCTTTACACAAAATTGTGATGGTGTGGAGAAGTTTAACTCAAATTCGTGCTATTTTGCAAGTTGTGATAATCAAATTATGTTAATCATTTTGTTATATCTTCCATACATGTCAACAACCACTCCTACCAAGTTGCCACATAATATTTATGATCAAATTCTATTTCTTTTAAGACTTAACGTTACCAGACAAGTCTTAATCATTATCAACAATGCAAAAATAACAATCGCACTAATACTAATCATGTAGAATGGACAAAGTTGGATTCTGGTATAGCGGCAAAGCTTACTGGCTGCTGACTGGAATCCACATATTCACCCTGGTCTGCATCTTTTATGTCCGATGTCATCCTGGTCTGCATCTTTTATGTCTGATGGAGAGCACCCATACCTGGTGGGAATGAGGATGCTTAACAAAAGTTATTCTTGAGCTCAAAACCTTGAAAGCCAAAATCAAATTAGGAATCTACTCCTGCATATATGTATTCTTCATAATATACCATTTGCCATTTTTCTTTGTAAAAAGTAAGGTGTATCTTCATTTTTCATTGACAGTTCCTTCTTTATAAAAGCCAAAAAGCAGATTTTGGCTAAAAGGATCCAATGGTGATTCCGAACTTCCTTTGTGCACTTTTCCTGATTTATGTCTTTGTTCTGGACAAAATATTGATTAGAAGTATGAATTGAATTTTGCAGGAGACTCGCACAGATCTTATGTGGTTGTTAAAGAGAAAGAAAAAATTATAGATATTTCCAACCCCTCACCTCATTCGAGGGCAGAATCTTACGTTGTGACTCAGAGTGGTTGCAACTTGGAGAAGCTTAGAGGCTACATAGAGTGCGAGAAGTTGAAGCCAATGATTGATCCCATTTGCCCATATGCATTTTCAAATGTTAGGGAGGCTTTCAAGCATCTTGAAAGTGGAAGAGCCAAAGGGAAAATTGTCATTTCACCCATAGATTGATCTCATATACGTAGTACTGATTTTTCCTTCCTCACTCTGTATTTAGGAGCTTTGCTTAGATCCATGAGTGTTGATTCAGGTCATCATTGTCATAAGTGGTATCAGATCATAAAATCAGATGTTTAAAGATTTATTGTCATCAGTTGGATTAGACAATAAGATCAGATGTTTAAATATTTAAGAATGGTGTAAAGAGAAAACGACAAGAGTGTATCGAACCAAACAAACATGTTGTCTTGGAGAAAAATAACATTATGCTGCAATTTTCATCTGGCTATTATAGAATGTCCTTGCATCTTGAAAGTTGTTGCAAGTATAATTATTAGAGAATGTTGTTCGGACCTTGCATTTACGTTGTTAAAAGTAAATTTGATATGGCTCGGCATTATTCAAATTGTACATCTTTGTCTTTATTTGGTTTTCATCTGAATATTACAGAATGTCCTTGCATCTTGAAAGTTGCTGCAAGTATAATTATTAGATTACAGAATGTCCTTACATCTTGAAAGTTGCTGCAAGTATAATTATTAGATTACAGAATGTCCTTGCATCTTGAAAGTTGCTGCAAGTATAATTATTAGAGAATGTTGTTCAGTCCTTGCATTTACTAAGTTGTTAGAAGTATGATTTTTTTGGTGGATTTGATATGGTTTTGAGTTATCAAAATTGTGCATCTTTGTCTTGTCTTTACTTGGTCGATTTCAACAATGTTTATATCATTATATTTAATAATTAAATAAAAACAAATGTAATATTAACTTGAGATTTATTGGAATTTCAAATTTATCTAACTTGCCAAATGGAAATTTGATGATGGTAATTTTTTTTTTTCATGCATATAACCTTATGTTTTATGTAAATTAACGAGTGCAATTTTTTTTATAACAATTGGGAGGTAGGCTTGAAGGTAGTTACAATAAGTCATCAGCTCTATGACACCAAAAATTGTTTATTAAATGTATGCCAATTGTGTTCCTTTTTGTGCCTATAACAGTCACATTTCCAGCCCATTGACCAAGTAACAGTGACAAGAAATAGGTATCGCAACTACGGAGATTGTCTAATTTGACCTCACTCATTAGAATTTATGACTTACAACTTAAATATAGAGTAGTCTAACGGGGCCACATTTTTGCTCGAAAAATAGTGGAAATTCCGGGCATGTTAGTCCAAGACACTTATCCAATCCATCATTCTCCTTATCCATGTCCATTTACTTGACCTAGCACATTATCCCTAATCCATCAAATTACTTAACACATGGAGAACCGAACAAGTCAACATTCTCCCTATCCATGATGCATTCACTAGACTTGTGGTTGTTAGTCCCGGTCTAGTACATGACACAGGGAGAACCAAAGTCCAACCAAAACTCTCTCTTAATCGGGGAGGATATCCCTATTCTCCTTTTAATCAAAGAATAGATCATGCTCCTATTCAAGGAGACTCCTTTTACTCCCTCTCCAACATAGAGGAGATTCCCAACTTCCTTATAGAAGTCACATCCACACGTCCTTTCATAAAAGCAGCAGCTCTCAGCTTCCATGGCTCCCTCTTTCCTCCACATCTCATTGTGCAGAGCATGCTTCCTTTCACAGAGCCATATTATTATGACAAGGCTTATTTTTTTTCCTGGTTAGGGTTTTCTGGTGGATGTAGTGTTTTTCTGTTATGCATTAGATCTATGTACACTTTCTTGTTTGTAATTTTAAAGTGTTATGAAAGACACACTAGTAGATTCCATAATGAAGAGTCTATTGCTTGTAATTTTTGAAAAATTGTTATGCTCCTTTTTCATTAAAACCAGTTGGATTGCTCCAGTATTAACATTAGGGTAATTCAATGGAACTAGTATTTGCTAAAGATGATACACGAACCTTAGGAGTTTGACTAAATTCAACAGAGCAAGTATTTGCTAAAGTTGATACACAAGCCTGATGAATATGATTTTGTTTGTGCAGTGGATTTTTTGGGTGGGACCTTTTGCTGGAGCTGCATTAGCTGCTGCCTACCACCAGTACATTCTGAAAGCAGCAGCCATCAAGGCCTTGGGATCGTTCCGAAGCAATGCCAATGTGTAATTAGGTGACACTGGTTGTAGGTAGCAGTTGTCTGTGTTTCAGATGTGTAGGTCTACAGTAGATTAATAATTTCTATGGACTTATGTCTAGCACTGGATGAGACCAAATAGCAGCTCAATGAAAACTGATTTGTAAAGGGTAGCTTCTTCTCTCAGGGCCTTCATCAGAGGTTGGATTGTTGACTTCTAAGAGACATAGAGGTTGAGGGAATCTGGCTTGAATCCAGTTCTGTTGCAGAAGTGATAAGAATGCTTGTAATTTCTGTAGAGGTTAGAAGTTGTGAATGAATGAACTCATAATTATACACAATACAAGTTACAAGGTAAGAGGACATATTCAACAGATTGATCTTAGAAAAGAAAATGATAAAGCAGACATTTATGTAGCCCTTATTTTATAATTTTGGTCAGGATGTGTGGTCAACTCTTCTCCTAGCACAAACAATTGTAATTAATTTTTCAATGGTTACTAGCACAGACAATTGTAATCTCATTTTTAATGTTGTTTCTCTGATCATTTAGTACTCATTTGTACTTTAAACATATCATGCCTTCAATCATTTCTAAACCATAGTGGCCTACATAAAATTCTCAAGGAGGCTTAGATTTCATGAGTGCATTTCTACCAGACTCTTCACAGTGTTCACATTGACAACATGAGCCCCATCAACATTCAATGTCTTCAATTATTGGAGTACTTTATCGCTGTACCAAAAATTCTCTCGTTTGGATTCTGAGGTCTTTGATAAGTGCATCTCTTCCACCAACCATACCGGCCTACCTAAAATTCTTTACACTTGTGGACAAGGAGGTTGGATTTGAAAAGTGCTGCTCTCCTCCCATTCTTCTTCTCAGTGTTTACGTGGTTATAAACATCATTGGAGAACATGTTCCCACTCAAGAGTCAATGCCTTCAATTATTGCAATACTTTATTGGTGTACCAAAAATTCTCTTTTGGATTCTGAAGTCTGTGATAATTCCATCTACCCAATCAACCTTCAATGTCTTCAAGTATTGCAATAATTTACTGGTATGCCAAAATTTTCGCGTTTGGATTATGAGGTTTGTGATAACTGCATCTCTCCCACCATTTTTCTCTGCTTCCACATTCATTTCTACTGCATGGATCAAAGTTGGTAGCAGAAGGTAGGATTATATCAAATTGATTGTGTTAACCTCATTTTAAATATATCAAATTGCTTTAAAAAAATGAGACAATCAATAATAACAAGATTAAGATAAAGTGAACCTTGTTGTCATGGTTATCATAAGTTTATGCTGAAGAAATTATATCTTAATAAGATTAAACTTTATTAAATCAAATTCGAAAGTATCATATTATTATTAAAAGTTTCAACATTATTTTTTTAATTAATAAAGTGTATTTTAATTTATTTTATTAATCTATCTATATATATAATTTATTTTTAAATATAAATTAGTCTTATTTATGAAAATAAAATCATATTAATATAAATTAATCATTCCATACTTTCTGTCTTTTTTGAAATTTTGAAAAACATTTAAAAGGAATTTTATTATATATCAATATTAAAATAATATGGAAAAAGGATTAATAGCTAAATTATTTTTATAAGTTATTATTATAGAGATAAGCTTTGGAATATATTATAAAAGTGTAAGGTTGCTTTTGCATTTAGAGTTATTGTGATAAGGTTATATGAGAATGATATTGTTATGTCTAGGAATATTAAGGGTTGATAAAAAGGAATTAATTGCAATATAGAAATTAAGAAATATTCTCCCCTATCCCTACCTTTATTGACATTCACATTGACAAATTAGAGGCATGTTTGGAAGAAGTAGCCTTGTGGTTGCATAACCTCAGCTAGATTAATCATCCCCTTTCTTCTTTACATTAGTGATATTGTTCTTACGGACATGACTCCACCTCATTTTGAGAAGCGAGGATTATTAAGGATTTTTGTTTTAGCATAGCTATGTGAGTAAACGCTAATAAAAAAGGTTGTAATAATCAATCGAGTAGTCTTTAGTGCGACTTTTTGAAGGCTTTTACGGTGACTTTTTACGGTGTAATTTCTCTAAATTCTAGCAGGAATTTATTGAAAAGAGACGTTTGATTGCTAACTTTGCACAATCGAAGTGCCTTACAGGGTTTTGAGGGTGCTGAATCCATATATAGAGTCAAAAAACCAGTTTGAATAACAAAAACCAAGATTTTACCTCAAAAATTTTCACCGGATTTCGACACCTGAAACTTCAAAAAGTCGCACTAAAGACAGCTCCATAATCAATTACCAAAAGGTAATTTATGTTAATTGTGAGCGATAATAACAAATCAAAGAAAGTTATACAATAAGGTCTTGAAGTCAACCTTCATCACAATCTTAACTAGAAATACAATGTTGGGAAAATGATTAATAGAAAGTGGAAAACCAATTTTTGTCTTAGGTGCAATTGTAGGTCAACAAATTTTTGGTTTTGGAAAAAATAAGAAGAAGCTCATATTTTAGACACCTCTTCATCTTTTTATCTTATATGGAGATGAATTTTGCTGTTGCATCATCTCTATAGAATCATAGAGGGAAATTGAGAAAATCCAAAAGTTTTTTATAGTTTATGATCTTATTAAATGCAATATACCCTATCCTATCTTATAGAAGCTAGTCTTTCACCCATTGAGAGTTTTCCTATGACTAAGTACCTAATATAGAAGGACAAGACAAGTAACATGAAAACAAGTGGCTCCCTAAGATTGCTTCAAAATGTAGTCAAAATTTGGTGTGGCATAAAACTAGTTGGCATAAAGATTCTCAATCTTAGTCAAACTAGTGGAGAATAGAGGAGGCCACTCTAAAACGTGAACACCAATAAAATTGCTATCGCATATAAATTAAAGTTGAAATCATGGTGTGATAATGCAGTAGAGAATAAGAGAAAAACAAAATATTAAAAATTGGTCATTAACCATAATCCAAAAGATCAAGTGTCATATTCTTGTAGCTAGTTTTAAGAAGAAAAACATCATTACGAGAATAAAAATGAACTTTGAGGAGCTTAGGAATTGAGCAAGACCTAGAATTTCACAGGATGCAAGTAAATGTCATTGCGATGTTAGAAATGTGAAGGATGAAAAACACTTCCTTTTACAATGTCTTGCTTATTCTTATTTGTGACAGGAAATGAAGTTGGATTTGATGATTTTGGGACCTATTTTCACATAGATAGCGTTTGACTAGTATTAAATGATAAATAACTAATTTAACAAGACTAATGCAAAGAATCAATGGGCTCATTCAAGTACATGAAACTACCTTGATGTCTAGCTTTGACATCTTAGAAAATTTTAATGGTATATATGTTGCTTGTGTTTGGGGAATTTTGCTGAGTTTTGAGTTTTATATTTTCTTGGAAAATAATTATTGATATTTGGAAAATGTGTGATTTTATATTGGTATTGGAAACGAAGCTAGTTTTGATCTTTGATTGGAAATGAAATCAGATTTGATGAAGTTGGGACCTATTTCTTTTCACATAGATAGTGTCATAGTATTAAATGATAAAGAACTAATTTAAGAAGTCTAACGCTAAGCAACAATGGGCTTATTCAAGTACAGGAAATTGTGTTAATGTCTAGCCTTGATATCTTTGAAAATTTTAGTGGTTTGTTTGTTGCTTGTTTAGAGGATTTTGTTGAGTTTGAAATTAGTCTCTTGAATGCTTATGGTTCTCATATCATGCATATATCGATAGATCGATAGATCCAATTCTATTATTATAATCATTATTGTTTTCTTTATATATTTGGTGGTTTGAGGAAAGATATTTTATTTCCTTTCACTTTGTGGCATGATTTCGACATCTTCACCATTTAGAATATAGTAAAATATTTTTCTTATTATAGATTTTTCTTGGAAAAGAATTATTGAGAGTTAGGTGCAAATGCACAATGTTGTGTAGCATTAGTATGATAAATATGGGATAGTGCAAAGCATAGTTTTGAAGATTAGTCTAAGTTGACTCGTACCTAATCAACTTAGTCAAGTTGATTGTTGGTTGAACGGCTAATTGTTGGTTCAATGGACAGAAGGTCTTGTAGGCACAAATACCAAAGGGAAAAATGGAGCCCATCATGGGGTACTCTTTGTAATTCTCCACCACTGCTACCTTTCCTCAAACTCCTTTCCAACCTCAATATCAGTGCTAGTAGTAGCATGACAAACAACACTACACTTAGCAGAACTAGAAGAACGTGTTTTCCAAACTACACGAGAACTACTTCCCTCACGAGTCACCATGTGCCATGCTTGGTCTCGGTGGTTCTCTTCCTTCTACTCCCGGTTCAATTACCATATCTTCATTGGAACCAACACTCCAAACTCCACTAGACAACGATTCACCATTTTGTAGTAGTGATTCGCCATTTGTACCGGTGATTCGCCATGATTTTACAGGATAATATAATCTCGTGAGAGATTCGCCAAAAAATTATATATACATATTATATTATTAATAAAATCGCCTTCCATTTTTCCTATGTATCATGGGGATTCGCCTATTTTTTATATATATAAATTTAGGGGGTTCTTAAAATGATCACATTGAGCATCAACAATAAGTTCTCCAACTCTTAAAGGATAACCTAAATTTGGCACAAAATTGAATGAAACAACATGCATATCAACATCGCAGTGAGAGAAGTTTTGATGTAGGAGACTATGTATTTTTATGGCTACAACCATACAAACAAATGTCCCTCAAGCAAGCTAAGAAGGATAATAAATTATCGCCAAAGTAATATGGTCCTTACAAGGTGTTGCAAAATATTGGTACTATGGCATACAAATTGGAGCTTCTTGCTTCTTTAGGAGTGCACCCAATTTTCCATGTTTCATGCTTAAAGAAGATTATAGGTGAAAATCTTCCAGTTCAAACAATATTGCCAGAACTTGATGAGGAAGGAAAAATCATATTGGAACCTGGAGCGGTCACGAAAACAAGAACTCGACAGCTACGAAATCGATCAATCTTAGAGTATCTAATCAAGTGGAAGAACTTACCCACTAAAGATTCTACATGGGAGGATGAGAAATTTATACAGAAGCACCCAGAGCTACTCAAGCATTGAGGACAACACTTTTTTGAAGGAGAGGGGCATTTTAGGTCCCTATATTACTAGTATAGTCTCTTATTGTTGTTAGTGTAACCCCCATATTGTTATTATTGTGCCCTTAAATTATTCTTGTTAGGTCAGCTAGGGTTACATTATGGCCCCACTAGGATTACATTGTGGCCCCATGGACTCCTATATATAGAAAGGAGGTTTTGTAATTTGTATCATCCAAGAATTGTTCATTCATGTAATGTATTGGAGGTTTCCCCCTCAAAGTGGCTTATTTCTAAGGCGTTGATATCTCTTTTCTTCCATTTTTGGAGTTGGTTTCACAACAGTAATAGTGAAAGACAGAGTTTAAAGTTAAAAACAGATTTAAAAAGATAGTCAAAGGCAACCAGTGTGAAAGCAAAACAACCAAAGAGATAAAGAAGCAAAAGATCAAAGAAAATCCAACAACAAACAAATAAGCAGGGACAACTTGCGTTAGTTAGATAGTTGTCTCTTTCTTCTTGCATGAAGATATTTTGTATTCCTTGAATAATTTTTTAATTATTTTTAGGATATTTTGTATTAGTTTTTTTTTATAAATACTTCATAATTTGAAGTATTGGGTGTGGATTGTTGAACATTTGTATAGTTTTATTGATATGAAACCCGAGGGTTTATTATAACATTTTCAAGTCAGTAGACTGGACTAAGTAATAAAGGCATTAAATTACAGGATTCATGTGTTGAGCCACTTTGGTGAAATATCTTTCAATTGTTAAAATTGTTATTTTCTTAAGTATTCCATAAACTTGTATGTTTTCCAATTTAAATGTTATAGCAGGAATATTATTGCAGCAATTTTTTAGGTACACTCTATTTTGAACTGTTATTCATTTTTATGTTTTCTTCTGATATCCAAATTAGGGAATTCTTCATTTCTCCTTAGTTTTGATTGACCTGTTTCACCTTCCCTCATTATCTGGTTTAATGAATCCTTAACTACTCCTTGATCCCGATTGAAAACCACTTCACCATCTAGCCTAAAAGATCTGAATTTTCTCAGCTACCTTGCCTTGCGAACACTTCCTTTAGATATTGATTCAGTCCTATTTTCTTGACACTTTGAATCCATAGCCCAATGATAAATATACATTCATCTATCCATCTAAATCATTAATTTCACCACCAACTCAAATCAAACCAAATCAATCTTACATAACTAGCCTAAAATAAACTAAAAACAACAATATTAAATCATAAAGAGAGACCCCTCTCTGAGCATTAGGAAGGCCAGATCCTGATCTCAAAAGTAGGTTGATAATTACCTCTAATATTCTTTAAAACAAAACATAACAATCCTAGGAATTATTGGAGTGACAGCATAGACCTCACATAAATCCTTCACAAAACCCACTAGTTTAGAGACAAAAAAATATTTCTTAGGCTCCAAAGAATTAAAATATAAATCTAGATATTTTAAAATAGAGATTCCATTCACATAGAACGAATCCAAAAAAGAAAGATAAAGAGGTAACATCTTACCCAAGATGATAGTGAAAACCTTCAAATCTAAATGTAGAGGAGATGACATGGCATCATTAGGTTTAGAAACCATACCAACAATTGGAAACTCCCTCACCTACAAAACTGCATCAACTTTATCTTCCCTAATAGGATACCCAATAGTCATGTCATCAACAAGGGAGGGCCATGACACAGATCCACAACTAGCTCGCAGATGGCTAGTATTGTGAGATTTCAAACATCAAAAAGGAATTTTCTAGAAGTCCAAATGTTGGTTATATACCTTCTCAACTATAGTGATATCAATTTTTGGTGGGATACCCTCATATAATTCCATTTCCATTAAAAATGTTAAACACCCACATATAACAAACAAGATTAAGCTAAACATGTAATACTTTATATTCACTAAGATTTACATATTAATAAATTTTATTATGACCCTTGGTTTTCATATTCCAAGTGGTCTCTTGGACTCCAATGATTGTTCACATTCCACTGCATGATCCTTAGTGCGTTAGGTTTCAAATATTATCCCCATTAATCCAAAGGGGTATATGAGTGCAAGAAGAGATTTGAAAAAAAATATATGAAAAAAATACATGGGAACAATTCGTTGATTTTTCTCTCTAAAATGATGGTGGAATGTGGGAGAACTCGAGGTCTCAAAGAGTGGTCTTTTAAGTCTTACCACCAACACTATAATATTTGGTGCAATTCATGGACCAATTCCAAATCTTCCTAGAATATGAACTCTTTTGCTAATGGAAGTCCTCCCTATTGTTTTAAAAAGGAATACCATTGAGGTCTTAACCTAGAACATTCGATGCAGTTTCTGGAACAACTCTAAACCTGTCTAGAAGTTGAAGTCTACTACTAGTGGAATTTCTCCCTAATTATCAAGAAAAGGTGACCATTAAGGTCTCAACCAGTGGTGGTTTAAGGAATTCTGCCAACCAAAATGCATGCTCATGGGGTGTGAATTTGTCTTTGAATTTGGGTATGGCTGAATTTGTTTATTTTTGTAGCATTAGATGTGTTCTAGCCACAAAATTTTGTGGAGAGGATAGAATACATAAGATCTCCAAAACCCATTAATTGCTTCTAGAAATTCCGCCTAAAAGTGTCTCAATTAGATTATTAACCATTTTTTTTAAATTTCCTAAGTCTAAACTTAGGGAATATGGTTAGTTAATCAGTATTAATTGAGATAAGGTGAGAATGAATTAAAAAATTACACAGATCAACTCCAAGATCATCCTAACCATTGATTATGTTTTAATATTGTTCGTTGGTGCTACAAAAAAATATTGCGAGAGGAGGTCAATGTGGTAATGGAGAATACACTTTGAGAATTTGATTTTATTGGCAGATTTATTTCCAGAGTAGTAGCAGTCAGTTTTCAGAGAAAGAGTAAATGAGATCAAAGCAATGTGAGAGATAGGGATAGTGATTTGGAGGAAATATTTTCCAGATCTGGAGAGGCAACAACAAGAGTGTCGAGTTATCCCAAAGAGGCAGCGCTAAGGGAAAGTGCAGTTGCTTTAGCTAAGCAGTTCGATTTTGAGAAAAGAAAAATAGTTTTGAATTCTAGATGCCAAGAAGAATTCCTAGAGAGCTGAAGAGATGATTTCCTCAACATCAAAAGGAAAAATGACTTCATTAGAGCCCAGTCCTAGGCAATCCGTATATCTAGTTACACATAGCAGCGTAGAGGCTGATGTAGTAGGCCGAGTTTTGGTAGATAAGCTGTGCCAAAAATTGCTTGTGGGAAAAGGGTAATTTCCCTTCAAAATTTTGCCCAGGATTTTTTTTTTTTTTTTGGATTTCTAGTTGGGCATCCATACATGTACTCATATTTCACTATTTCATAATAAAATAAATCCCTCACTGATGCACCATTTTTCCCAAGTTGGGTTTTTCTGAGGAATTCCGTCTAAAAATAATTTTGTTAATTTTATGTGTGTGTGCTAACATTGGTTCCATTTTTTATTCCTGTGCGGTTTTATTTGTGTATATTTCTGGGTGATTTATTCATTATTTTTCATATAAAACAACAAATAAATTATTAAAATAAATTAACAATTAGGAAAATAATTTCTAGTTGTTGCAATAGGATTTTGATTTTGAATTTTCACATGGTATGAGAGCATAATTGATCAGCTAGAAAGCTCATAAGTGAAAGGAAGGAATTTTTTTGTTTTGAGTAAGAAAAAAATCAAAATTCCCAAGGGAATCCCAGTCATTCTACAAAGGGACCAAGTTGCTTGAAGAAATTCAACTTTTCTGAAAGAGGGAGTTTTCGAGATCAAAATATTCCAAAGGCACAAGGAGAAGCTCAATACTTTTCATCTAGAATATCTCTAGCTGGACATAGGGGGTTTTGCAGTAGTTCACTAGAGTATAACCTACGTCACGTGGAATAGAGAAGAGCACACACAAAGGGAAAATTTCTCTGAGGGGATCTCGAGATTTAGAAATCTAATTTTTACAGTGTCATATTGGCAATAGTTGTGACTGAATATTCTCACTCCAGAAGGGAGTGCGAGTAGTAGAAAAGACTCACACTGAATAATACATTCATGCTAGATCCCATATTTTTCTTACTCAGAAATTTGGTGTCATGTGTACTCTTGCGACTCATGCTCTTAGAATCTCTAACGATAGATCCTTGGAATCAAAGAAGTCCCATCTTCTTGACATTTTTGAAAATAATGGTTACAATAGATCTCAAGTTCTTAAGGCTTTTCGAAATGCATTTAAGAAATTAAATGGAAATTCTAATTGAGTGGATCCTATTTCCAAGGTCCATCTTCCGTTTATCCAGGGGACAACAGACAAGATTGCCCATGTCCTTAGTAGACATAATATCTCTGTTTCGTTCAAACCTCTCTACACTATTAGAAATTCTCTTGGGTCCGTTAAGGACCCTATCGACCCTAAGGACATGAAAGGGGTTTACATGATTCCTTGTTCATGTGGTATTCCCTATATTGTTGAAATAGGTCGATCCATTAGGCAAAGAATCCAGGAACATGTTGTGGACATTAAACACAATTGGTCTCGTACCTCAGCTCTTGCTAAGCATGTGGAAAATTCATGTCACCATATTTTTATTGAGGATTCCAAATTCGTTGCCAAAGTATATCACTTCCACCATAGGAAATTAAGAGAGGCGATCGAAATTAAACGACATGCTAAGAATCTCAACCGTGATGATGGTTGGAAATTAAGTAAGAGATAGACCCTAGCTCGCGTTAGGTAGCTTCTTCTGGTTTATATCTATATATATATATATATATATATATATATATATATATATATATATATATATACTGGAAGGAGCTACCTAACGAGACCCAGGGTCTAGCTCTTACTTAATTTACAACCATCATCACGGTTGAGATTCTTAGCATGTTGTTCAATTTCGATCGCCTCTCTTAATTTCCTACGGTGGAAGTGATATACTTTGGAAATGACTTTGGAATCCTAAATACAAATATGGTGACAGGATTTTAATTTACTAATTTTATTTATTCATTTTATGCTATTTATTTATTTTCTCCTCAAAAAAATTTCCCCTCCGTATTCTGTATTATATTTAACTTATAATAAACCTATTTTAATTGATTTGACTTAGAAATATTTAATTCTCAACCAACTTTCTAACGACTAGCTAGGCTTAATATTATTATTATTATTATTTATTTATTTATTTTATTATTTTTATTTATTTATATTATTATTTATTCCTTTTAATATTATCTCTTAAATACTTAAAATTTAAATCCTAAAAATTATAGGATTCACCCTCCTCTTCTTCACTTATTATGATAACTAGAATTTAATAATTTTATTAAATTATTAAATTCTAAATTATTCTTGACTAACTTTCCCTAAAAATCTTAAAAACTATTAATATTTTATCCTATTAACTAACTAGTCAAATAACGAGTTTCAGCAGCTAATTTTGGGCAATGACACATCCCTACTATTTATTCAATGTGATTGATTTCTTTCTTCACCTTGTCCTGAGGATGAACCACATTAGATGGTTTGAAACGTCAACCTAATCCTAATGATGTGATTAATCCAAAAGACATTTATCTACATTATGGATCACAAAAGTCTTAGATCTAATTTTATTTTCTCTAGTTTTGAGTTTCAAGGATTTTGTAGTTGTTTAGGGATGATCGTACGAGATTTTTAGAGGAGTTTTTCCGAGTTAGCCATAATTTAGATATGGAAAACAATTTGAATTTCGGTTGTTGGAAATAAGTGTCGGAGGAAGTGTGAGTTTTCTAGTTCGAGATGCAAAGAAAGGAAGGTTCCTAGCTGTTATCACTCATAAATTTTAAAATTTCATTGATAGATTCTTCCATATTAGTCACCTAGGTTCCATTTTGTTTTCATAGTTAAATCCATGAAATTTATGAAAAAAACATATATAATAAGGCTTATCCTAAGTCTAAACCTGCCATGAGTCTTGTCATGTCAGTCAAATTAACTCCATGTCATTTAGTTTCGCATCCATGCCTTGAAATTAAAAAATAAACTACATGTTTGTTTTTCACCATTTCGTAGTGAATACAATAGCATAATAGCAGATTTCGCTACAGAATTACTTGATAATTCCATATCGAATCTGTCATAATTTTAACTGTTTTCGCTATGAAACTACGTTTTTCTGCAGAAAAGGAAAAATAGGGTGAGGTGTCAAGTTTTCATTGGTCAAGGGTAAAGATGAGGTCAGAAAATTAGTTACCATGATTTACCATTCGTGCAAGATCGTGATTTCAGCCATCATTGCTTTTGTGGTCACATTTTTCATCATTCTCCCTCAAATTGTCGAATTGCATTTTAAAATTCACCTCCAAGAACCTATCTATCATTCCTAGTCGAAGTTTTGCATAAAGAAGTGCAATGTCATCCTTGGAAAAGCATATTCATAACTTAAACAACTTGTTGTCAAGTTTTTTTCTTCTGCAGGTGTCATAGCTAAAAAGCAGCGAGGGTATAAGGGAGCAATGGTAGGGAATAAGAAAGTGAATAAAGGAGGTTACTGTGTGAGATACGAGCCCATGGACTTGAAATTATTAAATGAAGACCCTAGTTTCATGGATGCTTTCAGGAATGGTTGTTTTCTACACTTCTATCAAAAGCTACAGGGTTTTCATACTCAGATATCCATAGCCTTCGCAACCAATTTCACAGGGAAAACCTCAATGGTAGGAGTTTTTAATTTCACATTATCACCTAATACAATCTCTCATGCTACAGAGATACCTAGATGAGGTGAGGAATGGTCTAAAGGAGAAAAATTAAAAATGCAGAGCTATGAGGAATTTGTTAAACATGAGCACATTAGAGTTGACATGACATGTGGCATCCCAAGGGGTTATATGAAAGAAAACTACTCAAATTTGTTTTTTGTGATCCGAAAGTACTTAACCTTCCAGGGGAGGTTTCACATAGTCTACTGTATATCACTTCAGGCTCCTTTTTCATTTCATTGGTAAGAAACCCTTTGATTTTCCTTTATTTTTATTTAGAAGTTTGGGGAAGATGTCAAATAAGGTCCAAGCCAAGGCTAAGGGTAGTGAAACGTCATTTTTCCACAATGGCCTGATCAAATTATTAGTGTTGGAGGAATTAAAAATGTTAAACAGAGATTGTGCATATTTTCTCTTTCTTAGTGGATATGAAGTAGATTCAGTGACACCTAAAACTATTTCAAAGCCAAATATCACTTCATCTCCAGCTATGATAGAATAATTTAATGAGGAGGGAGGACAGCCTACTGTGGAACCAATGGATATTGAAGTTGAAGCTATACCAGATACTGATATCCGACAGCCATCACTTGCAAATAAAAAATATAAATTTAGCAAACATGGTAGTAGGAGGATAACCAAGAGCCAAAAAATTACTGAAGGAAACCTTGAAGACATCCTCCAGCCAATAGAAATTGAAGAATCTCCAATTGTCCAAGCAGAAGACATTGAAGGGTTAGAATGAAAAAGTATAAAGGTAAGTATGCTAAAAAAATAGATTTTGCAGGAGAAGATGTTGGTTTCATTTTCCAGCCAAGAAAACCAATGACCAGATCACAACTTGCAAAATGTGCCATGGAGATTAAGAGAGTAGAAAGGATTGGTGAAGGCAAGAAACCAAAGAATATTATAGACCTATCTCTAGTAGTAGAAGAGATCTTTGTGCAAAGTAAAGGAAAGGAACAAGTTGAGGAAAATAATGAAGTGCAAATATTATAGCAACAATTAAAAGAGGCCAAGGAATAATTTATTGAATTCAAATTTGAACTACAAGAGGCCAAGGTAGATAGACAGCTAATGGAAGACTCTGAAAAATAAATGAAATATGACCTAGACAAATATGACAAAATTTTTTCAAAGGCCAAGAAAATGTTGAAGATAAGTCTTCCTCTGAGGAAAGTGGTGATGAACACTAGGAAAAGAAATATATGGTTGCAATATGAGAGAAAAAGGCTCAAAGGGTAGGTTAAGGAGCTGGAAGACCAAATGGATATGATCAAAGAAGAGCTGAAGAAAAGAGGGCTGAAGATGAGAATGGTAAATGAACCTGAAGAAGCACAACCTATTGATGTTAAAGATGAAATGCCTAAAGTCTGAGGTATTACTTTAAAACATTTTTATTAATTTTACAACTTGTAGGAAACATACAATTCGGTTCACAAACTGAATTTTTGAATAAAAGTGACAAATCTGCGTTTTCAGACAAATTAGGCAGTTTTGTAGTGAAGTCCAGGCTTGAGGGCCAGAATTCTCGACAAAATTTCTGTAGGAGGGAAAGTGATATTATTTAGTGCATATGACTTCAAAATCATATCTTGATCAACAGAGAAGGAAAAAAAGGCGGTTGGATGACTGAAGTAAATGTGCTACTAAATTTTTCTATGAAACTGCCTAAGGTCACTCTATTTTTGCAGCGAAATGTTTTTAATGGATTTTGGAGGTTTTAAAAGTATGTTGAAGAACAACCAGCCACCTGGAGATATCCAAGATGACAGTGGGTTATCCCAACAAAGGTTAAATATTCAACAAGAGTGTCACCTATCCAGCTCAGCATGAAGACAAGGATTAAAGAGGTATTTATATTTTCCTAAAAAATAGGACTCTTGTTTCCTAAATCTAGTGGGTGCGTTAATGTTTTAGTGATGGTGAATGTGACTCGAGCATATAATCCTTATTAATGTAATTGTTACACTATTTAATAAATGTAAAGTAGAGTCCTATTAGAAGTATAAGTCTTTTAGATACTAGTTGTCTTTTTCAGTTCCAAGAATGTAGTTTATAGTTATGATAGGTGTCAATGTCATAGTTCGATGATCTATCCAGCTGGGAAGATCCTATGTAATAAAAAAAGTTCTATTTATAGATAAGAAATTGAATTAGAAAGGGTAGGAGAATGTTACCTTGAGACTACTATTATTGTAAATTTTGGAATATTAATAATATACAGTGATGGTACTTTCTTCTTAACATAATATTCTTTGACTGTTGCAATGATTTTATGCCTTATGTTCTCTTATTATATTTTCTCAATGTCTTGATATTAAATTAATCAAAATTCATGCTCTCATGCTCTATCTTCCTTTTGACATTAAGTTGTTGAATATTTCTTGTGTGTTAGTATTATTTTTCTTCATTGAAACAGTAAAAGCCTCACCTTCCATAAGGAGAATCATTTGTCACCAGATAGCTTCATACTGACTCCATGATCCCAATGGTAGTAAAATATATCCCATATTTTACCTACAATCAAATACACTAAGACACTTTTCACAGAGTTAGCCATTGGGTTTAAGACCTAATTGAGAAAATCATTAGAAATTGAGAGAGCCCTCTCAGGCTGAAGAGGCTAATCCTCAGTAAAAATTTGGTTTGAAAGAGTTACTCGAAGTTGTTTTGTGGAGTAACCCATCAGTACCAATTTAGAGATAACACCAGCTAGGGACTAGGCTTGAAAGGAGATAAAGGGGCACCAGATCTAGGAGGAGGAGGAGCTTGATACTCCAGTGTGCCAAATTGGGCAGGGTCCTTGAGGAGTCCACCTCTTAGAATAGTACCTCGCTAAAAAGTCCCACATTATTCAATAGCGAGATGGACCAGTGGCAGTTGATGCAGTCATATTCTAGAATGACAGTTGCGAAGACTAGTAGTAGTCAAATTTTTGGGGAGAGCAATGCAGTGTTGACAGCATTGCAGTTGGCATAGTGCATAGTTAGCAACAATGTAGATTCCTTAGAGACAATGAATATGCTAGTAGTAGTCAGGACTTGGGTGACAAATGCATCATACTGAACATAGTTGGTTCATTATTTAAGGTGCTTCTTAGTTGCAGTAGTTGCAGTTGCAGCATCAACAAATAAGAGGGAGTTGCAGTGTAGATGTAGTTTTGATAGTAGTTTCGTAGGGTCAACAACAACAAAATTGTAGCTCATATCATAGTTGTGCAGTGGTTGGTGGGAAGCAGCAGACATACATCAACAATGTGACAGGATATGATACAAATATAGGGTGTTGTGGCAATAGGTGCAACGCCAGAACACATTCCTCGCTAAAAGGTAGTGTTAGGTTTTGTAGCATCAGATATATTCTAGCCACAAAATTTTGTGGAGAGGCTATAATACATGAGATATCCAAAACGCATAAATATTTTATGGAAATTCCACCTAGAAGTATCTGAATTATATTATTAGTCATGTTTTAAATATTTCCTAAGTATAAACTTAGGGAATATGGTTAATCAATCAATATTAATTGATATAAGGTGAAAATTACCTCGAAACTCACACAGATTGACTCTAAGATGATCCCAGACATAAATTATGTTTTAATATTATTCATTGGTGCTTCAAAAGATGATTATAAGAGGACCTAAATGTGGTGTTGAAGAATACACTTGGAGAGGTCAATTGTATTAGCAGACCAATTTCCAGAGTAGAAGCAGTCAGTTGTTGGAGAGAAATTCAATGAGATAGAATAAATGTGAGGAGCAGAGGCAATGATCTAGAGGAAATATTTTCTAGATCTGGAGAGGAAGAAACAAGAGGGACAAGTTATCCTAGAGATGAAATGGTGAGGGAAAATGTAGTTGCTTCATCTAGGCAATTCGATTTGGAGAAAGGAAAAATTGTCTCAGATACAGAGGCAGGGAAGAAGTCCCAGAGGGATGGAGAGATGATTTCCTCAGCATCCAAAGGAAGAATGACTTTATCAAAGCCCATTTTGATGAAATTATTCCATCCAACTACACAAAGCAGTGCAAAGCCTGACGTAAGAGGCTAAGTTTTGGTAGATAAGCCATGCCAGAAATTGCTTATGGGAGAAGGGTAATTTCCCTTCATTATTTTGCCTATATTTTCTTGCTATTTGGATTTCTAGTTGGGCATCCATAGATGTACTCATATTTCACTGCTGCCTAATAAAATAAAACCCTCACTTCTGCACCGTTTTTCCAAAGTTGGGTTTTTCCAGTACTTTGTTCCAAAAATAACTGTGTTAATTTTATGTGTGTGTGATAGCATTTCATCCAACATTTATTATTCCAAAATTTTATTTATGTATATTGCAAAGTGATTTATTCAGTATTTTTTGTAGGAAAACAACAAAAAAATTATTAAAATAAATTAACAATTAGGATAATAATTTCTAGTTGTTGCAATAGGATTCTAGTTTGGAATTTTCATAGACTCTAGCTCTAGGCTCATGCAACGAGGTTCAAACTATGGCTTAGGATCACTTGATGTATCTTTGAATTTTGTAGATGACCATCGATTCCCCCCTATTAGATAGAAGGTGAGAATATGAATAAATATCAACTATAAGACATGTCAATATTCGAGATAAAAATTATATGGCGTGACCAAAATATCTTCGTGGTTCTTGAAATCCATTTACAAGAACCAATCCATCTAAAGTGAATCTTTGTTCTTATAAGAGTATTTTTTTATGAATCATATATTTTAATAATGAGTATTTTTTATGACAATGCTCACATGTTTGAAGATCAAAACAATGATTTTTCACATGGAAAGCTTGATTACAATGTTTACATTTGACAATTTGAGGTTATTTTGGAAGAGTAGGATGCTGGAACGAGTGAATATCAACCATCTTGGAGAAACCTAGCACTATGAAACTTGATTAGATTATAATAATATGGAATATGAAATGTCACATAATTTTCATATCAAAGATTTGTTTTTTTTCTTGTTGCTCACAAGCTCTTCCTAAGGTTTGATTATGGGCTAGGAAAGTGCAACAAAACATTTTACATCTTTATGCAAACTTTCTCCTAAAATGGGAACTTGATGGCACTCAACCTCAATCTCACTTGGTGTGATTAGATTTTAGTAGGTGATAGGATTTTGTATCGAAATTAAATATAAATTGTTCGAACAAAATCTAGTTCAAAATGAAAAACTCTTTTTCTAAAACTCATCTCAGAACTCGGATTCTAGTAGCAAAACTCAATATCTTATTGTGAATTTTGTAGACCAATTCTAATGTCAAAAATAAAGTTTTTTGTTTATTTTAATTTTGTCCTTATTAGTAGATTACATCATACTTTTCTAGAAATCTAATACTTCACTAATTCGATCCATTTTCTAGATAACTCAAGTTCAATAATCAAAGAGTTCCAACTTCAACCTAAAATGCACAATAGAGATAAACTTTGAAAATTGTGGTGTCAATGCACTATATGTTTTATTCTCTAAAAAGAAGGATTTACCACACTTTAGTTGTACCACACCCATAATAAACACTCAATGAAGTTTTTCAACTTAATGATATCACCGAAATATCTACAACAATGGACTTCGAAATGGATCTCTATTGATTTTGAAAATTAAAACTAGATGGCTTTCATCCAAGGCATTAGAACTTGATAAATTGATGGTCATCTTGATCACATCATTATTGAGATCCTCGTGTGTGAAATCAATCTTCTTTTCTTTAACTTGGACCAATATGATACACAAATTACTAGTTATAACAATTTATATATCAATAGAATCAATTCCAAGTATTATGTTGGTGCTACTTCTCTTCAATGGAAGGTTATCATGTTAAAAATTTTCCATCAACAAATCCATTGGAATTTTATGTGGTATTGGAAAGTAAAAGAGGATACAAAAGGAAAAGGACATCAATCAGCTAGTGTGTGCATTTTTTTTGATGAGCTTGTTTTGTTATGTGTTCTATAATAGGGAAATGCACCGGAGGGTGAATGGATCAATCTCTAGTTGCGAAGTTAAATTATTTAGCACACAAGGATTAGATCTACCATAAGTTATCCTTTGTATCTCTAGTTTTTCATGCAGGGAAGCAAGGAGGAGGCCCAAATCTGATTTCTACATGAGAGATTTGATGTAGAGGTATTCTATAAATGACTATGAATGTTTGTGTGTATAGAATGGATGATTGTTGAATGTCTTATAGCTACCAATAAATTTTTTTTGCAAAGGTTATTCTTTTTTTTTGGTATATATTGAATATCCTTTTATTAGTTTATAGGGCATAGATTTAGATGGTTGGATAGAGATTATTTTGACAATTTGTATTCACAGATGGTTTATGCTACATAATATGTTGTATTGAGATCCTAATGGTAGGATAATTGATTTTTCTCATATGTATGTAGTAAGAGAGTGGATATTGGTATGATGAAATTAACATGAATGAGTTATTTAACGTGTATTCAGAGATCTATGATAGAGGGTTGGCAATATGTGTAGGGATTAGTGATTTTGACAGAGGTTTCAATGGTAGAGGTTGTATGTAGGGTAGAGGACAAAGGGTTTTCCCTTGCTTGGAGCCTATATCTTGTGTTCTTTATTTTTTTGTGATATTAATGTTTACATTTTTCTGTAATTATTTGATGAGATAATAACATAATTAAATAAATAAGAAGTCCAAAAAATTTCACAAGAAGTTATCTAGAAAGGAAAATATAATGAAATCATTAAACCTTCGATTTTCCAACACTTTTATGCTCTTTAGTAAAAAAATCTGCATTGTGTTTCCAACATTAAATTTTCATAATTCAATACAATATCCACGAATTCAATATTTAAGCTTTCCTTCTTCTTAACTTCCCACTTATTAAAAAGTTTTTTTCATGGAGATTTTTTGGAGTCCTGCATGGTAAATTATTTTTATCGATGTTTCGGAGCTTAGTATCACAATCCATAATCAAAATATCTATGAAAAAAATAATAAATTATCATTTAGTTGATCAACATTTATGGGTAAATAATAATTAACCTAGAATTGAAAAGATGGGTAAATAATAATTAACCTAGAATTGCAAACCTTTAGTTTGCTTACAAGGTAATTCATAGCACCCAAACCTTTTATACTTCCATAATCCTTCCATAAATTCTTCACCAATGCTTAAAAAGAATATATTTTCAATCACACATGATTAAATTTAAAGGATAAAAATTTCTAGCAACCTAAATATCCAACTCTAAAAAACTACCATGTGATCCAAAATACCGGTATTAGTAATTCATGAACTATAGCCTCCAAATATCTTCACCAAGTTCTATATAATTATCAATCTATCCAACCTTTTAGAAATATAAAACCTTCCCACCCTTCCATTCCTCGAGTGGGAGCTGATGGATGTGGAACAACATCCGATAGATTTGACTAATTAAAACATTTCCGGAAAAGAAATATAAATGAGTCTATTTTATCTCTTTCACCCCATATCTCCCTAATTGACGAGGTTAGGTTCAAATACACTACTGACACCAAAAAAAGGATCACTAAGATCCCTTGAGTCGACAATCGTCCTCTATAACACTTCTCCATCATTAGATGGACCATAACAATTGATAATGTTTACAGGGGTATATAAAATTTCTAATAGAACCCATGAGAGGTATACCGCGCACAGTAAATTAAGGCTTGAAATCAGCTACACTTGGATCCCACAAAGCTAGCGAACCTCTAAACTAACCACTAGTATCCAAAGTGAAAATATGCCAAGAAGAACATATATTTAGAAAACAATCCCTATCCTTCTCCCCCTTCAAGTACCGTCTTTTGCAACATCTCGAAGGGAATTTCTTTTAGGAGCACCCCATACTCATCTCACATTTAGAGACATAATACCATTTGGGAACCTTAATAGGGCAATGCTCTCCTCTAAGTACCCCAAATGTACCAACTTTTATATTGCCACTCTCTTGGCCAATAAATTTCAAGTACCTCTCATAAACAAACATACCCCCCTTCCACCATACCAATAGGAACTTTTTATTATATATATCCTCCTTTTCCTCAATGTTACATTCTAGAGATCATTAAAAGGAGGGGTTTTATAGAATCCGATAAACCCCCTCTTTTAAAAAATATTGTAAAGAAGTAAACATAGGACTACCCATAGAAGTTCCATTCGGTGAGGAGAGAATGGATCAATCCCCCCAAATTCTTCCCTAATTGTAAAAGGAGGAAATTGCTAGCCATCACTAGAAATATTCAAAATATAAGAGTGTTTACTAGAGACCTAATATTATTATATAGGATGTTTGTTGTCTCAACATCTAGCCTATTAGACTCATAAAGGAATAATAAATGTATTAGTTGCCCGTCAAGCTTTAGTAAAAGTTTAATACACTTATTCTAGAGTGCATAGGGGACATGAATGTGTAAGCTTAAATAGTGGTTTCATGACTATAGACTATTAGGGTCCTATAATAATAGGGATCATAATTTTGAATTGACTATGTTAAAATCTTGTAATATTGTACATACTTTTTTCTTTTTTGCAAAAATGTTTTCCCATATTAAAAAAATGTAAAGAGGGTAAGTCGTAAAAGAGAAATCAAAGAAATAAAAAGAAAAAGATCAAAAAAAAAGAATTATAAAGTATAAACCCCACCAAAAAGAGATAAAAACTAGATCCTATAAGTGATGAAAATTCAAATGCCACTACTTTTTACTTTACTTTGAAAGTAATATTGTGTGCAAATTGTCAAAAATTCCACAATCCATGATGATCAAATAGTTTAATCTTGATTCATTCATTCTTTAAATTTCATGCTTGATAGTTAGAGAATAAAGATCTAGCCAAACCATCTAATCTTGGCATATATGTAGTTACGTAGAGAATAATAATGAGCTCATCAGTTTAATCTAAGCCATTGGAAGTTGTAAGGTTAGAATTAGATTAGTTTGCTTATAAAAAAGAAATAAAGGGCCGACAAACTCAAATGCACCTAGTAAATGAAGAAAAATGTTAGGGGAATGAAGGGTAGGTAGATTACTTTCACAAGGCATGGAGAGCATCAAATTGGTCATTTCATATCACTAATATCCCCCCAAATTCCCACTTCCCCTTTCTTAAAACCCAATTTTCCATTCTTAAAACGCATTTTCCCTTGTAAAAAATATCCCTTTCCCTTCATATTAAATTTTTCTCCTTATTTCACCTCTTTTCCCTTCCTAAAACCCCTTTCCCTAGTTAAAAAGAATATTTTCAGTAGAAAAGTAAATTCCTCGTTACTAACCCCCTTTTATAATAAAAACATTCAAAAAACCCCATTTTGTATAGTTTAAAAGTTTAAAATGAATTGGGCACCATTCTAAAATCCCTCCCCGATATCTTTTAAAACGCATATCCCTAGTGTATTTTTATATCCCACATCATATTCATTAACCCTTCATTCATATTAACCTCATTTAATTTATATTCAACCCCTCCACTAGATAACCTCCATTCATATTAACTCTCACTTGAATGTATTTCCTCGGGACCCTTTATATTTTAACATATAGTTTTTATTAAAAGCCCTTCTGCTATATCATCCCAGGTCCCACTTTATTTTAAAACCCTAATGTATTATATACCCAACCACCATTATAAATCCCGACCCCTTTATATATTAAAAATTTTGCATATGTATTATAACCCCCGCATAATACTTATTCCCGATCCCACCTCCTATTAATTTCCCGACTTATCCCTTCTATTCGTCCATCCACCCGATATTCATTCATAAATTCCAATGGCTAATAATAGTTATCACACTCTCCATTGCCCTAGATTTAACACCATCCGGGGGTTTCGAAATGAGTGTTTTCACAACCCCGCTCATGCTGCTACATGATAGCCCCACGTTATATCGCATCCCTCACACTAAAACCATTTAACTACTTTTCGAGATGCGAAAACCTCCAAATTATTTTCTACCCATTGCAATGATACCACCCTTCCATTTGAATTTAACCCCTGTTGGAAATATTGTCATTGATGGAAATGGAGGCGACAAAGACAGAGACGAGACAAAGAAGGTAGCGAGAGGTAGAGGTTGAGCGACGACGACTAAAGCGAGAGGCAAAGGTAGAGAATATAGAGGCAAAGCCATTATATCGAGGCGAGAGCGGAGCCGAGCCATTATCACAACGAGTTATTAGAAGTAGAGGCGAGAGGGAGCCGTTATCACAAGCAAAGGCGAGCCATTTTTTAATTCCAAGATTTTCTACCCTAGCTAGAGGATACATAAACACAATTCTGGGAATCGTATAACCCAAGCGACAAGTATATATATATATATATACAAACAAATTCCGATAATCACCTCCCCACTCTGGAAGATACACTAAATATTGGAGCAGCAAAGTATATATATATATATATATAAATCTCATTCAGGGAATCGTTACCCACGCTAGAGTATATATGCGGTGCATTACATATATTGTGACTTATGCACAAAGGTCCAAAGCATACATATTAATCTATATGGAGTGCCTTTTTAACAAAGAACCAAAGGTTTTAAAAACAAACAAAGTTTTATCCGGTGGGACCCTTTCCCAATCGCATCGGAGAAAAACTATGCGGCGGAACATATCGACAAGAGTTCCGATTGAGTTCCGGACCCGATGGATATATGAACTATGATACAAATGTATTTGAATTCCCGGCCTAATCGCATCGGAGTATCGGAGTATGGGCATCGGAACATGCGAAACACAAGTTGCGATTGTGATTAATCGCAATCGAAGGAACTTAACATTGGCCTAATCGCATCGGAGTATCGGCATCGGAACATGCAAACGCGAAGTTGCGATTGCGATTAATCGCAATCGGAAGAACTTAACGGTGTTCAATCGCATCGAGTGAAAGAAGGGTAGCGGGGACTTGCAACTAAAAGTTTCTATTGTGATTGATCACAATCGGAGTAATCGCATCGCATCAAAGCAATCACATCGAAGCAAGGTAGCACAACGGAGCAAGTTAATGAAGTTTTTGATTGCGATCAATCGCAATCGAAAATCGCTAGAGGAGTAGTATATCGCATCGGAAAACGTGGCGGTGGGTCCGAAAGGGGTTTTTATATGTTTAAACGGGTTTTATTATTTACACGGAATTGATTTAAGGCGTATTAAAAAGGCACTATTATATATATGAAACGTTGTTGTGATTGTATTGAAATGTGGCGCGTGGTCACGTGGACCCACGGGCCTCGGCTTAAGGTGGAGGGCAATTGTTAATGTAAAACGATTGCGATATGTGAAATCGCATCGGGCCATAAAACAAAATTCGTCGTGTATGTATGTTCCGTTACGGAACTCGCCACATCAACAAGACACTTGCTTTGTGTGTAAAGGGTTGGAATTTGCCCGCATTTAAAGTCGAGCAATTGCATATATATATATAAAAGGCGCTGATATAAAAAAGAACGATTGCGAGATGTATGGCATATGGTCGTTACCACGCGATAGTGAATAAGGAAACAAATAGAGATGAAAGGGACAAAGGCACGAGTCAAAGAAAAGAAAAATGTGCGACAATCCAAAAGGTCTGAATGAGTTGAGCTGGAATTTTCATTATAATTGAATGTAAATGTTTTTATTTGATTTATATTGTTGTGATGCATTGGCAAGTCTCCGAAGAGAACAAATATCCCATCGTAATGTTAAATTGATACCTAAAGTTATATTTATTGAATGAGCGGATAAAAAGGAATGAGAAGACGAAGCCAAAGAGTCATGAGCTGCTTTCACTCCAAATTCTTTGTGAAATACAAACGAGTCATGTGAGGAACTCTATAAATAATATCAACCTGGATATGCATAAAAAAAAAGAGGTGAGAGAGAGTAAATATAGAGGATGCGAGTATAGAAGAGTGAGGCGAGAGAAGATTAAGAAAAGAAGAGCGAGAAAGAGATGCTACGGAAACGGAGCCGATATACGAGGTAAATCGGCAAACATTCGGTTTATAAATTGAGGAAGTTGGACCTTCCCTATCAAGTTGCAACTTGATAGGCGTTAGTTGTAGCTGATTGAGGTTGGAGCCTCCCGTAGGGTTGGTGCTTGCAGAAAATTGAAGGGAGTTGGTACTTCCTTGCAAGTTGTAGCTTGTAGAATTGAGGTTGGAGCCTCCTATAGGGTTGGTGCCTGCAGAAAAATAGTGGTGAGAGGGGGGTTGGAGCTTGCCTTTGCATCAAAACATTAATAAGATGTGGTTTTCTCCCTTTATGGGTTTCCACTTACATCTTTTGTCTCTATGTGTGTTTCTTATGTGTTGATGTGATTCTTTCAATCTGCCTAATTGTTTACTTGCTCTCAACATAAGTATGGTGTCACATTAATTTAATATTGGGCTGCAACTTTTTAATAATGTTCACATATTAAGGCTGTAAATAAGTTTGGTGAAAATTTTTAAAAGGATTATGTATGTATTAAATTGATTCAGCCCCCCCCCCTCTCGGTTTAATTAAAGATTCAACAATTGGTATCGGAGCGGGTTCCTTTGTACCGGTCTAACAACTAAAAGGAGATCCTAGGTTCCCAAGATGGCTAGTAAAGAAGGATGCTCAATCAATAAAGCCCCCTTTTTCCCTTTGGTGAAAATTATGCTTTACGGAAAATCGAGAATGAGGACATACATAATGTCTCTAGGAATAGAAGTACGGGGTGCTATGGAATTAGGATATTCCCCAAAGGCAAGCGACACGAGAGAAAGAAACAAAACAAGATTTTGTGGCTAACGCAAAAGCCATGAATGCCATATTGAATGGATTGTGTGAAGTAGAGTTTATTAAAGTAATGCACAAAGACAACTTGCCAAAGCAATGTGGGACACTACGGAGAACATCCATGAAGAAGACAAGAAAGTAAAGACTGCCAAAATTCAAGTCTATAGAGCCCGGTTTGAGAACTTAAGAATGAATGATGATGAATACATTTCGAGTTTCTTCCTAAAAGTTGCGAAGTTGTAAACAATATGAAAGCTCTTGGAGAAACCATGCCGGGAAAGTATAATTGTGCGAGAAGATTCTAAGATCTCTTCCATCCAGATTTAATCCCAAGGTGCTCACAATAGAAGAAACGATTGATTGGGAGACCTTGACCATGAACCGACTACTTGGAAATCTAACAGACTTATGAGATGAGACTTCCATAGAAGAAGCTAAGTACGAGGGAGGCAGACCTTTAAAATAAAAAAGAAGAAAGAAGAAGAGGGAGACATATGATCTTGCTCGGATGAAGAAGAGACAAAATTTGTCAAGAAATTGGATAGAGGTTCGGGTAAATACAAAGGGAAACTTCCTTTAAAGTGATTTAACTTTGGAAGAGTTGGAAACTATCTTTGCTAAGTGTCCTCACAAGAAATTAAGGAATCGAGGCTCAAGAGTCAAAGAAAAATAAATCAAAGAACTAGTAGAAAGGAAAGAAGTTCGGTAGAAAATCCTTCTATGCTCAACAAGACAACAGTACATCCGAAGATTCGGATGAACCCTCAAGTGAGGAAGGAACCTCCGAATTCTTATTGATGGCCATAGAAGAACTTGAAGGACTCCTGCTAGAAGATGAAGAAGAATAAGGGGAATTCAACCTTGAGGGGAGCTAAGAAGTGCTCTGGAGGAGATTGGCGAGACTCAAGCCGAAGTGCGAGAAAACAAAAGGACATTCTTCTCAAGTATGTAAGAGAAGAAAAAAAACTCAGAAGTCCTCATGCGAGCTGAAGGTAGAGCTTGAAGAAGCCAAGAAGATAAAAGACATGTTACTTCAACAAATCAAGGATAAAACCCGAGAACAAGAGAAACTGGAAGAAGAAGTAGTATGTCTCAAGAAGAAACTAGAAAATGCTCAAAGGAAAGTGGTTATAAACTCTTCTCAAACAACAATCTCTAGTAAGTTGAATGAAATTATGGTTGCTCAAAGATCTCCTATGATAAAAAGCTGGAATAGGCTATGAAGGAGAATCAAGTAAAAGCAAAGAAAAGGTTGACAAAGAGATTATTTTTTGTAAAAGCAAAGAATAATGATGAAGCGACTCAAACAATTCCTACAAAAGAAGAAACATGTAATAAGGAAGACGAGAGATCGAAGAAACCACTAGTAGCTAAGCATGTGATAAATAATAAGACCCCACGAGTATGTCAAATTTGGAAACCATCAAAGGAGAGCCTTCCCTCCTATGAAGAATGCCACTGTTATGTCTACCACGAGTTGGGACACATTGCTGCATATTGTCATACAAGGAGGAGTAATTCAAACTTGCAAAAGATGCAAATAGTGAAGAGACGCGCCTCAAGAAAACAAATGGAAAAGACAACCTTACATCGGGTATGCAAAAGCAGTTTCTATGGTTACTATTTTTATTGTAAGGAATTTGGCCATAAAATCATTGAGTGTAGAAAGTATGGACAAAGATTGATGTTTAACACCTCATGCAGGTTTATGAATCAAGAAATTTTTTCCATACTCATAACTCTGCAAAAATTATGATCAAATGTTGTGTATGCAATCAAGTTGGACATATACCTTCCAAATTTCCTCTAAGAAGATGTAGTTCATCTCCTCACAAAAGATACCAAACAAAAGGATGCCTCCAGTGGATAAAGAAGGTGAATAAATGTGACTTGGCTCTAACTACTCAAGACTCGAAAAAGCGGTGGTATTTGGATAGTGGTACGCTCAAAACACATGACTGGAGACAGAAGCAAGTTTATAAGTCTTGATGAAAAGAAATCTAGCAATGTTACTTTTGGCAATGATAAATCAGGTAAGATCAAGGGAAAAGGCTCAGTCAACATAGACAATGGCAGAGGAAAGGCCCAAGATGTACTATTTTTAGATGGGCTGAAAGAAAATTTACTAAGTGTCAGTCAGATGTATGACAAATGCTGTGAATTTCTTTTTAGAGCACAAGATTGTGAAGTCGGATCAAGCACCACGGGTAAGACTCTGCTCAAAGGAGTTCGAACAGAGAGTAATGTTTACATTGTGAAAGAGGAAGATGAAGCATGTCATCTTAGCAAACTAGAAGAGTCATGGTTATGGCATAAAAGATTGGGACATCTCAGCTTCGATCACATAATCAGACTAAGCAAGAAGAAAGTTGTTAGAGACATGCCAGAAATAAAGAGGCCTTCTAATACCATATGCAAATCATGTCAACTAGGAAAACAGACTCACACATCCTTCAAGGCCAAAGATGAGTTATCAATAAGAAGACCTCTACAAGTTGTGCACATGGACCTGTGCGGACCTGCAGGAACTAAAACACCAAGTGGAGAATCATACTTCATGCTGATAATAGATGATTTCTCCAGAATGACACGGGTTGCATTTCTCAAGAATAAATTCGAATCTCTGGAAAAATTCAAAATATTCAAAGCTTTAGCAGAAAACTAGAGAGGATGCAAGCTGAAATGCATCAAATCAGACAAAGGAGGTGAATTCACAGATTATGACTTTGTTGATCTATGCAATGAACATGGCATAAAACAACAATTTACTATTGCAGGGACACCTCAACAGAATGGAGTAGCAGAAAGACAAAATAGATCTGTTCAACAAATTGCCAGAGCCATGATGCAAGAGAATAATATTGCTCAAACCTTCTAGGCAGAAGCGGTGCACACAGCAGTACATATCCTTAATAAATCTCACTTAAGGCCAAGAAGTGACAAGACCCCCTATGAACTATGGCATGGAAAGCCAGCTTCAATCAAACATTTCAGAATCTTTGGAAGAATGTGTTACATAAAGAATAATGATGAAAATCTTGGAAAATTTGATGCAAGAGAAGATGAAGGGATATTTCTAGGATATGCATCCAAAATTAAAGGGTACAGGTGCTACAACAAGACTCTTCGAAAAATAGTAGAAAGCATTGATGTGAGATTTGATGAAGAACTTCCAGAAAATACAAGAGATGCGGTATCTGCGGTCCATCAGACAACCATGAAAAAGAAAACCAAGATGATGAGGAAACAAGCAAGAAAACAGAAGATACAGAGCTGAGTTCTAAAGCTCCCTCAAGAAATACTCAGAAGAAGCATCTTGAAGATAAGATCATTGGAGACAAGAGATTAGGGGTCCAAACAAGAAGACAACTAATAGAACAAATTGAAGAGGTATACTTAGCCATGTTGTCACAAATAGAGCCAAAGAAATTTGAAGAAGCCAGCAACGACAAGTCTTGGGTGAATGCTATGAATGAAGAATTGGACCAAATTGAGAAAAAAAATACCTGGGAACTAGTTCCTAGACCCACTGAGAAAAATTTCATAGGGTTAAAATGGGTATTCAAAAATAAAATGAATGAGGAAGGACAGGTAATCAGGAACAAAGTGAGATTTTTCTGCAAAGGATATTCACAAATCGAAGGACTTGATTACGATGAACCATTTTCCCCTATATCCAGAATGGAAGCTATCAGAATGTTTTTGGCATTTTCTTGCTACCAAAACTTCAAAGTATATCAAATGGATGTAAAATTTGCATTTTTGAATGGAGACTTAGAAGAAGAAGTCTACATGGAACAACCAGAAGGCTTCTCATTAATAGACAAAGAAGACTATGTGTGCAGACTAAAGAAGGCTCTATTTGGACTGAAACATGCTCCTCATGCTTGGTACTCAAGATTGGATAAATATTTGCAAAAAAAAAGGCTTTAAGAGAGGTGGAGTAGACAACAATCTATACATAAAAGCCCATGAAAATGAACTCCCGATTGTTGTAGTATATGTTGATTACATTATGTTTGGCGACAACAGAGAAGAACTAGCAAAAGGGTTTCGTTTGATGAGATGAAAATAGAGTTTGAGATGTCTATGATTGGAGAGCTCGGTTTCTACTTAGGACTTCAAATTCGGCAAAAGAGCACAGGTACATTCATCTCACAGGGGAAAAATATTTAAGAGAAATGTTGAAAAAAGTTCAAAATGGAGGGACTGCAAACTGTGTCAACTCCCATGATCATGGGATGCAAGTTGTGTCTTGATGATGGATCTGCTGATATAGACCAAAAACTCTACAGATCCATGATAGGAAGCCTCATCGTATTTGACGACATCAAGACCAGGGACATCATGCTAGTAGTAAGACTAGTGGCTAGATATCAAGCAACACCTAAACAAAATCACCTTCTTGCGGTCAAAAGAATATTCGAGATATCTACAAGGAAGCGCATCAGTATGGGCTTTGGTATCCAAAAAGAAAAAGCTTCACCTTGACGAGCATACACAGATGTAGATTGGGCCGTGTGTGTGGATGACGAGAGAAAAGTACAAGTGGAGGTGCATTCTATTTAGGATAAAGTACGAGTGGCATGGTTAAGCAAGAAACAAACATCTATCTCTCTGTCTACATCGAAATCGAGAATATATAGCAACAACAACATGTTGCACACAAGTCATGTGGATGACGCAAACCCTCCAAGACATGAAGGTAAGCATTGATGAACCTATCTTAATCAAATGTGATAATACAAGTGCTATAAGTATATCTAAAAATCCTCGTGCTTCACTCAAAAACTAAACATATCCCAATCAAGTATCATTTTCTCCCAGAGAACAAGTGTCTCGAGAAGATAGTAAAAAATGGAGTATGTACCAAAAAAAAGAACATACAACGAGATATATTTACTAAACTACTTGTAGAAGAACCATTTGAATATTTGAGAGACAGATTAGGGGTAGTATCCGTAGATGCTACTCTCTAATATGAAGAGAAAGCACGGTTTAAGGGGGAGAACAAAAACGAAAATATCATTCCCGTGGGGAGATCAACCGACAAGGGAAGCATGAAAACGAGGTCCTCATGATCAAAAGGATTATGGCAAGAATACATTCGGCTTAAAAGAATCAATGAAAAGGAAAAAATGAGTAGTGGTGTAGCGGAAGAGTGGTGAACCCTGTCGTGAATCTAATCCAAAGGTTGAAGCAACAACGTACAAAGTCGAGAAAATTCCAAAGAGAGAAAATGCACGAAATATTGAAAAATGATAAAATCACGGGATCAAAGAATAGAAGCTACACTAAGAATTAAAACCCCTTTCCATTGATGTCAAAGGGGGAGGAAGAGAAAGCAACGGGGGAGGAAGAGCGAGGGAAAATAGAGAAATTGTATTGCCATCAATGCCAAAGGGGAAAGCTGTTGGAAATATTGTCATTGATGGCAATGGAGCGACAAAGAACGAGAGACGACCAAAGAAGGCAACGAGAGGTAGAGTTCGAGCAGCGAGACGGGACTAAAGTAGAGGTAGAGGCAAAGAATATAGAGGCGAGCCGTTATATCGAGGCGAGGGCGGAGGTAGAGTCGTTATCACAAGCGAAGCGAGCCATTTTTTTAATTCCGAGATTCGTTACCCTAGCTAGAGGATACATAAACACAATTCCGGGAATCATATAACCCAAGTGGCAAGTATATATATATATATATACAAACAAATTACGAGAATCACCTCCCCATTGGAAGATACACTAAAGATTGGAGTAGAAAAGTATATATATATATATATATATATATATATATATATAAATCTCATTCCGGGAATCGTTACCCACGGTGGAGTATATATACGATGCATTACATATATTGTGCCTTATGCACAAAGGTCCAAAGCATACATATTAATCTATATGGAGCACCTTTTTTAACAAAGAACCAAAGGTTTTAAAAAAAAACAAAGTTTTATATGGTGGGACCCTTTCCCAATCGCATCGGAGAAAAAGCGTACGTGCAGAACATATCGACAAGAGTTACGATTGAGTTCGGACTCGACGGATATATGAACTATGATTCAAATGTATTTGAATTTCAACCTAATCGCATCGGAGTATCGGAGTATGGGCATCGGAACATGCAAACGCAAGTTGCGATTATGATCAATCACAATCGGAAGAACTTAACGATGGCCTAATCGCACCGGAGTATCGGAGTATGGGCATCGGAACATGCAAACGCAAGTTCCGATTGCGATGTCATCGCAATCGGAAGAACTTAACAATGGTCAATTGCATCGGAGTGAAATCAAGGCAACGAGACTTGCAACTAAAGGTTGTGATTGCGATTGATCGCAATCGAGTAATCGCATCGCATCAAAGCAATCGCATCGGAGCAAGGAAGCACAACGAGCAAGTTAATGAAGTTTGCGATTGCGATCAATCGCAATCGGAAATCACTCGGAGGAGTAGTATATCGCATCAAAAAATGTGGCAAGTGGGTCCGAAATGGGTTTTTATATGTTTAAATAGGTTTTATTATTTACACGAGAATTGATTTAAGGCGTATTAAAAGGCATTGTTATATATATGAAACGTTGTTGCGATTGTATTGAAATGTGGCACGTGGTGCTGTGGACCCATGGGCCTCGAATTAAGGTGGAGGGTGATTGTTAATGTAAAACGATTGCGATGTGTGTAATCGCATCGAGCCATAAAACAAAAGCCGTCGTGTATGTATGTTACGCTTACGGAACTCACCACATCAACAAGACACTTGCTATGTGTAAAGGGTTGGAATTTGCCCAAATTTAATGTCGCGAGTTGCATATATATATATAAAAGGCAACGATATAAAAAGCATAGTTACGAGATGTATGGCATATGGCCGTTACCCCTGCGACAGTGAATAAGGAAACAAACGAGAGATGAAAGGGACAAAGACACGATCAAAGAAAAGACAAATGCGCGACGAATCCAAAAAGGCTGAATGAGTTGAGCTAGAATTTTCATTGTAATTGAATGTAAATGTTTTTATTTGATTTATATTGTTGTGATGCATTGGAAAGTCTCTAGAAGAGAAAAAAATATCCCACTTTAATGTTAAATTGATACCTAAATTTATATTTATTGAATTAGCGAGATAAAAGGAATGAGAAGACAGAAGCCAAAGAGTCATGATTTGTTCACTCCAAATTCTTTGTGAAATACAAATAGTCATGTGAGGAATTCTATAAATAATATCAACTAGATATGCATAAAAAAAAAGGGTGAGAGAGAGTAAATATAGAGGATGCAGAGTATAGAAAAGTGAGGCGAGAGAAGATTAAGAAAATAAGAGCAAAAAGAGATGCTACAAAACGGGAGCTGATATCCGAGGTAAATCGAGCAAACATTCGGTTTGATAAATTGAGGAAGTTGGAGCTTCCCTATCAAGTTGCAGCTTGATAGCTGTCGGTTTTAGTTGAAAGAGGTTGGAACCTCCCGTAGGGTTGGTGCACTGCAAAAAAATTGAAGGGATTTGGTGCTTCCTTGCAAGTTGTAGCTTACGGAATTGAGGTTGGAGCCTCCTGTAGGTTGGTGCACGCAAAAAAACGGTGGTGAGAGGGAGTTGGAGCTTTCCTTTGCATCACAACATTAATAAGATGTGGTTTTCTCCCTTTATGGGTTTCCACTTACATCTGTTGTCTCTATGTGTGTTTCTTATGTGTTGATGTGATTCTTTCAATCACGCCTAATTGTTTCTTTGCCTCAACATAAGTATGGTGTCACATTAATTTAATATTGGATGCAACTTTTTAAGACTTTGTTCACATATTAAGCTGGAAATAAGTTTGGTGAAAATTTTAAAAGGATTATGTATGTATTAAACTGATTCACCCCCCTCTCGGTTTAATTAAAGATTCAACAAACCCCGCACAATAAATTTAACCACTACTAGCTAAAAAGAAACAAAGCCCTGCTCTAAATCCCCTTTTCACCATTTTTGTTGAAGTCGCAGAGTAGAAGCCTTTTCGACCTATTTCCAAGCTAAAGCAATTGTTCCCGACACTGTTTTCAAGCTATTTTAGACCAAAATTCAAGCCTTTGCTACCATAATATAGTGTTGACTCAATATAAAGCTTTATAAAGACTAGGAAAGCCCCCCATTACCTCCAGGGACCTTCTTTGCAAACTCAAAAATCTATTTCACGGTATTCCTAAAGTGCCGAGACACGTACTTAAGCAATAAAGCAATAAATTAATAAATTAAACAAGTTTAAATGGCTTCCATGGCATTATGACTATTAATCCCCTACAACCTCTTGTTTTTGATGTTGAACATACCTCCCTTGCGGACAAATGTTTCAAAATCAATGACACGATCAACGATTTCAACCTCTTGGACATCCATTTGTTGGAGCCATGATAAATCCATTGACCGAGTGACAATATACGCCCTTGGGAAATCAAATTTACCCAAGTACACCCTCCCAGAGACTTTCCAATTCCTAGAGATAATCATACTATGTCAAAACAATTATCTTCCAAATGAAAGAACCCTATTAACCCATATCAAAGAGATTTTGTTCACCATTACTGTAGAATCAATAAACCAGATGTTGCAAATCCAACCCAAGCCTGATGAGGCCCCTTTGTCTATTGAAATCCTCACTTAATTATATCTGAAACTTGACTTTCCAAAGAGGTTTCAAATCTTCCAAACCTTCTTGGCTTCATCAGTTAAAACCCCAAAGTATAACCCTCCTTATTCAGCCTCAATTTTTTCAGAAAGGACCAGACAAATTGTCACAATGATGTCTTTTATATTAGGATACTTCACAAATGAGTATGTAGATGCTTCAATCTTAGGTTTTCTATCTATTTTCTACCCAGGACAACCTCCAGTTTTCACATTTAACTTTGCTCAATAATTCTCAAATGCCATCTATGAGAAACTAGTTAAATTACCTAAAGAAGGAATGTTTAAGTATTATACCATGTTGTTTCATTTATTCCTATACTTCTAATATGAAAGGTTTGCAGTTAGCCTTCAAAAACTGGACACTGAGGGCTAGACTTCCTTAATCAGGAAATATTCCACATAGTTCACATAGAAGGAATTAATTGATTCATTTATTCATCCATTTGTCAATATGCTAAGCAGTAGCAACGAACCTAGGATCATTGAAGAAATAAAGAAAGTAATGTAGTTGTCTAAACACAGTAGAACATGAGACTGGTATTTGTACCAAAACCACACTAAAATTAGGGTCTATGGATGTAACTCACTCCATATAAGTTGCCCAAATACCTCCCAATGAGTTTATTTGCACTAGAATATATCAGGCAGATACTAAACTCTGATGAAGTGAATTTCCTATCAGCAGAGAAGAAAACACAGTTTAAGACTAAAAACCATATTGGTCCTTTCATTTGCAATAACAAGAATGATGTTCAACAAGAAGAAAAGTGCATACAGGAATTCAAGTTCAGTGAGAGTTTCAAATGGCAGTATTATCCTTTGGGAGTTATCAACAAACTAAGAGTCAAATTTAAATTAACTCCTTTTGTCCATGTGTCTGAACTAGAGATTTAAAATTACTCCAACCAGTCAGAGTGGTTGGAAAATACTTTGAAAGACGTAGAGAAGAAATTTGAAACTAGCTCTCTCTTGCAAACTCCAGCCCCACAAGGTAGGAACTCCAAGAGAGCAAGAGAAGAAGGATCATATTTAGCTCAAACCACTACTGAAACTAAATTCAAACCAATGTACAGGAAGAAGCCAAAGGAGGCCACAGAGATTATCAAATTTCTAAATTCCAAAAACAAATAGGAATTTTAAGAAATTGGACTCAGTGATAGAACTGAAACAATCCTAGAGGTTAAAAGGGTAATATCTAAAAGAAACTTAATGACACAACTTGAAGATAGATGCGAAACAATGGAGCTAGCAATAAATAGGTTCATGGTCAAATTTTATGTTTGAGGTAGAAAGGTCTGCCTAATCCATTGGTGATTAATGACATATTGATGAAACATGAATATTATGATAAGAAAATAAGAGAAGTGGCCAAATAATAGTCCAACAATTCCTCCATGAAAGGAATTCCTATAGGAAAATTACTCGATCAAACTTCTGAAAATATATTTTACCTCCAACATGAGGTAAATCACCTCTTTGTAAACGATCCTATGTTCACCAAGTACATTGAAGCAGATGAAATCTACAGGAGGATGGTAAAGAATAAAATCCGATGAAGAAGCCTAAGAGAAACTATGTGATTTACTGTGACAAGTAACAGTAAAAGAGATTCAAGGTAAAGAGTAAAGAGGACAGGTAACAGCGAAAGACAGAGTTTAAACTTAAAAACAGATTTAAAAAGACAGTCAAAGGTAGCCAGCGTGAAAGAAAAATAGCCAAAGAGATAAAGCAACGAAAGATCAAAGAAAAGGCAGCAGTAAACAAATAAGCAGGGACAGCTTCCATTAGTTAGATATATGTATCTATCTTCTTGCATGAAGATATTTTGTATTCCTTGAATAATTTCTAAATCATTTTTAGGATATTTTGTATTAGTTTTTGTATAAATACTTCATATTTCAAAGTATTGGGTGTGGATTTATGAACATTTCTGTAGCTGTATTGATCTAAAACTTGAGGATTTATTGTAACATTTTCAAGTAAGTAGACTGGATTGAGTAAGAAAGGCATTGTATTACAGGATTCATGTGTTGATCCACTTCAGTGAAGTATCTTTCAATTGTTCAAATTGTTATTTTCTTAAGTATTCCATAAACTTGTATTTTTTCCAATTTAAATGTTATAACAAGAATACTATTGCAGAAATTGTTTAAGTACACTCTGTTTTGAACTGTTATTCATTTTGATGTTTTCTTCTGATATCTAGATTAGGGAATTCTTCATTGCTCCTTAGTTTTGATTGACCTCTTTCACCTGCACTCATTATCCGGTTTAAGGAATCCTTAAATTCTCCTTTATCCCGATTGAAAACCACTTCACCATCCAGCCTAAAATATTTGAATTTTCTCAGTTACCTTGCCTTGTGAACACTTCCTTTGGACCTTGATTCAATCCTATTTTCTTAACACTTTGACTCCATATCCCAATGGTAAATATATAGTCATATATCCATATAAATCATTAATTCCACCACCAACTCAAATCAAACCAAATCAATCTTACATAACTAGCCTAAAATCAACTAAAAGCAACAAAGTTAAATCATAAAGAGAGAGCCCTCTCTAAGCATTAGGAAGGCTAGATCCTGATCTCAAAAGTAGGTTGATAGTTACCTCTTAGATATTTCTTTAAAAAAAAACAAACATAACAACCCTAGGAATTATGGGAGTGATAACATATTGGTGGCCATACTGGGGAATAATCAGTCTTCAGTTTTAAAATAAACCTTAAAAGAAACACTTTTACTCATCTTTTCACCTTAATGTTGTTTTGGGGTTGTTAGCATTCTTCATTGAAAATTAAAATTTTGGCTTCTAGAAGAACATACTATACCAGGGCTCATCCTGATCCACAACCTACTATAATTGTAGATGATCCTGACAGAATTTTAGGAAAAACCAAAAAAGTAGAAAGTCTAGGGAATACTAGTTAATTAATCAAAGAAAATTCACTGCCAAAAGAACTATCAAGCTTACAAGATATTGAATTCGATTTATCATTTGAACACTCTTTTAGAACTAAATCTGAAAATTCAATCTATGATAATGTAATAGATCTTAATTTCATTCAATTTATTAAAACAAAAAAGGAGACTATTTCACTTGATTCAAATCAACAAGCTCTAGAACCTTTTGATAAACCTGATGCTTTGACTGCAACTTTGATTAAGGATATTGATGAAGCCTATCTTCAACATTCTATTGAATTAGATGCTTTATCTTCTTATACCCCTAAACCTTCTACCATTCCTTCAGAGTCTGTAAATCCATCCTTATATAGTACCACCTCATTTATTATTTCCAATACACTTCATTCCACATAATTGTTCATCCCCAAGCTTCCTACTCAACCTAGAGTTTTATGTCCATCTCCAAACACTTCAAGTTCATTTTCTAGCACTTCTACTACATTTTCTAGTACTTCAACCTCATTTACTGGTACATCTTCTACTGTTCCAACTTCTTCTGCAAGTGCTTCAACCTCATCACCAAGAACCTCAAATTTACCTCCTATCTAAGCTAGAACCTTAGCCATGGCATCCATATATGCTCATTTGGTATTACCAGCTCAATTACATGCCATGCCCCAAGATTACCAAAGTAAAATATTTCAATTTTATGGTACTGGTCAATATAATGCACAACAACATGTTAATAAAATGACTGATTACTTTGAATTGCATGAAATTGATGAAGATGATGTTCAAATGAGACTATTTGCCCAAAATTTAGCAGGAGATGTAAAGAAATGGTTTAAAGCTTTACCTGCTAATAATATAGTTGATTTAGCTGCTTTTCATCAATTATTTACTGATAGATGGGAAAGAAATAAAAACCATTTACAAATATTGTCTGAATATGAAAACATTAGAAGAGCTCCTAATGAACCTGTTTTGGACTATTGTACTAGGTTTAATAGTATTTATAATGCTATTCCAGCAAACATCAAACCTCCACTAGATTTAGCTTTAATCAAATTCCCAGATGGTTTTGATACTGATATGTCATACCAATTGAGAGAGAAACCCTAAAACATTAGAGCATATGCAAAGTAATGCAGTTAGTGTAGAAGCAAACTTATTATCTAAAAGAGTTAGGATGAGAAATGAAAGAAGAGTTACCATCAAGGAGGAATTATCCACATCAGACATTAAAATAGATAGTTTAGAAAATATTATGGAAAGAATAATGGGTATATTAGAAAATATGGAAATAAAGCCATAGTGGGATAATCAACAATAAGGTCCTCAAATCAGAAACCCAAAGTTTAGGAGGAATCCTAACACTGGTAAATCTAGAGAATCAGCACCTGATCAACAAATAATACCACCTTTCCAAGAGAACAATGCTGAAAGTTCTCTCCAAAATTATGAAGATGAAGACACTCAAATTAATTTAATGGGAATAAATGAGGATAATACTATTTTTCTTACCCAAGAAGAACAGGAATTATACATGTTACAACAAAAATAGTTAGAATCTGGAGAGTCTTTTGATTATAAACAAGGTTATGAATTTTCCATTAAAGAAGTTCACAAGAAATATAACCTTAGGAGTAAGAAAAAAATAGAAGCCCCTACTAAGAAACCTGCCCAAACTCAGACCAAGAAAACAGTAGAATCTCCTGCAGCCAAAGTGCGTCAAATTCTCCCTAGAGAAACTTAGGAAACTTCTACTCCAAAGATTATAGCCAGTCCAAAAATTGTAGACATGACACCTGTTGAAACTAAAACTTCAGATACTACTAAAACTTCAGTTGATACTGAAACAACTATTGCTACTAGAACTTCATCTGATACCAAAACTTCATCCGCTACTAAAACAACTATTGTCAAAACTATAGTTGCCACTCCAGCTGTTCCTGACAAGATAATTGAAAGTAAAATAGTGGAAACAAAGACTGAAATACCAATTGCTAATAGAGAAGAGAAAAACACTCAAATTCGAATTGGTAAAGAATAAATCATTCAGTTAGGAAAAACTCAAGTACCATTCAATTTCCAAACTGGGATAGCCAAACTGAAAATATCACTTCCTTTAACAGAACTAGTTAAAAATGATTTATACAAAGCCCAAATCACTGAAACATTGAACATAAGTGAAGGATAAGACTTTGTTAATCTAAATGTTGATCAACCAGAGCTACTATTTAGCCCTGAGGTAAATCGAAAACATCAAGAAGGTGGTGTTCCTCCATTCTACATTGGCTTTAGTATTCATGATCAAATCTTACACAATGCTATGCTAGATTCAGGAGCATCACACAACTTAATGCCAAAGGAAATCATGGAAAAATTGAATCTAGATATCACCAAACCATACAAAGATATTTTCTCTTTTGATTCTAGCAAAGTTCAATGTCTTAGCCTAATAAAAGACTTGTGTGTCACTCTAGTTCAATACCCAGGTAAGAGTATTGTCATGGATATTGTAGTTGCAGATATCCCTCCAAAGTATGGAATGTTATTATCTCGCTCATGGGGAGAGAAATTATAGGGATCTCTACAGTTAGAAATGTCATATGCCACAATTTCAATATTTGGTCAGCCCAAAAAGCTTTACAGAGAAGCTTTAATGAAATACATGGTCACTAGTGTAGAAAACCCCCAAAATTATCCTATTTATTCTCTACATTTTGATATGGATTCTTTCATCTTATGAAATTCAAACACTGGAAAAGACAAAAACACAGTTGTAGAAAAGAAACATAAAGAAGTTGACAATGACAATATATTTCTCGAGTCTATGTCGAACTTAGACTTTGATGGCTCAGTGAACAGACTAGGAGCAGGTGCAGGAGTATGGATTTATAACCTGGAGAATAATCATTCAGAGGGTCATGCCTTTAGGTTAAAATTTAAATGCCTAAATGACATGGCAGAATATGAACCTTTAATCTTAGGACTGCAAACTATATGAAAACTTGGAGCCGAAAGAGTTTCTATCATGGGAGACTCAGAATTGATCATAAAACAAATTAAAGGAGAGTATCTTGTGAATAATGCTAGACTTAGCCAATACATATAAATTGTTCTAGATCTTATTAAGGAACTTATTGAAACTGACTTTGTTGTTATTCCAAGAAAACAGAGCATGCAAGCTCACAGTTTTGCTACTTTTTCTAGTACCTGCAAATTTACTTTTCAGCCAAATCATCAGTATACGGAAGAGGTAAGACATGGGCCAACAATACTAGATAATTTGAAATATTGGCAAATCTTTTCACAAGATTCTCAAATATACAATTTTATGAATGCTAAGGGAGAATTCCAAAACTGTAACATAGATACTGATTGTACAATAGATGACACTATAGATAGTGAGATAGATGTAAATAATTTAAATTTGACTAAACCAACTATATTTACTAAAGTAGAAATAGATAAATTAGAAACTGTAGAAATAGAAGAAATAGAAAATGATCATTCTGAGATTTTAAACCTTACTTTTTGCCTAAGGGATTAGCCCCATTAGAAGATTTGTTTTACTCAAATGATGTAGCTAGAAAACCAAAAATGGAGCCTTTAATATTAGACATTAAATAATGTAACATAGGAACAGAAGAAAAACCTATGCTCATCAAACTATCCAAAGCATTACCTCAAGCTGAAAAGCTGAAATACATAAGTTTGTTTAAAGAATTTCAATATGTCTTTGCCTGGAGTTATGAAGACCTTAAATCTTATGACACTAGCATCATTCAACATAAAATACCCATCAAAGAAGATCATAAACCATTTAAACAGAAGTTTAGGAGAATAAATCTAGTTCTTATACCATTGATTGAAAAAGAAGTAAAAAGGATGTATGAGGCACAAATCATAGCACCTATCAGATATTCTGATTGGGTCTCAAACTTAGTTCCCACTAGGAAGAAAACAGGGGAAATTAGACTTTGTGTTGATTTCTGGAACTTTAACAAAGTGTCACTAAAAGATAACTATCCTCTCCCCAAAATGGAACATATTTTACAGAGGGTAGTAGGGTCATCCAAAATATCTTTACTTGATGGATTTTCTGGATACAATCAAATATTATTTCAACTAGAAGATCAAGCCAAGACAACATTTACTACTACTCTGGGAACTTCCATGTATTTGAAAATGCCATTTGAATTGATGAATGCAGGAGCTACATTTCAAAGAGCTATGGATATAGCTTTTTCCAAGGAGATTCATGAATTTTTAGTCATTTATCTAGATTATATAACAGTATTTTCCAAAATAGACAATGAACATCTAGATCATTTGAGAAGAGTTTTCATTAAATGTAGAAAATTTGGCATTTCCCTGAATCCCAAAAAGACACTCTTTGGACTAGAAGAAGGTAAACTCTTATGACACATAATTTCAAATGAGGGAATTATAATAGATCCAGCTAGAATAGAGGATATTTTAAACATGAGTCATCCTAGAAACATCAAGTAATTACAAACATTCTTAGGTAAAATTAATTTTCTTAGAAGATTAATATCTAATTTAGCAAAACTAATCAGAGAATTGAATAAAATGTTAAAGAAAGATTCAGCACTTAAACTGACTGTAGAGGCTAAACAGCCTTTTGAATCAATCAAACAAGCTCTTACTAAGACACCTATCCTTAGAAATCCTGATTTCAAAAAATATTTTATAATTTTTTCTTTTGCTTCAAGACACACTATTGCAGCAGTATTACTACAAAAGAATGATCAGGTTATGAACAAACCATTGTTTTTTCAGGAAATCCTTAAGAGATGTAGCACTAAAGTACAACATAATGGAAAAACAAGCACTTGTTTTAGTGAAATTTATTAAAAATTTCAGAGTGTACATTTTATACTCCCACATTATTGCATATGTTCCAAATTCAGTAGTAAATGACATTCTGACTCAGAATGGTCCTGATCGTAAAAGAGGCAAATGGATTGCCACTATTTTGGAATATGATATTGAAATAAAGGCTACTAAATTGATTAAAGGCCAAGCTTTAGCCTAACTCATGGCTGAATCGAACTGTACAGCCTTAGATATTAATTTCATTGGTGCCTTAGATGATCAGGAAGAGATGGCGACTCCAAAGATCAGTGAAGATTTTATAGATTCACCTTGGTATTCATATATTATATTTTTTTTACTTAACCAACAAGCACCTCCTGGTTTATCTAGAACTAAAAGTAGATTTTTGAAAATGCAATCAATGAAATATTGTATCATAGAAAATGCTTTATTTTGGAAAGATCATGGTGGCATTTTATTAAATTGCTTATTGAAAGAATAAGCTAATAAATTTATGCAAGAATTTCATTTAGGAGACTATGGAGGACACCTTTACTGGAAATCAACTGCTGATAAAATCTTGAGGGAAAGTTTTTACTGGCCCACTCTTTTTGCAGATGTTAGATAATATGTGACTTCCTGTCATAAATTCCACATATTTGAAGGGAAAAAGAAACTCCTACCATTACCCCTCAAACCTATCTCTACTGAAATTCCATTTCAACAATGGGGTCTAGAATTCATTGTACATACATTTTCTTTCTGAAAAATTTTATCGCATATTAAAAAAAGTAAATAGGGTAGGTCCTAAAATAAAAATCAAAGGACTAAAAGAAAAAGATCAAAAAAAGAATTATCAAGTATAAACCCCACTAAAAAGAGATAAAAATAGATCCTAAAAGTGATGCAAATTAAAATGCCACTACTTTTTACTTTAATTTGCAAATAATATTGTGTGTAGCCTATAAAAAATTCCACAATCCATGATGATCAAACAGTTTAATCTTGATTCATTCATGCTTTAAATTTCATGCTGATAGTTAGAGAATAAATATATGGCCAAACTATCTAATCTTGGCAGATCTATAGTTAGGTAGAGAATAATAAAGAGCTCATCAGTGTAATCTGGGCCATTAGAAGTTATAAGGTTTGAATTATATTAGTTTGCCTATAAAAATAAATAAAGGATCAGCAAGCTCAAATGCACCCAATAAATGAAGAAAAAATGTTAGGGTAAATGATGGGTAGGTAGATTACTTTCACAAGGCATGGAGAGCATCAAATTGGTCATTTCATATCACTAATATCCCCTAAATTCCCCTTCCCCTTGCTTAAAACCCAATTTTCTATTCTTAAAAGCAATTTTCCCTTGTAAAAATATCCCTTTCCCTTCATATTAACTTGTTCTCCTTATTTCACCCATTTTCCCTTCCTAAAACCCCTTTCCCTAGTTAAAAAGAATATTTTCAGTAAAAAAGTAAATTCCCCTTTACTAACCCCCTTTTATAATAAAAACATGCAAAAACACATTTTCTATAGTTTAAAAGTTTAAAATGAATCAGGCCCCACTCTAAAATCCCTCCCCGATATCTTTTAAAAACACATATCCCTAGTTTATTTTATATCCCGCATCATATTCATTAACCCCTCATTCATATTAACCCTGTTTAATTTACGTTCAACCCCTCCACTATATAATCTCCATTCATTTTAACTCCCACTTGAATGTATTTCCTCAGACCCTTTATATTAGTTTAGCATATAGTTTTTATTAAAAGCCATTCCGCTATATCATCCCGAGTCTCACTTTATTTTAAAACCTTGATGTATTATATACCTAATCACCATTATAAATCCTGACCCCTTTATATATTAAAACTTTGCATATGTATTATAACCCCACATTATACTCATTCCCAGTCCCACCTCCTATCAAATTCTCAACATATCCCTCCTATTTGTCCATCCACCCAATTTTTATTCATCAAATCCAATGGCCAATAATAGTTATAGCACTCTCCATTGCCCGACATTTAACACCATCGGGGGGTTGCTAAATGAGTGCTTTCGCAACCCCGCTCCCCTGCTACGTGACAGCCCCATGTTGTATCGCATCCCTCACACTAAAACCATTTAACTACTTTTCACAATGTGAAAACCTCCAAGATGTTTTCTCCTCGTTGCAATGATACCACCCTGCCATTTGAATTTAATCCTGCGCAATAAATTTAACCACTGTTGGTTAAAAAACAATAAAGCCTGCTCTAAAGCCTTTTTCACCATTTTTTTTAAGTATGTATAATAGAAGCCTTGATGACCTATTTCCAAGCTAAAGCAACCACTGCCTACCTGTTTCAAGCTATTTTAGAAGAGAATTCAAGCCTTTTCTACCAGAAGATAGTGTCGACTCAGTCTAAAGCTTTATAAAGACTAGGAAAGCCCCTGTTGCCTCTAGGACCTTCTCTGAAAACTGAAAATTCCATTTCGCAAGTATTCTTGAAGTGTAGAGACCTGTACTTAAGAAATAAAGTAATAAATTAAACAATTAAACAATTTGAAATGGCTTCCCAGGGCATTGTGATTGTTAATCCCCTACAACCTCCTGTTGTTGATGTTGAACATACCCCCCTTGCAGGAAAAGATTTCAAAATCAGTGACACAGTTACTGATTTCAACCTCTTGGACATCCAATGTTGGAGCTATGATAAATCCATTGACCAAGCTGATGATATTTGCCTTTGGGAATCAAATTTACCCAAGTACATCCTCCCACATACTTTCCAATTCCCAAAGATAATCAGACTATGTAAAGACAATTATCTACAAAATGAAAGAACCCTAGTAACCCATAACAAAGACATTTTTCTCACCATTACTACAAAACAAATAAACTAGATGTTGCAAATCCAACCCAAGCTTGATGAAGCCCCTCTGTTTATTGAAACTCTCACTGAATTATATCGAAACTTGACTTTCCAAAGAGGTTTGAAATCTTCCGAACCTTCTTGTTGGGTGTGGAGCCTGATTATCTTGCTTATTTTGTATCACATCATTAGACCCATGTACCTTAATGGCGCGACAACGCTGCCTGTAATTAAACGCTGCATAGGGGGTCAATCTGGGCCATTCATTAGGCGGATGATATGATGGTAGAAGTTATGTTTAGTTTAGGGGATTTTTCCCTAGAAGGTTTTAGAAAATTATATATTATAGAGCAATGCAACACATAAAATATGTGGAAAACACAAGCACACAAAACACATAAAACCAGAGAGGCATAGATATACATGGTTCACCCAGTTTGGGCTATGTCCACCCCAAACAACTAGTCCTTCCTTTCTATTATCTAGCAAAATGAAGAGACACAACCTACAGTAGATCCGCTGTAATATCATATGTTCTCTCTCACAGTCTCTCTATCTATTTCTCGCTCTGAGAATACACATGCAATCCACAGCCGCAATACAATACCCTCATGCAAGAGAGTGGTTGCCTTCTAGGGCAAAAAACCCCAGGATAAACATAACTTCTACCGTCAGATCATCCGCCTAATCAACGGTCGAGATTGACTAGAAATTGCTATACTTTTACAAGGCAATTTTACATTTGTTTTTAGCTTTGGGGGCACTGCCCCCGAAACCCCCCACCAGGGGGAGCTCCATAAAGTCGTAGTTGCACCCCCCTAGACCCCCCAGGTAGCGTTTAATTTTTGGCAGCTTTTCCACCCCCTTAAGTTATAAGGGTTCAACGCTGTGATACAAATAAAAAAGATAATTAGGCTCCACACCCAACAATCTCCCACTTGGAGACCAATTGTAGCAATTGCACCACTGCTTCATTTGTTGGACAATGACTCCTCTTTTGACCTGGTTGTTTCTCATCTTCATCGTCATACTTGAAGACCAACTGAAACTGAGCATAATCTCAGTTTCTCCCTTGTTACAAATTTTGTTAGCATATCTACAGGATTCTGGCTAGATTTCAGCTATATATCTGCAAGATTTCAGCTTCAACTGTCCATATTCCAATACTGACCGTATGAAATGGTACTTGAGATGTATGTGTTTAGTCCTGGAATAAAATGTTGAGTTCTTTGCAAGATGAAAGGCACTTTGGCTATCACTGTATAACGTGCCCATATCATGATTCTTACCCAATCCATCCATAAACCTTTGTAACCAAATCATTTCTTTATTAGCCTCTGTAGTAGCAACATACTCTGCTTCTGTTCTTGAAAGTGCAACAAAACTTTGGATTTTTGAAACCCAACTGACAGTTGTTCCACCTACAGTGAATACATACCCTGTAGTGCTCCTCCTATTATCTCTGTCACCTACCATATCTTCATCAACATATCCCTGTAGAGAAATATTTGAACCGCCAAAGAATAATGCTTGATTTGTGGTACCTGTTAGCACCCGAATTGGACCCCAGGCTGAAAAAGGCAAATCAAGGTAACAACTAAACCACGCACAGCCTTGTAGCTAGCCCTACAAGGAAAGGAGAGGGCTCTCTCCGTAGAATAGATATTCAATGAAACAATAATGAAACTGATTTTAGGCTAGGTATATAAATAGGAAGATTATTTGTAATAAATGACCGAATTTTCAGGGATGTATGGGACAAAAAGGACAACATGAGCTGAGGAATTAAATCAGGATATAGGGTATTTCATCGGGCAAGATAGGCAAGAGACTTAGCAATCTAGTTTGAGATAAGATGGAGTGGAAGGACTGTTGAGAGGCTGAAAAGGGCATAATAAATGGATTCTTTTCAAACAGAAGAAAATACACAGAGTATGAATGTTTCCCCAAATCAGAGCATATAAAATGGATTCTACCTTTCTGACTTGAAAACATTCAACTGGAAATGTTTATGAATGAATGTTGCAACATAACAATGTACATAGAAACGAAAAGAAGAGACATATGCTAAAACTCATACCACATGAATCCCACAAATCAGAGCTGCATCACTTTATTAATTCCCTGCCAAACTGCACAACGGAGCACAGAGCTCGCTATCACACTATTCCCCTACTTCTGAGTTTTGAGACCTCAGACTTTCAGCCCCTTTACAAATGATTGGAATTTATAATAAATAGACATAATTTGTGGGAATATAGATCGATGGGAAGAGGAGGAATCATAATTGAAGATGGAAGACCAAGAGCTCGTAATTTTTTCATAAAGGAAGAGTTGTGTTACATTATTCCTCCTGAAATTTTTGGATATCCAATGCGGAGGCAAAACCTGTAGCGTGGATCCTTTAGAATCATTCCTGAAGATGCGACTGTTACAATTTTATTTCTCGCCTCCTGACGTTTCGATTTCATTTAGTTCTTCATTCTCTGGTCTTTAATAAAATGCTAATAAAATGAATTTATGCTTTTTCGTGAAGGGAAAAATGCGTTTAAATGGGAAAATGGAAGGGAAATGGAGACGGGACCCATATGGAAATCGCAATCGGAGATCGGGCGCAAGAGGGATATATATAACACAGTAATCGCAATCGCAAATCGGGAGGTGGGATGGAGGGGAATGGAGTATAAAATAGTTCCGATGCGATTGAGGGGGGGGAACCCTTTGTACCAAAATTTTGAGTTAACAAGGAAACATGTCCTTTATTATATGAATGGGTAGAAGTACTAATGGTGGGACCCAAGGGCCAATCACAATCGCAAATCGGAAGGGGAAAGAAATTGCAATCGGAACAATCAGGAGGATAGTTGCTATCAGAGGAGGGGATGCGATTCATTGTGAGCCGTCCGATCGGCGGGGAAGATCAATGGTTGTGGGTTAATCGGGGGTGAGCCATCGGTGAGAGTCAATCGAAGGTGGGATTTAAAACAATGCGATTGGAACATTGAGATTGGTGGAGAACCGTTGGATTAGATGATGAGATCGACAGCTTTGGTGTAATCGAGAGTATGTCAATCAGAGGGTGTCAATCATAGAGGGACTTATGGAAGCGCCGATTGCGATGGTGCGATTGGATGTAGGCCGTCTGATCAACAGGGAAGATCGATGGTGCTTTGTCAATCAGGGGATGTGCGATCGGAAGATCGGATCGGGACTTGCGATTGATCGCAATCGAAGGATCGGGGAAGGGACCTGTGATTGATCGCAATCGGAGGATGGTGCGATCAATCGCATCGGGGATTCGAGCGATTGGTTAATCGGGACATACGTGAAATATTTTGCGATTGAACAATTTTTTGCGATTGAGATTTATAACAAAGAACTTTAAACTTTATATCCTAAGGTTTTTATTATATGCGTGGTGGGGAAGTGGTTTATACGGCGGGGTTATATATAATGGAAACTTTGATTTTATAATAAAGTTTCAAGGGTAATGGTGGGGAAGTGGTTTGGGATCGGATTTAATATAATAATGTGATTTATAATCAGAAAAGGGGAAAAATGGAATTTTTAAAGGAAATATAAAACTTTAATAATACAAAGTTTTAAAGGGAAAAATGGGAAATAGGGGATATATGAGGATATAGGGACTTTTACTTCACTTAAGCATAAATTTCAATCCAAAAGTCAGTTTTGAGAGTGTAGTATACCGTTGGAAAGCTCTATCTGGGCTCTTTCTCTTGGATCTACTTTGAAGATTTTCTAGCACTGAACATGCTGTGGAAAAATTCTCTGAAGGCAGGGACGTCACTTTGTGGAGATAACAACTTCTGAATTGTGATTGAAAGGAAAAGTATTATGTTTTCACCTCAAAACCATGTTTTGAGGTGAAAGTTACATCAAACTAAATAAATGATATCTCTGATCTTCCTGGCGCTGTGACTTTGCATTTACTGACTTTCCTCATGACCTTGCTGATATTTATTGACATTTGACTCATTAATTTGACCGTGATGAGACCTTAGATACTAATGAGTCCCATCCTATGACCTACCAATATGATTTTGAGAATGAAGGTGACTAATGACTAATTACCATAGAAAGGAGAATCAGCAAGTACCTCATGAGGGAAAAACTGATGAAAAATTACTACCATAAATGAATCCATGACCTAGCGGAATGGTGAAATTGATTATTATGGGACAACTAATATGCAAATGCAAAGAGTAACTTTTATCACTGATGGCAGTATGACTAGACTGACACTAACAGTACCTCTCAAATATCTAAGAATTCGTTTCACTGCCATCCAATGTTCTTTTCCTGGATTCTTCATGTACCTGCTTACAACTCCCACTGCATGTGAAATATCAGACTTTGTGCAGACCATTGCATACATTAAGCTTCCAACTACTAATGCATATGGAACTTTAGACATATAATCCATTTCTTCTTGGGTCTTTGGGCACATTTTCTTAGTTTGAAATGGCTAGCAAAAGGTGACTAACTAGTTTTTCATTCTGCATATTAAATCTTTTCAACACCTTTTGTATGTACTCATTCTGAGACAGTGTTAATTTGCGATTTTTCCTGTCTCTAGTTATTATCATACCAAGGATTTGTTTTGCAGCTCCCAAATCCTTCATTGCAAATGAATTTGCCAATTTTATTTTGAGGACATTTATTTCCTACATGTTAGACCCTACAACAAGCATGTCATCTACATACAATAACAATATAATATAAATGCCATCATTTTTCCATTTCAGATAAATGCAATGATCGGAGTGACATATAATATTACCTTGTTCATACATAAACTTGTCAAATCTTAGATACCACTACCTTGGAGCTTGTTTTAAGCCATACAAGCTCCTCTTTAACCTGCACACTAATTTTTCTTTCCCTTTGACCTCATATCCTTCTGGTTGTTGCATATAGATCTCTTCCTCCAAATCTCCATGGAGAAATGTTGTCTTTACATCTAAATTTTCAAGATGTAAATCCTTCGTTGTTACAAGAATTAGAATAGTTTTGATTAAAGTCGTATTAACAACAGGAGAAAATATTTCATCAAAATCAATACCTTTATTCTGTGCAAACCCCTTCACCACAAGTCTAGCTTTGTACCTCTATTTTCCTCCATCTTCTTCTTTCAGCCTGTAAACCCATTTATTCTGCAATGTAGTTTTACCTGTAGGCAACCTGACTAAGTCCCAAGTCTGGTTATGCATTAAGGAGTCCATCTCTTCTTCCATGGCTAGCTCCCACTTCTTCCTTCTTTCAACCTGCATTGTTTCTTCATAACATTCAGGTTCACCAGAATTAGTCAACAATAAATAATATAATGAAGGAGAGTATCGTTCAGGGGGTCTACTTATCCTAGTAGATCCTCTAACACTGCTTTCAGGTGTTTGAGGTGCTTTTTGCTGTTGTGGTGGTTGATGTTGTTGTGGCTTTTGATTATTATTATTTTTAGGCACCTTTACCTTTTCTGAGATCTCATCAAGAACTATGTATTCTCTCTTTTTTGCAGATTTGTCCTGATGATGGGTCTTGCCTTAGACCCGAAAAGTAGACTGAAAAATGAGAACTGTGGAGATTCTGAGCTCTGATTCTAAAAATCTACACCACATAAATGTACAATCCATCATGTGTATTCTATGTTTTCTTTTTCCTATTTCTTTTCCTGCCACTGATTTTTATACAATACCTTTTCATTGAATATTACATCTCTTCTCCTAATGATTTTGTGATTTTCATAATCATATAATTGATAACCAAAATCATTAACACCATATCTAATAAAGGTACATTTCTTTGATTTTTCCTTAATCTTTGTTCTATTTTCTTTATTAATATGGACAAAGGAAACATAGCCAAAAGGCTTTAAAAAAGAGTAGTTTACCTTTTAAACTATCCATGCTTCCTTTGGAATACCACCATCCAAGGAACTTGAAGCCCCTTTGTTTATTAGATAAACAATAGTATCTACAACATTTGTCCAAAACTGTAAAGGAAATCCTGCATGCAATCTCATGCATCTTGCACGCTCCATGATTGTTTTGTTCATCCTTTCTGACACACCATTTTCTTGTGGTGTTCTTGGAATTGTCTTCTCTCTGCGAATTCCATGCTCTGAAGAGTACCTATCAAAGTATTTTCTGCAATATTCACCTCCATTGTCTGATCTGAGACACTTCAACTTCTTTCCTGACTCAATATCAACCAAATATTTCCATTTCTTGAAAGTATCAAATACATCATATTTATTTTGAATACAATAAATCCAAGTTTTTCTGGTTGCATCATCAATAAAAGTAGCATAATAACGAGAGCCACCGAGAGATGATACCTGAGCAGGTACTCATACATATGTATGCACAAGCTCTAATTTTTCTCTCTTATTTTCTTTCCCAACTCTAAGAAATCTGACTCTCTTTTGTTTTCCATAAATACAATTCTCAAAGAAATCCAAATCAACATTCTTCAAACCCAGCAACAAATTTCTTGAGTGAAGAATCTTCATCCCCTTCTCACTCATGTGTCTAAGCCTATGATGCCATAATGCTACATCTCCCCCTTTGGAAATTAAATAATTAATAGAGTTAGAAATACCATTGCATAAATACAATGTACCAACATTTTCGCCTTTTGCTATTACCAGGGCTCCTTTGGTGACCTTCCAAGTTTTATCTGTGAAAGTTGTCACACAACCTTCACCGCCTAATTGCCCTATTGAAATCAGATTTTTCTTCAGATCTAGAACATGCCTTACCTCATTTAATAGCCATTGGTTTCCATTCCACTATTTTACAAGAACCTTACCCATTCCAACAATTTTACAAGGTTTATCATCACCCAAACAGACTTGTCCAAAATCTCCTTGAACATAGTCATGAAAATATTTCTTATCAAGTGTGGCATGGAATGAGGCCCCTGAATCTACTACCTATGAATTAGTAACATTTTTGAAAGAAAGGATCAAAGCATCTTGTAACACATCACCTCTCACATTTTCTTCATGACTGTCTTCTTGCTATGTGTCTCCTTCTTTTCCCTTCTGAGATCTACAGTCTTTCTTTAGGTGTCCTTTCTTTCCGCATTTCGAGTGCACTATCCCCAATTTGGAATTGGATATGCCTTTCCTTGATTTAAGGTGATATCCCAAGCTCTTTCCTCTTTCCATTCGTCTTCCCCTAAACTCTTCACTCAAATAATTACCGGGTGTCTCACCGGAGTTTTTCTGTCGAATTTCCTTGCTAAGGATAGCACTAACAACATCATCAAACTTTAAAGTACTAGATCCAGAGACAGAGTTACTAATGGCCATAACTAAACCATTCCAACTTTTTGGCAATGAGCACAAAAATAACAAAGCTCTAACTTCATCATAAAATTTTACCCCTATAGAACTTAACTAACTGGTAACTGTATTAAAATCATTTAAATGGTTTGCAACAGATCCACCTTCTGACATCTTCATATTAAATAAAAATTTCATAAGAAATACCTTGTTTGAAGCCGAGGGTTTTTCTTATAGTTTCGCCAATGCCTTAATCAAACCTTCTGTTGTTGTATCCTTCGAAATATTGAAGACTACCAATGTCGTTAGGCACAACCATACTGTTCTGAGTGCCTTTCTATCGAGAATCTCCCATTCTTCATCTTTTATAGCCTTTGGCTCTTTGTTTTTCCACTCAATGGTAGGTACAAATCTTTCTAATACATATGATATTCCATCTGCATCTTCTACAGCGGGAAGTTTTGGCCGTTAAATTTCTTGACCCTAAATTTACCATCTTCCGCCATTGCTCCCACTCAAACCCGGAACCTTTTTTTCCTGCGAGTTTATCATCCAAATAGACCTTCGACTCGAATACCAGTTGTGAGAAAATTATATATTACAAAGAAATGCAACACATAAAATATGTGAAAAACACAAGCACACAAAACACATAAAACTAGAGAGACACAGATATAAGTGGTTCACCCAGTTTGGGCTATATCCACCCTGAACAACCAGTCCTTCCTTTCTATTATCCAAAAAAATGAAGGGACACAACCTACAGAAGATCCATTGTAATATCCTATATTCTCTCTCACAGTCTTCCTATCTGTTTCTCGCTCTGAGAATACACATACAATCCGCAGCCGCAATACAATGCCATCATACAAGAGATGGGTTGCCTTCTAAAGAAAAAAACCCTAAACTAAACATAACTTCTACCGTCAAATCATCTGCCTAATCAACGATCCAGATTGACTAGAAATTACTATACTTTTACAAGGCAATTTTACATCTGTTTTTAGTTTCAGAGGCGCTGCCCCCGAAACCCCCCGCTAGGGGGGCTCCATAAAATCATAGCCGCCCCCCCTAGACCCCCCAGGTAGCGTTTAATTTCGGGCGGCGTTGCCACCCCATTAAGGTACAGGGGTCCAATGCTGTGATACAAAATAAACAAGATAATTAGGCTCCACACCCAAAAGAAGGCAACCCCTCACTTGTATGAGGGTATTTTATTGCAACTGTGTACTGTATGTGTATTCTCAGAGTGAGAAACAGATAGGGAGAATGTGAGAGAGAACATAGGATATTACAGTGGATCTATTGCAGGTTGTGTCTCTTCATTTTTATAGATAATAGAAAAGAAGGACTGGTTGTTCGGGGTGGAAGAAGCCCAAACTGGGTGAACCACGTATACATGTGTCTCTCTGGTTTTATGTGTTTTGTGTGCTTGTGTTTTCCACATATTTTATGTGTTCCATTACTCTGTAATATATAATTTTCTAACACTTTTTTCCTTCATCAGTTGAAACCCAAAAGAGTAACCCTCCTTATTCAACCTCAATTTTTCTAGAAAGGACTGGACAAATTGTCACAATGTTGTCTTGTATATTAGGATACTTCATAGATGAGTATGTAGATGCTTCAATATTAGGTTTTATGGTTTTTAAACTTCCATGGTTATAGTTATTGTAATCAGAAATTGGATTATCCACAGTATCATAGAAGACTTGTCGACGTTTTGAATTCCAACGAGGATCCATCTTCAGGACGAGAAAGAATGAATGAAAAATTTTCTATCTATTTTCTACCCAGGACAACCTCCATCTTTCACATTTAACTTTGTTCAATACTTATCAGATGCCATCCATGAGAAACTAGTTAAATTACCTGAAGAAGGATTGTTTAAGTATTCTTCAGTGTTGTTTCATTTATTCCTATACTTCTAATCTGAAAGGTTTGCAGTTAGCCTTAAAAAACTGGACACTGAGGGTAACCCCCAATTAGTAGTCTTCTAGACTTCCTTAATGAGGAAAGATTCCAAAGAGTTCACATACAAGGACTTCATTTATTCATTTATTCATCCAATTGTTAATATGCTAAGTAGTAGCAGTGAACCTAGGATTAGTGAAGAAATAAAGAAAGTATTTCAGTTGTATGAACACAGTAGAATAGGAGAATGTTATTTATATTAGAACCACACTGAAATTAGGGTATATGGATGTCAACTCACTCCATATAAGATGCCCAAATACCTCCCAATGAGGTTGTTTTCACTAGAATATATCAGGCAGATCCCAAACTCTGATGAAGTGAATTTCTTATCAGCAAAGAAGAAAAGACAATTTAAGATTAAAAACTAGATTGGTCCTTTCATTTGCAATAACAGGAATGCTGGTCAACAAGAAGAAAAATACTTATAGGAATTCAAGTTCAATGCAAGTTTCAAATGGCAGTATGATCCTTTGGGAGTTATCAACAAACTAAGAGTCAAATTTAAATTAACTTCTTTTGTCCATGAGTCTAAGCCAGAGATTGAAAAGTACTCCAACTAGTCAGAGTGGTTGGAAAATACTTTGAAAGATGTAGAGAAGAAATTTGAAACCGGCTCTGCCTTGCAAACTCCAGCCCCACAAGGTAGGAAATCCAAGAGAGCAAGAGAATAAGGATCATATTGAGCTCAAACCACTACTGAAACTAAATTCAAACTAATATATAGGAATAATCCAGAGGAGGCCATAGAGATTATCAAGCTTCTAAATGCCAAGAACAAACAGGAATTAGAAGAATTTGGAATCAGTGATAGAACTGAAACAATCCTAGAGGTTGAAAAGGTAATTTCTAAAAGAAACTTGATGACACAACTTGAAGACAGATGCCAAACAATGGAGCTAGCAATAAACAGGTTCATTGTCAAATTTTATGTTTTGAAGTAGAAAGGTCTACCTAATACATTGGTGATTAATGACAGATTGATGAAACATGAATATTGTGACAATAAAATCAGATAAGTGGCCAAAGAACAGTCCAACAATTCCTCCATGAAAGGAATTCCTACAGGAAAAATACTCTATCAAACTCTTTTGAAACTCTCTTTTACCTCCAACATGAGGTAAATCAACTCTTTTTAAATAAGCCTGCTTTCACCAAGTACACTGAAGCAGATGAAATCTACTGGAGGATGGCAAAGATTAAAATCGCAGATGAAATCCCAAATGAAGAAGCCTGGGAGAAACTATGTGATTTATTGTGACAAGTAACAGTAAAAGAGATTTAGGGTAAAGAGTAAATAGGAGAGGTAACTATTAGGTCCCTATATTACTAGCATAGTCCCTTATTTTTTTAGTGTAACCCTCATATTGTTATTATTGTTCCCTTAAATTATTATTGTTAGGTCGGCTAGGATTACATTCTGGCCCCATGGACTCCTATATATTTAAAGGAGGTTTTGTAATTTGCATCATCCAAGAATTGTTCATTCATGTAATGTATTGGATGTTACCCCCTCGAAGTGGCTTATTTCTAAGGCGTTGGTATCTCTTTCCTTCTATTTTTGGAGCTCGTTTCACAACATTTGGTATTAGAGCTTTGGAATCTAGGGTTTCGCTACTCCAAACAGGTCATTGTGACATTTTTGCTATAACTTGTTTTCTACGAAGGTTTAGAAGCTGAAATTTTAGAGTGCGAAGCGGAAATCCTGAGGAACATTTTTGCAAAATTTTAGAGCTTGGTTCGAAATATTTTCGGAGATATGATCTATGGAAGTTAGGGCTTTTTGTAGGCTCCTAAATTTCACTTAAAAAGGTCATCGCGGAATTTTCGCTATAACGTTTTTTCTACAAATTATCAGAAGCTGGAATTTTTAGAGTGAAAAGATGAAAACCTAAGGAACATCATCGCAAAGTTTCAAAACTTGGTTCACAATATTTTTGGAGATATTATTTGTGTAAGTTAGGTATTTTTCAGGCTCCCGAATTTCATATCAAAGTGGTGATCGTGGGAAAATATTCATAACTCTCTCTCTGAGCATCAGATTAGAATTCTGTCAAAAGTGAATATAATTACATGGACAGTAGTTTCATATCTATAAATTTTAGAGCCAAAAGAGAAAATAGTGACACGTGGCAAGTCATACAAGTTTGATCTACTAAACCAGTCCATAATTAGGTCATTGTGGGAGATTGGACATAACTTTTCCTTGAAGAATCCAAATCAAGTTAGACCTGTGGCATTTGAAGGAAGATTCAGAGGACTACTACAGGGCTGAATTTCAAATATTGAAGATTTGCAAGTATAGAGATAAGTCAATTTCAATATAGAGCTCCTAAAAAGCAAGTAAAAGGTGTGTATTTTTTTTTCGAATTGCATAAGTCTTGTTTGAAGAATCAAGTTGAATTGATTCCAAGGGCATATTGTAGAATAGATATTAGTATTGGATTCTAAAATAGCCCCTAAAAATAATTCAACACCATTAAGCCTTTAGAAGGCTCTACTATGACTCATGAAGATGAATAATGGCAACATGACATATCAAAATTACAAGAGCAAGTGCAACAAATTTCGCTCTCGCAAAGAGCAACAAAAAATGACATGGAATTTTTGAAGAAACATGTGGAATCTAAGATGGATGGTTTGAAGAATTATATGGAAGATAAGATGGATGGCATGGAATCTAGCATGGAATCTAAGATGGATAACATGGAAGCTAAGATGGAAAAACATGAAGAATGATCTAAAAGCAGACATGGAAGGTTTGACAAAGTTGATACAAGAAATGTTTCTTAATGGTGAAAAGATAGTAGAGGAAACTCATGATGAGAACAAAATAAATGTTAATCGTGATTTCATAAACTCTAATGTTGGCGGGAAGAACCACCATATTCCAAAAATGGATATGAGGAAGTTTGATGGAAAGGATCCTGTAACATGGATACTACAGATGGAGCAATATTTTGATCTCTATAACGTGTAAAACACACAAAAGGTATGCATTGCAACTTTACATTTAGAAAAAAATACATTTGTATGGTATCGATGGCTTTGCTCCCGTAAAAAAATTGTCACTTGGTCAATTTTTACGGAGGAAATGATAGCACATTATGAGGATAAAAAGAGAAACACTTTCTTTAGCCAATTGATAAATCTCAAACAAAAGGGTTTAGTGGGGCAGCACATTGAGGACTTCCAAAAATTGAATATAAGGGTAACTCATATTCCAGAGGAACACAGGATTGATCTCTTCATAGGCACTTTAAAGGATAACATCCAACATGAAGTTCACGTTTTGGAACCTGATTCATTGGAGAAGGCATTCAGGTTGGCAAGAAAAATTGAATGTAAAATTATGGCGACAAGGAAGCCTGCCACTCACTTCTATAAAGAGGGAAGTGTTGCTACTCCTAGATTTCCACAACCTACAAGGTTGACACCACAACAATTGGAAGAAAAAAGAGCAAAAGGGCTTTGCTACGGTTGTGATAGCAAATACACTAAAGGTCATAAGTGTGCTGAGAAGAAATTATTTTACATAGATTGTGAAGAAGAAGAAGAAAATGAACAAGAAGAGGATATACAAGAGGAACCAACCCTAGAAGAGGAAGAAATGAGTCTGACCATATCGTGTAATGCATTGGTAGGAATTACCACTCCTAAAACTCTCAAGATAGAAGGACATATCATGAAGAAAAAGGTAATAGTGTTGATTGATTCAGGTAGTACCCATAATTTTATTCATTGTAAGGTAGCCAAGGAATTGAATTGTTTCCTATACCCAGCACCAGAATGTCAAGTGATGGTTGCAAATGGAGGAACTATAAATTGCTCTTGAAAATGCCATAATATCAAGCTAACCATGGGGGAATATGTATTGACTAGTCCAATGCTTTCCATTCCTATGGGAGGTGCTGATGTTGTACTAGGAGTACAATGGTTACAATATTTGGGGACGGTAGCTTTTAATTTTCAAGAAATTTTCTTGAAATTTTTTTCAGAAGGAAAGGAAGTCGAATTATGGGGTATTGCAGGGAATTTGGGAAAGATAATAAGCTCTAATGTCATGACAAAGCTTCTAAAGAAAGAACAACGAGGCATAATTACACAATTATGCTCACTAGAAGTTCCAACATCAAAATCATCTATTTCTGCAGATCTCCAAAAAGTCTTGGATAATCATTCCAAGGTTTTTGAAACTCCAAAAGGACTCCCACCTATTCGTGATCATGATCATGCTATTCATTTGATTCCAGGAAGTGTTCCTCCAAACATCGGGCCTTATAGATATCCTTACTTCCAAAAGAGCGAAATTGAACGTATGATTGCAGAAATGTTAGAGGCGGGTATAATTCAACCTAGTCAAAGTTCTTTCTCTGCTCCTGTAGTATTGGTACACAAGAAGGATGGATCATAGCACATGTGTCCGGATTATAGGGAGCTCAATAAGCTCACCATTAAAGATAAATTTCCCATTCCGGTGATTGATGAATTATTGGATGAATTACATGGAGCAATTTATTTTACCAAGTTGGATCTTTGTTCAGGATATCATCAAATTAGAATGAAGACTGAAGATATTCCAAAAACAGCATTTCGAACTCATGAGGGTCATTATGAATTTTTGGTCATGCCTTTTCGCCTTACCAATGCACCTTCTACATTTCAAGGGTTGATGAATTCCATTTTCAAACCCTTCCTTAGAAAATTTGTGCTAGTATTTTTTGATTATATACTAATCTATAGTAGGTCTTGGAAGGATCATGTTGAACATGTTGACAGGGTGCTCAAACTATTGCAAGAGAAACAATTATATGCAAAAACATCCAAATGTTTCTTTGGAGTACAAGAGGTGGAATATCTGGGTCATATTGTATCTCACGAGGGTGCTAAGGTAGACCCTAACAAAATTAAATCCATTAAGGAATGGAAAGTCCCCACAACCATAAAGAAATTGCGAGGATTTCTTGGGTTAACAGGGTATTATCGCAAGTTTGTTAAGAATTATGGGAGAATAGCAGCACCTCTAACAACATTATTGAAGAAAGATGCATTTTCATGGACTCTTGAAGCAACTAAGGCCTTTGAACATCTTAAAGGGGCAATGTGCCTAGCACCGGTCTTAGCTACGCCAGACTTCACAAAAACCTTTATTGTGGAATGTGATGCCTCAGGAAATGGAATTGGTGCAGTTTTAATGCAGGAAGGAAGACCCATTGCTTTTGAAAGTCGTCCAATCATAGGAAAGTATTTACAGAAACCTATTTATGAGAAGGAAATGTTAGCAATACTACATGCACTAAAGAAATGGCGAACTTACCTAATGGGAAGACACTTCAAGGTAAAAACTGATCATGATAGTCTTAAACACTTTTTGGAACAAAGACTATCGTCAGAAGAACAGCAAAAATGGGTCACAAAGAGGTTGGGTTATGACTTTGAAATAATCTACAAAAAAGGAAAGCTGAATGTTGTTGCAGATGCACTCTCAAGAAAGAATGAAGAGGTGGAAGCATTGCTTTGTGCCATTTCTATTATCCAACCAGATTGGATAACTGAAGCAAGAGATGAATGGAAGAAGGACAAAGAAGTGTGGACACTCTTTCAAAATTTGCAGCCAGATCCTAGTACATCTGATACATTTAGTTGGAAAAATGATTCCTTATGGTACAAAGATCGCTTATATATTTGTAAGAATTCCCAACTAAAACAAAATATTCTTTTGGAGTTGCACACTTCTCCTTTAGGAGGACACTAAGGATTTTTAAAAACTTACCACAGGGTGAATAAAGATTTTTTTTGGGATGGCCTTAAATTTGATATTCAAAATTTTGTGGCGGAATGTTTGGTTTGCTAGCAGAATAAAGTTGAGACAATTAAGACCCCGAGTCTTCTACAACCTTTATCCATTCCAAGTCAATGTTGGGAGGAGATTTCATTGGATTTTATCATATTTTTGCCTAAGTCTGAAGGAAAGAGTGTCATCATGGTGGTAGTTGATATACTTACCAAGTATACAAATTTTTGTGCTTTATTTCATCCATTTAAAGCAAGTACAGTTGCTACTACATTTATGGACACAATTCAAAAGTTACATGGAAACCCAAGGGTTATTATGAGCGACAGAGATCCCATTTTTACTAGAAATTCTTGGATGGAGTTATTTTATTGTTTGGCTACTCAATTAGCTCTTAGCTCATCTTATCATCCTCAATCCGATGGTCAAACTGAGATAGTAAATAAATGTTTGGAAGGATATCTTTGTTGTTTTTTATCTGATAAACAAACACAATGGTTCAAGTGGTTACCTCTCACTGAATGGTGGTATAACACTTCCTTCCATACTGCAGCAAAAATGACCCCATTTATGGCACTTTATGGATATCATCCACCATCCATCACATCATCTTTAAGAGAAAATTTTAAGGTTCAAGTAGTGGAAGATCACATCGAGCATCAGCAAGAAGTTCTCCAACTCTTAAAGGATAACCTGAATTTGTCACAAAATCGAATGAAGCAACAGGCGGATCAACTTATCGGGGATAATTTTAGGGGCGAATTTTAGCCCAAAGGCGAAATTTAAGGGGTTTTAGATTTTAGAGGGGCAAATGTTATGATTAACATAGGTTTCAATGATTGTTTTAAGTTGTTAGGGATGATCTCAAGTCATATCAAAGGAATAGATTTTGAGTGGATACTTTAAAAAGACCTAAAATATCAAATCTAGCCACCTATCATAATTTCTCTAAGTCCGCAGCAATTTTAGTACAAAATTAACAATTTTTGTTGTGGAAACACCTAGTAATTCCATAGAAAAAATGACACTTGTAAAACTAAATGTGTTACGAAAGTTGTGTCATCCTATAATGGTTTTCTGCATAACGATGAGTGGTTAAAATTTGAGGGTTTCGAGGTCATGCTGTCAGAGTAGAGTCATCATTTGAAAGTTAGGCATGTTTTAGCGTGAGCCATCATTTTCTAAATAAATCCCATCCCATTTTTCTTTTCAAATTCATCCCTCATTCCTCACACTTTCTTTCCTTCTTTGTAAGATTCTACCAAAGGATCTTTCTATCATCAACATCTCCCGTAGAATTCCTTTTTCATGCCAGCGCTCCTCTACCATAACATCTTGCTATCATCAAAGGTTTTTCTTGAACAGATGTAAATACATGAAGAAGGCCACTGCTGCAGAACAAGAAGAAATGACTACACCAAATAAAGTTAATAAAGGAGATCTTCCATTCAGGTACGAGCTTACAATTCCAAGTTTAATCATGGAAGATCCATATTTTGTTGAGGTCTTTACAAGAGAAGGTTGCATTCAGTTCTGTCAAAGGTTACAAGGTCATCACAAACAAGTCTCACAAGATTTCGTACTCAATTTAAAAGGTACATATACAAAGGTCGGTTTTCTTCATGTGCCAATTTCACTTGATAGCATTTCTAAAGCAACAGGGATCCCGAGGACCAGAGAAGAATGGTTTAAAGCTACCAAGTTTAACTTGAAAATTTGTGATGATTATCTAAATCCTAAACATGTAGGGATAAATATGGCTATAGGGATTCCCAAAATATGACTTATAGATAGCTATTTTAAATTATTGACAATCATACATAAATACTTTACATGTGAAGGTAGATTCAAAATAATCTGCATGTATCACTTCAAGTTGTTGCTTCATTTTACAGGGAAAAAGTTGATAGATATTTCTTTTTACCTTTTTAGAAGTCTTCGAAAGATGGCAGACAAAGCACAAGGAAGACCTGAAAGAAGTGAAACTTCCATATTTCAGCATGGATTCATCAAATTACTAGTGTTGGAATAATTAAGTAAACTAGATAGAGACTGGGCATCTTTCTTGTTTATGAATGGGTATGAAATGTATGTTTTATATCCAAGGAAAGCCTCTAAACTCAAAAATTCTTCTTCTAGGCAAGAGCTAAGTGCCACTGTAGAATTAGAAGAGAATCAACAAGAAGGTTTAAAATATACAGCTAAAGACGTGGCAGAAGAAGCTAATTTCATCCAAGAGACATCACCACATCCAACAACTAGCAGGAAAGCTAAAAAACATGTCATAGATAGTAAGACCAAACCTGCAGCAAAAAGGTATAAAAGAAGCACAAAGAAAATTATTGGATGTAAAGGCAGGCTTGTAGGCATCTTAGAGGCTATAGACATTGCAGAAACCCCTGTAGTGAAAGTAGCTGAGGTAGAAGGATCCAAGGCCAAAGGGAAGGGATTTCTAGCCAAGAGATAGATTTTTCTTTAGAAAATTCAGGTTTTCTTTTAAAACCTAGAAAGCCTTTCACTAGATCACAGATTTCTGAAACTATTACTGTTGGAAATAAGCAGCAGAAGGAAGATAAAGTAAAAAGGGTAGCAGTGCAAGAATTCATAGTCATATATATTATTGAGAAAGATGTTACTAAAGAAAATAAAGGTCAATCTAAAAGAAAGATTCAAAATAAATCTGAAGAAGATTCTCTAAAGGGACAGATTAAAGACAAGGAAGAAACATTCAAATAGAGAAAGGGAAAGGAAAAAGTCATAGAGCAAACCAAAAAGGAGATTCTTGAAGATCAGTTAAGAGAAATTAAGGAAGAGTTGTCTCAAACAAAGAGAGAGCTGGAAAGATACAAATAATACAGACAAATGATAGATGAGGTGGAAAATAAAGTAAATGACCAGCTTAGTCATTTTGAAAAGTCTGTTGGAAAAGTAAAAAACTTGTTGAAGAAATCACAACCTTTACGCATCATGATGACATGCACAAAGAAGAGGAATTTATGGTTATAGGCAGAGAGGAGAAGTCTTCAAATACAAGTCAAAGAGTTGAAATAAAATATGGAGATGATGAAGTCAAAATTAGAGAAGAGAGATTTGGAAAGAGGAACTATTGAGAAAACTATTAAAAATGCTCATGAAGAAAATGTTGGTAAATAAGAAGGTAACAATGGATTATAGACCATTTTTGTATTATATTATCATACTTTATATGCAGGTATATTCATGGATCCTTTCAGCCTCAAATCCTAAGTTTTTTGAAGCCTCTGATAGGTTAGGAAATTCCGCAGTGTGTGCCCAGCTTGAAACCCATTTTCTGTTGTGCAATTTCTGAAGGATTCTTTTTGGTTTCAAGGTACTTAAACTGATAGGGATGAAAAATTTTCAGGGTTTTTTTAATTATTTTTTATCACTTAACATCATCAAATGGTCAAAAATAGTAGATTATTACCACATATCACCTTTTTTTTTGTCCTACGAAACTAGCTACTAAAGTAGCCCAAAACTCTGTTTTGACAACAATGTTAATTTTGGTGCTCAATTTTGGAAGAAGGATAAGGGTAAATAGATATTTTAAAGTTTTTTTACATGAGAATGACAAAGATTATTGGGTAAATTACAAAGAGTATCAGATTATTGGTTTTCTGAGTGGAGATATTTTGTTAAGGATACAGTTCGAAGATACTACTTCACTATATTGCCATATCATCGAACTGACAACTCCTTAATAGTTGGCAGAGTAGCTCCATGAAGACAGTTAGAGTATTAATGTCTTGTTTATGGCCAGCATGGTTGAAATACATGATTCCTTTCAAGGAATATTTGGACCATCTTTATTTTAAATGTAGTAAATAGGTGTTTGAGTCATACCAGGACTCTACCTCCTAATTCGAAAGGTGTCAGTCCTAGTTTTAAAAAATCTAGTTAGTGGTTAGATTTGATGTCAGTAATAGAGTTTAATGGCTTAGCTACTTGGAAGATTGGATGTAAAGGCTAGATGCATATAAGTAGTAAGTACTTCGAGGTATGAAAGGTTGGAAAATGTTATCTGAGTAGACTACTTTTCTAAAGCTTTGGGTTTATTGATATATACAGTGATAATACAAATTTCCTTCACCTAAGATTCTTAGTGTATTTCAATGAGTTTTATGTCCTATCTTTGAAATGTTTTTCTTCCATATTCTTAATTCTTATTACTCAAAATTCATGGATGTTCATGCTCTGACTTCCTTTAAGTAGTATGCTATGGTCAAATGAGTTTTAGGTTGAACAAAACATGGATGAGTTGTCCAAAGCTGCAGAATGTCATGAGAAGCATCAAACAAATCATGTCTTCTTTGACCCTATAGCTAACTACATGAAAGAGTTCTACAGTCTAGATTTCCAGTTATGTTTTTATTATGAAGGTTAGTTACATCTCATGTTGCCTTGGTCATTTCAGTATCATATTTGTTTTTGGTTCAAGCGCAATCAAGAGATTCAAGTGTCATATCAGATCAATGTCTAGCTTCATTGAAATTTTCATGTTCCTTGAGTTACAAATGGAGATTGCAGCTGATAGGGTAGGTAGGAGTGTGTGAATAAGCTCAAAGTTAACTGAGCATCTTTTCAATAGGTACATATTTGGTTCTTCTATAGTGATCATCAAGCTTGAGCCCGAGGTGAAGGCCATAAGATTTTGAAGTAGCCTTGCAAAAAGTTCAGATTTTTTATTCTAAAGGATGAATGGCACTAGAAATAAAAGGTTCTTTCGTATACCACAGGGGCATACCATCCCAAGTGGAGCCACTATTATCACACCCTAAATTTTCAAAATCATAACTTGAAATGTGTCATGTTTGTCTTTATATTGGTTAGGTTGCATAACATCATGAAATGATAAATTTTATGATTAACATAGGTTTCAAGGATTTTTTTAAGTTGTTAGGGATGATATCAAGTCATATCAAAGGAACATATTTTGAGTAGATACTTTAAAATGACCTAAAATATCAAATCTGGCCACCTGTCAGAATTTCTCTGAGTCCACAGTGATTTTAGTACAAAATTAACAATTTTTGCAGCGGAAACACCTATTAATTCCATAGCAAAACTGACACTTGTAAAACTAAATGTGCTATGAAAGTTGTGTCATCCTATAAGCTTTTCTTCATAATGATGAGTGGTTAAACTTTGATGGTTTCGAGGTCATGCTGTCAGAGTAGATTCATCATTTGGAAGTTGGGCACGTTTTAGCATCAACCATCATTTTCTAAATAAATACCATCTCATTTTTCTTTTAAAATTCATCGCTCATTCCTCACACTTTATTTCCTAATTTTTAATCTGCTACCAAAGGATATTTCTATGATCAACATATCCCGTATAAATCCTTTGTCATGCCAGCCCTCCTCTACCATAACAACTCGTTGTCATCAAAGGTTTTTCCTAAATAGGTGTAAATACATAAAGAAGGCCACCACTGCAGAAAAATAAAAAATGAATACACCAAATAAATTTAATAAATGATTTCTACCATTCAGGTACAAGCCTACAAGTCCAATTTTAATCATGGAAGATTGTAATGTTCCAGATCTGGAATTTCTACAACAGTGAGAATAACCTAAGGTATTCCAGAGTTTGAGATGCATTAATATGCCTTATAACAGATTTCCAGTGAGATATCATTCAATTAAATTATCATTCAGCAGCTTATCACTCACTTTGGACTCAAAAGGTTGGGGAAAAGAAGTGATTTTGGCCCTAAAAAGAGTGTATTCGGGTATTTGCGTAAAAATAAGGTGGGATGACGTTTGGAAATAATAAATTAGGCTATGAGGGACCTATTCTCTGAATTTCAGCTCAAAACAATAATTCTAGCTATGTTAAACAGTTCCTCCTTCCCCAACTAGGCTTAAAAACCCTGATTTCCCATGGCTTAGATTATGTAGAAATTTTTTGAAGCATGGATAGCATAATTTCTGAGGGTTTTAACTGAAATAATTCTTGAACATAATTATGGAAACTTATAATATGACTCAGATGATTTACTTTAAGAAAAACATATATTTACATAAAGAAAGGCCTCAAAATGAGGTGTTGCAACCATGGAATGAGACAGAAGAGCTGAACAGCGTGATTTTTAGGAGCATGAAGCTTCTTATTATTTATTTATAGATCTAAAACAAATTTTTACATGAAAATATATATCTATAACAGATCCAAAGGCCAAATAGGCTCTTTATTACACTCCCCTTGGGGATCTCAGCAAATGATCAACAACAGTGACTAGATTTGAGATCTAAGTCACAGTTCTGCAACAATATTAAAAAAATCTGCAGTAAATACATCAGAAAATGAATAATATCTGAAGGGTACATGGATTGGTTGGCCAATCCATGGATCACCACAGTGAAAGGAAGGATCCTTTCCACTAGAGATCTCTCCTACAGGAGAACTCCAAAACCCCTGCAACTCTGCTCCTCAAGAATTACGAAATTCAGGGAGAGGAACTATGTTTTTAATGATAATATACACTTTGGCCTGATGCCAAGATCTGATACTGAATCACAAGCTGTGGATACACTCTTCCAGGAGGTTAAAAGACACACTCACTGAGAAGAGGTTCCAATATAAGCTAGATCTTGCAGATCTAGAGTTCCACTTGTTGTAGCTCACTTAGACAATGAAACCCTCACTAGATTTACGCTACCAAATAGAGGTGTAGCTTGGCCATATGCTAGATATTGGAGAAGAAGCACAAACCCTCCAAGAGCTACTCAATGGAAGGATGGAGAATTCCCCAATAGGAGATCCTCACTAGTCTCTTGCTAAACAACCCAGAGAACTAGAATTTGTCTAAGCAGACAAATTCTTGAAGATAAAATACATTCAATAACCTTTTCATTGAGCCTCCTCCTTCCTTTTATAAGATGAGTTTGTTCAAAGCCCTAAACCACCTTGAATCACTTAACCCCTTTCACATGAGGTCCTCCTTCTAGAACTGCGTTGTCCCTTTAGGAGATACATTGAACCTAGACAGCGATGTAGATTTGGTCCTGTTGACCCGGTCAAGTGGCTCAATCCTGTTCACACACAAGTGGATTTTATTAAGAAAGCCCTGATTTGTCTCTGTTCACATTGGGCATTGATTTATTTTTATGTCTTAGGAGTTTTTCATGTCCTCCTTTACATTTTATTCATCAAAAAATAAAATTAAAATAGAATGAAATGTTCCTATTAGCTTGGGCTAATTAGGAACATTACAGTCCTCCCTCCAAAATTGTTGCTTGTCCTCAAGCAACTGTAAGGTGAGTGCTGCAAAATATCCTCCTTGGTGACACCAACATAAGACAAGCTTCCTCCATAAGCCAAGTGCTCACCAATCCATCCATGTCTTGCTCCTCCAAGGTTCTCATGAGATGCAAATAGCTCATCCCATAAGGAGACAATAGATCATATGAAACAAACATGGTTTTCCCCCATTCTCTCTCTGAAACAAGAAAACATGAAGTACATGGAGAGTATCCATCCCATGAGGCACATGCCATCCTTCCTCCTTTCTCCATACATCCCCATAAAATTATAAGCACATTATCAAGATAGGGAATCAAAAAAACGTGCTTGAAAACAGAAAATTGCACATATGGAGGTGGGTCATAGTCCCACATGTGGAACCAACACAAGGCATCCCCTTCTTGCATCAAATTTAGATATGGTAAGTGGTTTCCCCACCACTTAATTGCTGCCCACACCATATCATCATGGCTGAAAGTGTGATATATGTTTGGTGCTTTGGGGAAGCACCCTTCATTTTTCAAAATCTCCCTTTTCTTCTCAAGGGAGTGACCTAATTCAGAAATTTTTGGGGCCCAATATTGGCCAAGAGTCTCACATGATATAACACTCCTCCTTGGAGTCATGGCCTGCAAAAACATGGTGTAATAGTACATGAAATCATAATATAAAACATATGTAACATGATCATTTTTTTCACCAACAATCCTCCTCCCATCAATGGAGTGGTGCATGGATATATTCTCTTCCTCAAAAGAATAAAGAGTGAGCTGATTTGACTCTTCCTTTTTGACCCCTTCCATGCCAAGGGTGTCATGTGGAAATTTTACCTTCCCATGCTGCTTCAAATCATAGCATAATAAGTGTCCATCCCACCACCTAGTTGCTGCAATAAGCTTCTTCAAAGCTTGAAAATGGTGGAGGATAATAGGTTTTGGCTGAATATGATTCAAATAACACATGTTATGCTCCAAATTCTCCCATGTGAGATACTTCTCTTCGTGAAAAAAATTCAATACATGGCCCTTTGTAAAAAGAAACAAGATATACAATGTAGTAGCCATGTAGTGTTTTATCCTCTTCTTGAAGTATGAACAGATATGGGAGATTCCATTCCCCATGAGCACATTCACCCAATGTGTCATCCCTCCTTCCATGTTTGGAGTATCAATATAATGATATGAACAATTCTTCTTATGCCAACTCATGAGAAGGTTACAATTTCTCCGAAGCCCAAGTACATACATGATTTTGAAATACATTTTAAACAGAACTACATCTACATACATGGTAGGAAAAAGTAAATGTATGGATATGGAAATCATTATGTGGTGTCCATACTTCTTGTCAACCCAAGCAACCATGCCTTCCTCTTATGCAGCCTTTTATAGAAATCCAAGGCATGAGACAAGAAAATCAAAAATTTTGGGGATCACCCACACTCACCCAACAAAAACCAGCGCAGGTTATCTCCTTCCTGCTTCAGATCTAGATGTGGTAAGTGGTTTGCATGCCACTTAATTGTTTCCCTTATCATTTCACCATGGCTGAAAGTGAAATTTATATTTGGTGCCTTAGGGAAGCACCCATCATGTTGTAACACCTCACTTAGCCCATCAAGGGAGTGGCCATATTTGAAAATAATCTTGGCTCATAGTTGGCCAAGAAGCTTGTAAGGTAAAACACTCCCTTTGGGAGTTATGGCCTGCAAATGTAAAGTAAGAGAATACATGCAATCATGAAATAAGATGTGATTTACATAAGCATGCTTCTTACCCAAGGTCTCCAATGTTGTGTTGGCTTCCCTCTTAGAAAGAGATGACATTGATGCACAAGTTTGAGGGAACACTTTGCTCTTTTGCTCATCATGGGAACTCCTCAGTGGAATTCCTCCAAGAAAGGAGACATCAAGGCATAGATCATGGAAGGATGTATGGACTGATGTGTCCTTGCTTTGCTTGAATATATCACTTTTCCTTCTTTTTAAATTATTATGCTGAAATAAAGAGGGGCAAATGTCTCTTACCATGTGAAGCTTTTCCTCCTCTTTGCCTTCCGCAATCTTCAGGGTCTCATCCTTTGATAGTGATGACACATGCTGCCCCTGGATGGTACCATAATATTCATATAATGAGACCTCCTTAATGAGATATGACTGAATACATGAGTGGAGAAGACCCTCCATGCTTCCACTGTGCAATCCAATCACCTTCCTAGGTGTTTCAACCTTCTGCAATGGATAGGAATGAGGTTGGCCCTCTTCCCCATCTCCTCTTTGTGTCCTCATGGTTTTACACCTCCTGCATTTCAAGGGCTTTTGAAATTCAATCCCTTTGATATCTTCAAGAAAATACCTCTCATCTATGTCCTTCCAAAACCATTGAGGTTCTGGATCTTCTGCAGGTGGAAGTTTCTCTTTGAGCTGGGGAGTGCCCATTGAGAAAGAGGTACCTGGAAAGGAGAAAAGGTTTCTCACTTCAAGATGTCTACCATTCATCATTTCTTCCTCCATTTCTTCATGAATGAAGCTAAATTTTGAATTCCCCCATGAGGAATGGTGCCTCCTTTCTTCCTTACTGCTCTTGCATAGTGCAGTGCCACTTTGTTGCTCTAAATCAACAGCATACAGAATTGTAGATCTCTTCATACAATATGTTGAAATGACAACAGATGAATTTTTAATCACACCTTGGTGGGATGTAGAAGCAAGAGCTTCTTCTGCAACTATGTATTCTTCCTCCATTACTGAATTATTCTCCTTCAAGTTTGTGCCAACGCTGGTACAAGTCTCCACCCTTTCAATCTCCTTGAGATCTTCTTCAATGCCCTTCATGGTCTGGAAAAGGAGCAGGGAGATCTCTTCTTCTGTCATTCTTCCAAGTGGTGGAGCCATGCTCTTGTTTTTTTTGTACAATGCATCTTCTTTGTGAGGGTAGGAAGTGCATGGGTCTTCCTCTCCTCTTGAAACCTTCTATAGGTCTCACTGCAAATATCTTCTCCTCGAAACCCTCTGGGAGTTTCATTTTCTTCTTCTTTCTCCTTTGTCTATCTACCCTCCTTGAAGAGGCTCTTCATGGATCTGGAATATGATGAGGTAAAACTCATATTCTTCATAATTCTGACCTTTCTCCTTTCTCTATATCACTTTTTCTTGAAGCCACAAGCTGAGCCAAAGATCTTGCTCTGATACCACTATAATGTTCCAGATCTGGAATTTCTACAATAATGAGAAGGTATTCCAGAGTTGGAGATACAGAAATATGCCTTATAAAATATTTCAAATGACATATCCTTCAATTAAATGATCATGCAGCAGCTTATAACTCACTTTGGACTCAAAAGGGTGGGGAAAAGAGGTGATTTTGGCCCTAAAATGAGTTTATTTATGTATTTGCGTAAACATAAGGTGGGATGACGGTTGGATATGGTAAATTAGGTTATTAGGGACATATTCTCCTAATTGTAGCTCAAAAAAATAATTCTAGCTATGTTAAATAGTTCCTCCTTCCCCAACTAGGCTTAAAAACCCTGATTTCCCATGGCTTAAATTATGCAGAAATTTTATGAAGCATGGATAGCATAATTTCTGAGGATTTTAATTGAAATAATTCTGTAAAATAATTATGCAACTTATAATATGACTCAAATGATTTACTTTAAGAAAAACAGAGATTTACATAAAGAAAGGCCTCAAAATGAGGTGTTGCAACCATGGAATGAGACAGAAGAGCTGGATAGCATGATTTTTAGTAGGTTGAAGCTTCTTATTATTCAGTTACAGATCTAAAAAAAAAATTTACATGAAAATATAGATCTATAACAGATCAGAAAGCCAAATAGGCTCTTTATTACACTCCCCTTGGGGATCTCGGCAAATGATCAACAACAGTGAGTAGATCTGAGATCTAAGTCATAGTTCTGCAGTAGTATTCAGAAATTTTGTAGTAAATACATCAGAAAATGAATCATATCTGAAGGTTACATGGATTTTTTGACCAATCCATGGATCACCACAGTGAAAGGAAGGATCCTTTCCGCTAGAGATCTCTCCTCCAGGAGAACTCCAAAACCCCTGCAACTCTGCTCCTCAAGAATTACGCAATTCGGGGAGAGGAAATATGTTGTTTATGATAATTTACACTTTGGCCTGATGCCAAGATCTAATACTGAAGCACAAGATGTGGATACACTCTTCCAGGAGGTTAAAAGACACACTCACTGAGAAGAGGTTCCAATATAAGCTAGATCTTGCAGATCTAGAGTTCCACTTGCTATAAATCACTTAGACAATGAAACCCTCACTCGATTTATGCTGCCAAAGAGAGATGGAGCTTGTCCATATGCCAAATAGTGGAGAAGAAGCACAAACCCTCCAAGAGCTACTCAATGGAAGGATGGAGAATTCCCCAATAGGAGATCCTCACTAGTCTCTTGCTAAACAGCCCAGAGAACTAGAATTTGTCTAAACAGACAAATTCTTGAAGATAAAATACATTCGACAACCTTTTTGTTGAGCCTCCTCCTTCCTTTTATAATATGAGGATGTGAAAAACCCTAAACCACCTTGAATCACTTAACCCCTTTCACATGAGGTCCTCCTTCTAGAACTACATTGTCCCTTTAGGAGATACATTGAACCTAGACAACACTGTAGATTTGGTTCTGTTAACCCGATCAAGTGGCACAATCTTGTTCACACACAAGTGGCTTTTATTAAGAAAGCCCTGATTTGTCTCTGTTCACATTGGGCATTGATTTATTTTTATGTTTTAGGAGTTTTTCATGTCTTCCTTTACATTTTATTCATCAATAAATAAAATTAAAACAGAATGAAATGTTCCTATTAGCTTGGGCTAATTAGGAACATTACAAAGATCCATATTTCACTGAGGTCTTTACAAGAGAAAGTTGCATTTAGTTCTGTCAAAGGTTGCAAGGTCATCACAAAAAGGTCTCACAAGATTTCGTACACAATTTCAAAGGTACATATACAAAGTTCGGTTTTCTTCATGTGCCAATTTCATGTGATATAATTTCTAAAGCAATAGGGATCCCGAGGACTGGAGAAGAATGGTGTAAAGCTACCAAGTTTAACTTGAAAATTTGTGATGATTATCTAAAGCCTGAACATGTAGGGATAAATATGACTGTAGAGATTCCCAGAACTTGACTTAGAGATAACTATTCTAAATTATTGGCAGTCACACATATATAATTTACATGTGAAGGTAGATTACAAACAATATACATGTATCACTTCAAGTTGTTGCTTCATTTTACAGGGAAAAAGTTGATAGATATTCCTTTTTACCTTTTTAGAAGTCTTGGAAAGATGGCAAACAAAGTGCAAGGAAGACCTGAAAGAAGTGAAACTTTCATCTTTCACCATGGATTGATGAAATTACTAGTACTGGAAGAATTAAGTAAACTAGACAGAGACTGGGCATCTTTCTTGTTTATGAATGGGGATGAAATGGATGTTTTATCTCCAAGGAAAGCCTCTAAACTCAAAACTTCTTCTTCTAGGCAAGAGCTAAGTGCCACTGCAGAATTAGAAGGGAAGCAACAAGAAGGCTTAAAATCTACAGCTAAAGACGTGGCAGAAGAATTCAATTTCATCCAAGAGACAACACCACATTCAGTAACTAGAAAGAAATCTAAAAAGCATGTCATAGATAGTAAGACCAAACCTGCAGAAAAAATTCTAAAAGAAGCACAAAGGAAATTTTTGGAGGTAAAGGGAGGCTTGAAGACATGTTACAGGCTATAGACATTGCACAAACCCCTGTAGTGAAAGAAGCCGAGGCAGAAGGATCCAAGGCCAAAGGGAAGGGACTCATAGCCAAGAAGTTAGATTTTTCTTCAGAAGATTCAAGTTTTCTTTTTAAACCTAGAAAGCCTTTCACTAGACCATAGATTTCTAAAATTATTACTGTTGGAAATAAGAAGTAGAAGGAAGATAAAGGAAAAAGGGCAGTAGTACAAGAAGTCATAGTCATGTCTCCTATTGAGACAGAGGTTACTAAAGAAAATTAAGGTCAATATAAAAGAAAGATTCAAAAGAAATCTAAAGCAGATTCTCTAAAGGGACAGATTAAAGATAAGGAAGAGACAGTCAAACAGAGAAAGGGAAAGGAAAAAATCATAGAGAAAACCGAAAAGGAGATTCTTGAAGATCATTTAAGAGCAGTTAAGGAAGAGTTGTCTGAAACAAAGAGAGAGCTGGAAAGATACAAGCAAGATAGACAAATGATTGATGAGGTGGAAAAGAAAGTAAATGACCAGGTTAATCATTTTGAAAAGTCTGTTGGAAAAGTCAAAAACTTGTTGAAGAAATCACAGCCTTTATGCATGATGATGACACGCACAAGGAAGAGGAATTTATGGTTATAGGTAGAGAGGATAATTCTTCAAAGACAATTCAAAGAGTTTAAATAAAATATGGAGATGATAAAGACAGAATTAGAGAAGAAAGATTTGGAAAGAGGAACTATGGAGAAAACTATTAAAACTGCTCATGAAGAAATTGTTGGTAAATAAGAAGGTAACAATGGATTATAGACCTTTGTTGTCTTATATTATCATAATTTACATGTAGGTATATTCATGCATCCTTTCAGCCTCAAATCATAAGTTTTATCAAGCCTTTGATAAGTTAGGCAATTCTGCAGCATATGCCAAGCTTGAAACCCATTCTCTGTTGCGGAATTTCTAAAGGATTCTTTTTGGTTTCAAGGTACTTAAAATGATAGGGATGAAGAGCTTTGAGGGTTGTGTTTAATTTTTTTTTATCACTTAACATCATCCAATGGTCAAAAATAGCATAAGATTACCACATATCACCTTTTTGTTTATTCTACGAAACTAGCCCAAAACTCTGTTTTGACAGCAAGGTTAATTTTGGTGGTCAATTTTGGAAGAAGGAGAAGGGTAAACAGATATTTTAAATTTGTTCTCCATGAGAATGAAAAAGAGTATCAGGGAAATGACAGAGTATCAGATCAGTGGATTTCTAATTTGAGATATTTTGTTAAGGATACAGTTTGAAGATACCAGTTCACTATATTGCCATATCATCAAACTGACAACTCCTTAATAGTAGGCTAAGCAGCTCCACAAACATAGTTAGAGTATTAATGTCTTGTTTATGGCCAGCATGGTTGAAAGACATGATTACTTTCAAGGAATATTTGGATCATCTTTAGCTTAAATGTAATAAGTAGGTGTTTGAGTCATAGCAGGACTCTAACTCTTAATTCGAAAGGTGTCAGTCCTGGTTTTAAAAAATCTAGTTAGTGGTTAGATTTGATGTTAGTAATAGAGTTTAATGGTTTAGCCACTTGGCAGATTCGATGTAAAGGCTAGATTCCTATAAGTAGTAAGTACTTCGAGGTATGAAAGGTTGGAAAATGTTATCTGAGAAAACTACTTTTGTAAAGCTTTGGATTTGCTCATATATACAGTGACAATACAAATTTCCTTCACCTAATATTCTTAGTGCATTTCAATGAGTTTTATGTCCTATCTTTGAAATGTTTTTCTTCCATAGTCTTAATTCTTATTACTCATAATTCATGGATTTTCATGCTCTCACTTCCTTTAAGTTCTATGCTATGGTCAAATGAGTTTTAGGTCCTATATTTGAAAGGTTTTCTTCAATGTCTTAATGCTTATTACCCAGAATTCATGGTTTTTCATGCTATAACTTCGTTTAAGTATTGGATTATGATGAATTTATTTCAAATTTCTCTTTTCAATACCTTAATGTATCATTACTCAAAATTCATGTATTACATGCTCTGACTTCCTTTGAACTTCAAGTTATGGGGATTTTCCTGAATGTATTACTCTTTCATCGAAATATATACAAGCCTCAACTTCCACAAGGAGATTCATTGTTATCTTTATCCCTGGAACTGACTCCATAGCCCAATGGTAGCAAACCTTCATCTTTGCAACCTACATACATACAAACCAAGACACAAATAATAGAGTTAGCCATCTATCTATATATTTATTCAATATCATTAACCCTTGAGAGAGCCCTCTCAGACCGAGTGAGGCTAAGCCTTAGTCACAAGATTGGTTTGAAATAGTTACACTAAGATTGTCTGATCAACAGCCAATCAGGTGTGATTTTGGTGATGACACTTGTACTGAAGCATGTATAGTTTCTCTAAATTCTCTGAAAACTAATGCTCATTGTTTTTCCAATGGTAGGTATCTTAATTTTTCATTTTCATTCAAGGGAGCTCATCTTTAACAGGGTTATTATACTAGGAGTGCACTTGATGGGAATGAGTAGTTTGGAAGAATACCCATGCATTTTTATTTTGAATGGTTTCAGTTTGGAAAGTACTTTAGTTCTTCTTTTGAATCATTTTTGGTAGCAAGCAATTTTCCATAATAAAATACTCATGCAGGGAAAATATGTATAGTGATTGAAATCTGTCACATTATCAATTTGTCTAATGGAAGCTTTGAATTTTAGATTTGTTTTCTTTAAGTGAGATCACATGAAAAAAGCATTGACAATATAGAAATATTGTGAAATACATTTGAATGGAAGGAGAGCAAGATTGTCTTTCACACAAAAATAAAGGTATGGAAAACACAAACATCGGTCACTTCAAACAAAAACATAAATTTAACCTTACTTAAGGATATCGATAGAATATAAATGGGAAATGAGTCAATTTTCTTCTCAATTAGCAACAAGATTTTTCAAGCACAACTTGCATTGAAAGACATAAATTCATAGATTGAGGACTTGGAAAGAATTATTTTAGAAAAATATGAATGGTTGCTTCGTTTCTGAGGATGGGATGTTATAACAATGCGGGTTTTTTTTTTAGAAGAGTATTTTCCTTTGATTAATCCAATGTGAATGAGTAAAATATAGAATACCTTTGTTCCAAAAATAATAAGAAATGAATCTAGCGTTCTCTGCTCACGTATACAATTTATGGACACATAGCGTGCTATGTATAATCGAATGCTCAAACACATTCCCTTCATCCGATGTCCCAAACCACTATATTCAGGAACATACCCACAATGTGGTTGACTTTAGATTAGAATAAAATAACAACTAATTTTAAATATACTCAAAATTTGGATACTTGAGAGGAGATAAATCATTCATAGGCTGGAGTTAAAAGGCTTATTTCAAATGTTAGTTTTAGGGCAGTGAGATCAATTAAAAGACTAGTTTTGAGAAATTCAAAGCTTTAGACTACTTGGAGCTCATGGAGTACTTACCTGTTCACTTTCTTAGGTCTCAAGTTCAAACTTATAGGTTATTTTTAAATTTTTCAAAGTCGTGAGTTAATTCTGCGTGAAAATGTGCCATTTAGACTCCTGATCGTTCCCAAATAGACTGATACACACCAAACCAAGGAAACAATGGCTCGACATGAAAGTATTTTGCTTGAGATTGCCTACTTCAGGATTCAACAAAAGAGTACAAATTCCTGAATCTCTAGTTCTCCATTTCTTACCTTGCAACACTCTGACGACTGTGGAAATCAACGGGGGCTAACATGCCCAATGAATTTATTCAAACTTATCTTAATTTTATTTTCCACTATTCAAAATTTTTATGCATCCTTGCTTTGTTGGAAATATTTTCTGAAATTTCCTTTTTCAAAATACAAGAATGTTAAATTTGATTTAAAGCATGCAAATTTAAAGTTTTTCTTTGGATTTTCTTTTCGGTTTGGGTTATTTAAATTTTTTAATGAGCGAAATATGTGACCATTTAATGGAAATCGAAAGAATGTCTTGCTATGATGTGTTTCTTTAGCATGAATGAAACCTAAGAACTGAAATTTCCTTGTTGTTTCATATGGACTTGTTCATGGTGTTTGTGAGGTCTAACATGGGGTTTTTGTTGTGGTTTCAGTATCCCTACCTGGAGCGCCAAACTCATTAACATAATTATACTTTCTTTTTTTTCACTTCATTTCCATTTAACTATTGTGTCACAAGACATAAGTTGGTCCTTTTGACAGGCTAATTATTCTGAATAGTAAGAGGAAGTACCAGCCCAAAAACATCAAAAGAATGTGGAAACATGGGTTTTTTGAAAGGTACTAGTGCCTCTACCAATTTCTACCTTGATTACTTTGAAACGAAATGGTAGATTACGACTACTAATTCACGTGTAAGCAGGGAAAAGGCCCTCCAGGGAAGATACCATTTAGGTCCAATGCATGCAAATTGACAAATTAGGTGAATTATAATGGAAAGAAATTGAAAACAATATACAGGGAGCTATTGAAATTAAAATTATGAAATTTCAATTCTGTATTGTAGAGAAAATTTAAAATACCCTACTGATATTGAAAAAAAAAGTTTGAGAAAAAGCTTTAAAATGAACAAAATAAGTTAGAGCATAAACTTTAAAATGAATGATTTTACCTGTGAATTGTCCTTTAGTGGATATTTCTTCATTTATTGATAGTGCTCGCACTCAACTATTTCTTCATTTATTGACAGGGTTTGCACTCTTAAGCTCAGAATTTTGTGGAAAAACACACGCCATGGCCATGACTAGATTTCTACTTCGTCTTGACTGTGGATGCCCATAACTTGCCAGATAACCAAAGCTAAGAAAATACACCTTCGGCATCTCCCTCTGCAATGTCACCTTCTTCAAGATTGATGAACTCCAAAAAGTGAATGGGACGATGATCCTTCCATGCTTTGGTTACCTTTCAACGTAATAGGGACACAATCTATAACACACTCCCTTATCCACTTTGATAAAGGAAAGTGGTTACTATGTTGACTCAATTTCCAATTACAATTATGCTGATGTTATTCATAGGGAGAATGCACTGAAGTTACACATATTCTCTTAGAAGTTTTGGAGCATGGATTAAATGGCTCATCACCCTCACATTTAGGCCATACACTAGAGAAAAAGGTCTCACTCTACCACAGGGGTCCCACGAAAAAGAACTGACTGTCTCACACTACAAACTAATAACCTGCTAAAATGTTTCAGTCAACATGGTTTCATTAGGAAATTGGAAGGAATCGTGGCATTGTTGAGGCATTTTAGGTAACACTCCATCCTGCATACCAATACCAACAATCATTCTCGATTCAACCTAAGGAAGTGGGCATATCACCAAGTATTTGGATCTCATTTGTGGGCATTTTTAGAATAGGTTTCCATAAATCAGAGTTGAGAATGTACACAATGGCCTCCCTGTAGTACACCTCTATTTCATGGAGCCTCTAGAAAGATAACTCCTATCAGAAATAACACAACAGGAAATTTTCCTTCTATGGCTCATCATAGATGCCTTACAAACAAGAGATTTTTTCCATGTATCATAAACCATTGTGCAACCACGATGAGTTCTTTTGTGAGAATGATAAGCTAGAGTGAAGATCTCATAATTCTAAACTATAGGCTAGGCATTAAAAAAATTGTATTTTCACCACCAAGATAATCCAATATTCATGCATTGCCACACATATTCATCACTATTAGGGGAGAAAATGAGTCTCTCATCCACAATTTTTTTTTCTTATTGTAAACATCCTATTTGAGACTAGATATTCATTTGCACTAACGAAAGCATTGAATGGATTTCCCAAAATATTGAATTATGTTTATATAATGCTTCATGCATTTCTAGTAAAGTATAAAAAGTTATTATTCAAAGGTGGTTTTTAGATGTTTCTTCATATATTATTATTTCAATTACTAAATGTCGAGCCTAACAATTCAATGGTCCATGGATTGAGTTTTAATTTTTAACTCATTGAGATTTATGTTTCTACATAATTGAGATCAATAGCAGTTTCTTCTCTCCACCAGTAATTTGGATTGTCATGGGAGAGTTCTCCCTTTATGAACGCCATTGTTGCTAACACAAAATAACATATAAACATAATGGATACCTTAGAGTGCAAGGGGTATTTATCCTTTCATCTTATTCTTGCATATTCTCATACTTTCAAGGCTTGCATATGTGCCAGAAATCATAAGCAAGTACCTAGAGTTGGAAGAGAACTCAAAGTGTTATGTAACTACTTAACCACATTCAAATTCCAAACGTACAAAAATTGAGGAATTAGGCACTTCTAGGTTGATGCCAAAATTGAAGCCACTCCATATCCTTGCTAGAGTAGGGTATATATCTTATATAATATTAATTTTCATAGTATTTCCTTAAGATATGATTTGGGTTGAATATGTGGCATATATAAGGGTATGGGAAAAGACATATATTCAATAAATTCCATGGTGTTACCTCGGTTGGCTGACGTACCAACCAAAATCTAAACAGAATGTCCACTTAAATACCAGAATGAAGTATCTATTTCAATGTAATTGATATGTGGAATAGGATTCTAAGCTCTTTACCGATCTCATATAAAGTTCTTAGTAACTACTACAATTGTCTACAATTGTCTAAGTAAACATATACCAATGCCAAAAGTTCACCTGCTTTGCAAGAATTCATTATTGATTGGGAACTATTCTGGAGTTATGATACAGAAGGAATGCATTTTTGAGATTCTCATCTTGTAATGCTTATTTTCAGAAAATGCACAAAATATTGAAGAATTTTCTTGTCTTCAACTCTTTGGACTTTTCATCTGCATTTTTTCAAGGAATTCAAATTAATCAATCACTGATGTTTTCCATATTTTAAAGTAAGATATTTTAAATGTGTAAATTTAAAAGTATTATGTGTGGGACATAATTAGAATTATAAAGACAATTATTAATGTGACAATGTATCTAGTTGTGTGGCCTTTTACACAATATTTTTGTTATCATGGAAAGGTTAAGTATTACTAAAATTCTATAAAGATATATTGCACAACAATGTTTTCCTTATTTTACTTGATATTGAGATCCATTTTATCATTTACTTAAAATAATTTCATAACTGAGTTAAAATGCTAAAACCTATTAGGAATATTTGTGGAGGAAATTTATCTTGCACGAAATTGATTAATTTTGTGTTGTACTTGTGCTTTTATTTGTTTGATACCTTTTGAAAACTAATAATTGTGTATATGGATTATTTTGTTTGTGGCAGTTGTGCAAGATAGTTGCAGAGCACCCTAACATTGTATTTTTAAAAATCAACTTTGATGAAAACAATCCAATGTGAAAAAGCTTAAATTTCAAGGTTCTTCCTTATTTTCACTTCTATGATGGAGCAAGGGAACGCATGGAGTCATTTTTTTGTTCATTAGCAAAGGTACGAAGATAATAAATCCTATCATGCTTTATTTTGACCTTATTCCTATTTGAAACTTATATTTTTTATTTTATACCCAGTATTTAGGAGTCCACCTAAGATAAGTGTCTAGAATATTATGAACAAATTTGTTGTCAAAAAAAATAGTGGGCTAGTAGCAATCTTCATCCAAAAGAGAAAATGTTTCCTATGCCAGACTTATGTGCTAATTCATATCAAAATTTTTAAAAAATCAAAATTGTTAAGGACATTATGGGAATTAAACTTTGGTTCACATTACTGCGGAAATGAATTAACTCAATCGTGAGGAAAACTCTCTTCCATCAAGTCATACTCGGCAATGAGTGAGTCCTGCGAGTACTTGTAGGTCAGACCCTAACCCCACAATAACTTATGGGAAATTTACCTGCCTAAGAGTCACAACTCGCAAGTAGATGTAGAACCTCATAGGCATCAAATATAAATTCCAAATGGGAGAGAAAAATCCTCATTTTGGATGATATATGCTACCAATTTATTATCGAGTTTGAGTGGAAATATTACACTTTAGCTTTGCAGAGTTTTATGTTGATTGATTTTATTTTTAATTTTGGCAAGATCACCACTAGATAAGGGAGATATACAATACAATTTTTGCAAAAAATCTGTTAATGGGGGCATAAACTATCCAAAATAACATTTGGCTCAAAGAGAGGAACAAATGGAGGAGAATGCCCAAGTTTTCCTATAGCTTCCTATAGTTTATATGCTATTGAAGCTGCAAAATAAAAAAAGGGAAGAAAATCAAAAGCTACAAAAAAAAGGGAAATAAAAAGTGAAGGGCTGAAATTGGTGGTGCTAGTGTTTTCCTTTTTTGCATTTGGTTCTTAAAAAAGAAAGTGCAAATTCCATTTTTTATTCTCTTGAGATCCTTTATGTTCCCTACTAGTAGAAACTCCTATTCCTCCTCCTAATGCTGGCAGTTGTTGGTATTTTAGACGTTTTATTTGCTAAATCATGGGATTCGTACAAAAATTTCATTGTGCAAGCAAGGCCCCTTTTTTTCATCATTTCAATAATTTTTTAGGGTATTTGAGATATTTTTCTATCAAGATGCCCCAAAATTCCAAAAGTCTCACCAACAACCTCTAATTTGTATGAAAATCATAAGTGAAGAAAGTGAATGGACAAGCTTGGCTACTCTTTCACTACAAATATTTTTTTTTTACTATATGATTTAAAAACCTAAAACTTGTCATTCACAGTGCCTAGAATTGTATTGGACTAATTTCATTTTGGATGGAGAATCCTTTTGACATTTTTTTTCCCACATGGTTTTTTCATTTTTTTTTTTTTTTTTGGTGCTTCAAATAAGATGGTCAAGTTTCAGGCTGAACTTACCAAAGCCTTGCATGATTCAATCGACCTGGTTGAGTCTTATATGATTTGTTCAAATTCACCAAGTCTTGTAGGGATTGGTTATGTCCTATTCAAAATAGTTTAGATATGGCAGTCTACACCATTTGAGTGACTCTGGCCATTGTCCCATTCTTTTCCTATGAATGATATTAATTTTTCAAACTCCAACTAGTTTTTTGTTTAACTAATTAAAGCTTTGATGACAAACATATAGTTTTCAAAGCTCTTTTCTAAATATATTTTCTTGAGAAAATTTGTCTTTTTACTTTATGTCCCACAATTGCTACCGTGTGACATATGCTCTAACATAATTTCTTGGATAAATAGAAAGAAGTGTTATACAACGTAGCCATTTTTAAATATGAAGAAATAGGATTTCCAAATACAAAATTTATTAATTAATAACATCTTTTAGACTTCTTAGCTAAGTTATGATCATATATCGGTAGGGAATTTTTTTTATGTTTATGTTATGCTGTCTCTTTGGTTTCTGTCAGGTAATAATGGTTAATAAGGAATGTGTTCTTGAGCAGCAGGCTCAGATCTTATTCTACTATCGACATGTATCTCCATGGTTTTCAGGCATGACAATGGAAACACAGATTTTTTTCTTGTTTAGTAAAATATTGTCAAGAATTTAATTTATTGAAAGTTATATAATTTACAATATATAAAAGGTTTCAAGATATAATTTTTAAAATTTTAATTCTTTAAAGGGTGCTAGCTCAATGGAAGAGCACCTGCTTTACAGGCAGGAGGTTGGTGGTTCGATTCCATCGTGCCCTGATATTCATAGGGAATGGTGAGGATCAGTTTTTGGTGATGGATGCTCTTTTGACCATCACTAATGAGCTTATGGTGACATTTTTCGACCCTCACCAAAATATGAAATGGTGATGGTCGACGAACACCACCATATATACGCATCAAGAGTGACGACCATGAAAGGTCCATCACCATAAATCATTGTTGTTGATATGAAATGGTGAGGGTCACTTTTTGTCATTATAGTCATTATTCGTGATGGACCTTGATGTCACAAATGAGCTTCTCATGACATTTTTTGACCCTCACCAAATATGAAATGGTGACCGTCAAATAACGTCACCATATATATGCACCAATAGTGACCGCCATGAAAGGTCCATCACAAAAAATCATTTTTGTTCATATGAAATGGTGACAGTCACTATCCCTCATTATAATAAATATTCATGACAGACCTTGAATGTCACCACAACACATACTTTGGTGACGTTCAATTTTTTTGTGACAGAGGCTAATGTCCGTCATAATTGCTCATATGAAATGGTGATGGTCATTATCCGTCATTATAAATCATTATTGGTGACGAACCTTGAATGTCACCACAACACCTGTACTTTTGGCGATGCCACCTTTGGTGACGTTCAGTTTTTGGTGATGAAAGCTCTTTTGACCCTCACCAATGAGCTTATGGTGACATTTTTCACCCCTCACCAATGTCCTTTTTTCTTGTAGTGGTTGGATCTCACAGTTTTTAGGAGCATATGCTAGTGCTACTATTGACACAACCTCTGAAGTACAACAACTTCTAAAAGAGAAAGATGAAAGAATTATGCAGTTATAACAATTTTAAGAGAATGAGAAACAAATAATTTCTCAATAGTGGCAAGCACAACTTGTAGAGATTGAAAATAATTTTAATGACTTGAAGCTGCAACATGAATATGATCTAAAAACACAAGGTACTCAAATCCAAGAACTTCAACATAAAATTAAACGGATGAAGATAAATCATGAGATAGCTAAATTTAAGAAGGAAGCAGGAGAACTAAATACTCTCCTTCCTCAACAACAATTTATTTTGTCGGAAAGTGGCCACTATCCATGATATATGTCAATCAAGTGATTCACTGGTGAATCAGTTGTCCGATACGAGAACTTAATATGAGGATTTTGATGAAATAATATCAGATTATATATTATGGAAAGATAGTACTGAAGGAAGATCAGTTGATCTTCCTAAAATTGAAGAATTGCATAAGGATATTATCTTCTGAGAGTGGGAAATTAAGCTCAAACAAGAAAAAATGGCAATATTTAGTTGTAGGAACATATCAAACAATCTCACTAAATATATCAGTGAGAGTTTACTACAGGCCAAACTTATTCAAAATTTCCCCGAGGAGACTTTTCTCGATGTTAAGTTGTTAATTAAAACATGGTAGGACTTATCGAAAAATAAGGTTGAGAGAATCAAGAATCTTTCAAAGGTTGACTTAGAATTCCATTGGTATTTCTTAGCTAAACCTCATAGTTAGTGGCTAATGTTGAGGTGTCTCTCCAATAAAACCACTCATATGCTTCCAACACTTAGTGGTGCAGTATTCACTAGACATATGCACATACAACCTCACTATCTACCATATTAAAGTCAATGACAAATATGCGTGGAATTTGGTAGTGTATGGGAGGGAAACCTTCATCTCAACCATAGCCAAGTTGTTGCACAATAAATCTATTATTGTCTTTTTACTTTATTTTAAGCGTGGTTTGTTAAAACCACTTCAGTCTTTTATGATTTTTTACTATATTTATCTTTTCACTAGAAACTATAAATCCCCTTCATAGGTATGAAGAAGGGGTTCTAAATTTTTGCAAGAAATATTTTGATTTGCAGTACTGTAACTTGAAGTCATCTTAATAGAAAATTGAACCATTAGTGTTTTTCTCATGAGCAAAGTCAAGTTATATCTTGTACTAGTATATATGTATTATTGTTTTCTTTTAGAGTTGAATAGTTTTGGATTGTTTTAATCAATATTAAATGACTAAGACGGTACACATAAATTATCGATCCAGGGATGTCTTTTATTTCAATAAAAATTGCACTGTCTGTGCCAATAAAACATACCAGAAGTAGAAATAAAACAAGAAGAAATCGTTGCTGAACCAATTGCTAAAAATTAACACTCATGCAGGAATGCAAAAGGATCTACAAGAATGCAATCACACTTTACATAAACTGGTATCTAGCATGCCACATGATAACTACACTAGTTGGTATTTCTAATTATGTCTGTGTAATAGCATAATAAATATCTGAAACTGAAGTTGACCTACTTACAGCCGACACAACAACAATAGCACTCCACAAATACGTAGAAACAAATATGAGATATAATATAGCTACTTTATCACCGCAATCCTGGCTAAAGAGGAGGATTCTTCCTCCCTAACAGGTCACAGGAGGAGATGAAAACTACATAAGAATTAAATTAGTCAACACATGTAACAACAACAATATGAGGCTATGCATTATGGTGATCAAAATTACAGAGTCAAAATGGCGATACTGTTCTATGCTAACCCCTCGACCTTAGAGGTATGATTGCTTATACAATAGTTACATATCCAAAAAATGAGGAACGGATTAATCATGAGAATCTTATGATTCACATGCTGATCAAAATAAAGAAAATATAGTTACAACTGATTCCATCAATAAGAGTCTTGACTAGGAAATATTGATTTCAATCAAAACTGCCTAGATCTATTATTCTAAAGGACAATATATGATGACTCCTACAGTTGTCGTTGGAATGCGACCGCTGTAGCGTAACAAATTTTGAAGATAGATCAGCATCCAGAAGTTGACAGTATGCAATCAATAGTGTGACTGTAACAACAGTCTATAGAAACATATTTTTAACAGAATCGTGGTGTAACAACATCGCAGTGTAACAACATAGGTCATGATAGCGAAGGTGCTGACTCCTCATGTGGTAGCAACTCCATATAACAACACATTGTAACAACATGTTTCCAACTGGTTCTATGCGCCTGTATGTTCTAGGACCCTTGTTCTTAAAATAATATCTAAAAGAGTAGAAAAAATACCAAATAACTTCCTCCAATATTCATCTTAGTTAGCCACAAAAAGGAAACAAAACATCGTAATAATTAATGAGAATGGCTAGATAATGAAACACAGTAAAGTTGCATTGTTTTAAGATAAAGAAAAGGAAAAAGCCAAAGGTCGTCCCAAGGTTGGAGGTCAAAAAGGTAGAAATAAGGGAAGCAAATGTCAGAAATGAGTACAAAAATGACACCCAACATCTCCCCCCAGCTAAAGTACTTGCATGTTCTCATGCAAAAATTTGATCTTCCTTGATTATATCTCTTGTGTAGGTCAGTGAAGTCATAGGCATTGGTTGTGTCTTCATCTGGAAACCTGTACCCATCAGTAGCCAACAACTATCTTGGCCAGGATTCTTCTTCATAATCACTCAACGTATAGTGTTCCTAGTATTACTCTACTGGAAGCCATATCAAACAAAATTTGAATTTTAGTCCAATCCAGGGAAATCCAAGAGACTTTATTACCTGGGAATATTTTAGTACATGTGTAAAAACAACTACAAAATTTTGAAATGCAAAAGGATCTCCTTCAAGCAACTCAACACTACTAGCTTCAGTGTGCTTGAGGCATCCTGTCAATGCTTGGAAATTCATCTATGAAAATTGATTATGGTAGAAATATACAATTCTTCTCCTCTAGGCAACAACTAGCTCCCTTATCCCATGAATACTTAAAATATTTCTAAATTCATGCCTCAGTTCAACGGCCCTTCCTAGTTCAGCTCGAATCCATAATGTTGTCTTCTCTTCATTAATCTCCATTGATTTTGTGGACGTATTCCATTCGATCTGATTTCTCATAAATGAAACGAAGGCATGTAACTATAATTCTCCCATATATGAGAATACATTATTTACCATCTGCATACTAGCATGCTCACAAATAATTATGTGCAAAAACATGTAATTTCCCAAAATGGGGATGCAACAATACATGAACACAAAACTTGAAATAGTAGTGTAAACCAACTCATAAAAATTAGAGACAAATATTGAGACATAAAATCATGTATTATATCAGCAAATCAATACATAATACTAAAGCATGAATCGTATATAATGAAGGAACAACCCTCCCATAAGAAATCACTCCACAAATGAACTGTTGTCACAATACAAGAATGTTGGAGACTGCTATAGTGCAGTTAAAAACATATTGCTACAGTAAAATAATGACCAAAATATTTAGGGCTGTTATATGCCTTAAAATATATTCCCAATACAGATCTAAGCTCAATACAAACTCCTAAAAAGAACATGGAAATGGTTTTCAGAAATACACCCTATATAAGATGGGATCTAAAGCCCAATGGCTGAAGATTCAGTAAAAACTAAAGAAAAATAGTGTAGAAGGCTGAAATATAACAGATCTTATGTATATCCCCTCAAAATTTTCCTCCCATGAAAAGATGAACCCCTCAATCACAAGAAAACACTGCAAAGGAACCACAAAATCTTCCAATGAAGCTACCTCCAAAATAACGCAATTCCCAACTGGAACAGTGTTGGAAATGATGGGAAATACATGGCCTAGTGCCAAAGATCTGAAATATGCTCAATAACTCTCCAAATAGATCTCCCAAGAGAAGGAAACCTTCCTCCTATGAGAAACTAGCTCAGAAAGTGGGGTTTTAACCCCTCTACTGCTGCACCCTACAACACAACATAATAGCCTGCAGAAACTGTGTTGATGAAGAAATATATAGCTTGGACTGAAAACCTGAATGTGGAAATGAATACAATACTCTTCCAAGAGGCCTCTCAAGGAAATAGGTGGGATTCCCGCTCGGGAACACCCGGTGCTAAACAGCACAGCAAGCCTGCTAAACAACAAAGGAATGCAAAGTCTGAGCAAACTAGTGTCAAAATAATAATCTAAAAAATGAGTCCATATGGCTTCCATCCTCTTCCTTAAATATAATATGAGCTTCCTTGCCCTTGGCCCCACTTATTTAGGTCATTTCCTTCACGAGATCCATCTCCCTCGAAAACTGCGTTATTCCTCAGTTAATCTCCACTCCTCCATGACAGCGTTGTTGACTTCGTCAAAGTTGACTAAATCAACATGATCCAACCCCTGTTCATACTTGGAGGTGCTTTATTTAGCTTCTAAAAGGGTCTCCTTTCACACTTGAATTTTTTTTATTGTTGCTTAGGAGACTTATAGGCTTCCCTATCCATTTATTCACCTACCTAATGATAAAACAAACTATAATATTCCATTTAGCTTAAGGATAAATTTTTGGAATATTATAGTCCTCCCCTCCAAAATGTTGCTTGTTCTCAAGAAACTATATAAGGAGAGAAAAATTCCTCCCTTATTCACCTTGTGGCCTCCCCATCAATAGTTCCCACAATAGCTCAACATAATCTGCAATAAATCTGCCCTTCAATGGTTCCTCCCAAGTATGCAAAACCAAATGGTGTACATCATGAGAAAGTGGAAGGTGTATGTGGAAACCTTCTTGTTTTCAAATGGCCTCCTCAAGGTAGGAGTGATGATAAACATAGGGAATCTTATCCCCAATGAGAGTCTCCCCTACCCATCCTATCATCCAAATGAAATGAGCCACTCTAGGTGGCTCATCAAATAAATCATCAATCCTCGGTTTATGAAATGTATTGGGGTTGCATGGAGAGATTAGATTTTTCCATCCAATTTGCTTCTCTCTCCATTTATGGTAAGTATGGGGCTTTTTTTGACCTTGGGTAGAAATTTCATGGCCTCCAAGAATGGCCCAAGTTTCCCCACCAAAACAATCAGCCATGAAATGCCTTCTCCAAGAACTCAAGCTCTCCAAATGGCCCCTCCCACCTGAAAAAAAGAGATGTAGTATGGCAATCATGGTTTTACCATTGTTTCTCTTGAAACATAAAAAATGTAAAATGGGAAGAATAATACTCCCAATGGGCACTTCCAACTCTTGTCCCACTCTCCGAACAAAGCTCCCCATGAACATAATAATATCAACAATATATGGAAGCAAAAACCAGTGAAAACAAGTTGCCATATGACAACCAGAAAGTGTATCATAGTTTCACATATGGAACCAGCGCAGTGCATCCTTTGCCTACCTCAAAACAAATAATAACAAGTAACCTTCCAACCACTTGTTTTCTGCCAAAACCCTCTCATAAGATAGAATCATGAATGTAAAATGTGGTGTCAATGGTGCACACCAAGAATCATGTGGCTTCCCCACAAACCACCAATAGGATAGCAAATACCAATGCTTCATTTGGCCCCAATTACATCATAATATAATATATAATAAGGAATGACCCTTCTCAATACAACATGATGCTCATATAAAGTAAATAAGTGCAAATCATAATGCAAAAATGTACCTTCTCTACTATGTACTTCGATCATTATGCTGAAATAGCTTGTCTGAAAGCTCTCCCTCACTCTTAATGAGTAGGGAAGTGGTTGTGCCAATCTCTCCATGAGCATCCAAGCTATGCATCTCTCCATATGCTGAAATATATCATGTTGGATTCCCTTCCAGGTGAACTTCTCCATCAAAGAATGATATGGATCAAAGTGCATAGAAAGGAAGTCCTCATGTGCTTCATGTAGCAGCTTCTCCTTGAGCTTAGAAGCTCTAGTCAAGAAGACTCTACCATAAAAATAGATGACCACATCATCCACCATATATCTATCATCTCCCTTCGGGTCATCAAGAATCATGCAGACACCAAGATCCTTGGAGTACTCTACCAAGAGTTGAGACCTCCAATATGGATCAATCCTCCCAAGAGATAGCGCCGATGATCTGAAATTTGAAGGTCCCCACATTCTATTGTCTACTCCTTTGACATCCCCCATGCCAAATTCATCCTCCAAAGTGCTTCCATGCCCATGATGTAGCTACTCATGCTCAAATAGAAGTGGTGTTCTTTGGAAATTCGTCTCCATTGAGAGGCTATCATCCAAAAAGAATCTCCTAATCTTGGCCAATGTAAGCATGAGTGGCCTCCATATACTCCAATGTATGGAAGATACCTTCCTCAAAGGAAGTACCCTCTATTTCTCCAAAACCATGGAGTTTCTCCCTTGCACCATGAAGGTGCCATCCTCCATCACTGCAGCAACTTATGTCAGCGCAGTATGTGTAGTGAGAGTGGGTAATGCTGAAAATGGGAAAATGCATCCCTCCTCCTTGAGTCTGTCCCAAACTCTCTATGCTATAATGGACCCCTCCAAATTATTCACCTCTCCAAGATCTAAGAGTGGTGCTATCCAATGTGAAGCATTCCTCATCATCTTCTAATCTGGTGGTCTCCCCGGTGGAATGCCTTTATGTAATGAGACATTAATGTCAAAAGTAGACTGCACATATCGATGGAAAACTTTTTCCTTGCACTTATAGTGAAAATCAGTCTGCCTCTTCTTTGCATTAACTCTCTAAAATAGATAGGGGTGTGTGCTCCTCATCATGTGATGCTATCCTTCCTCCCTACCTTCTCCTTCCATCTCCAATGTTTCACAATCATGGTGTTCATTGATTGTGCCTTGACCTCCATATATGATATCCTGGGGATTTCCTTGAAATGATACAAGAATCCCTCTTGTTGGAGCAAGTGCTCCATCTACCTCTACATGAGGTGCTAGATATTCTCTAGATATGACAATGTTGTTGCCCCCATCCTTCTCTTCTTCTTCAATATGAATTGGAATCACCTTCTCAATAAGAGGATCCTCTTTTGAAAAAGGAATATTCATGCCCTCTTGTCCAAAGATATGAGACAAAGAGCTTGCCTCTAGTAAAGTGTTATGCAAGATCTGAGCTTCTCCAACAATTTTCTGAAGTGGATTTGAGTTTATAGGTTCTTCCAACCCATGCAAAATTTTTGTCTGATTTGGTTTGTTTAGCTCCATCAAAGATGTTTCAGAATGTTTTCCATCAAACCTTTCCACTAATATCTTAGTTAACTTTGCAAAAGAAGAAGTATTGGCATTTTTTAATGAAAATGACTCAAATATCCACCAAGCATAGGCCTTACCTTCAAAATTCTCTGCAACTTTGATGGCTTCATCTTCATAAATTTGGTGTTGTTGCAAATAAGTGTGTAGCTTCACCACCCAAGCTCTAGTTAAAAATGTTGGTGATCCATAAAAAGTAGATAGATAAAATCTACCCATGTCATGTTGCTTGCTCCTCTCCACCTCGATCTTGCAAAACTCTGGAAAAGTGATATGATCTCTAAAATTCTCAGTTTGAGATTCATATTCTTGCAGAAAAATCACTAAGAGTTTCCCTCTTAGGAATTTCTTCTTCTTTCATATCCTTCATAGCAAATCTAGGCATATGACTACGATGTGAGTCTTGGTGTGTAGCTACATGCTCACACTCATCATGTGCGAATCTAGAGTTGTTTCATATTCAAACACCTTTGGAGATTCTGTCTCCCTTCTCATTTTCTTGATATCTCCTTTAATACTTTGTATAGATTGAAATAGAAGCTTTGAGAGCCTCTCTTCCTTCCTTCCTCCAAATAATGGAGTCTTCTCTTTTTCTTTTCTATACATATATTCTTCTTCTTATTCTCCTGATAACATAATGGATGAGATCCATAGGCTAAGCCAATATTATGCTCTGATACTGCTGTAATATCACAAAATGGGGATATAGCAATACATGAACACAAAACTAGAAATAGTAGTGTAAATCAAATCATAAACATTAGAGACCAATATGGAGACATAACATCATGTATTATATCAGCAAATCAATACATAATAGTAAGGCATGAATCATATATAATGAAGGAACAAGCCTCCCATAATAAATCACTCCACAAATGAACTGTTGTCACAATACAAGGATGTCAAATACTGCTACAGCACAATTAAAAACACACTACTACAAACAAATAATGTCCAAAATATGTAGTGTTTTTATATTCCTTAAAATATATGACCAATATAGATCTAGGCTCAATACAAACTCCTACAAAGAACCCAAAAAGAGTTTTCAGAAATACACCCTATATAAGATGGCATCTAAAGCCCAATGGCTAAATATTCACTGAAAACTAAATAAAAAGAATTTAGAAGGCTAAAATATAACATATCTGATGTATATCCCCTCAAAGGTCTCCTCCCATGAAAGGATGAACCCCTCAATCACAATAAAACACTGCAAAGGAACCATAAGATCTTCCAATGAAGCTTCCCTCCAAAATAACGCAATTCCCAGCTGGAACAGCACTGGAAATGATGGGAAATATATGGCCTGGTGCCAAATATCTGAAATATGCTCAATAACTCTCCAAACATATCTCCTAAGATAAGGAAACCTTCCTCCTATGAGAAACTAGCTCAGAAAGTGGGATTGTAACCCCTCCACTGCTACACCCTGCAACACAGCACAATAACCTGCAGAAACTACGCTGATGATGAGAGTTGTAGCTTGGCCTAAAAACCTGAATGTGGAAATGAATACAATACTCTTCCAAGAGGCCTCTCAAGGAAAGAGGTGGGATTCCCCTCGGGAACACCCGGTGCTAAATAGCATAGCAACCCTACTAAACAAAAAAGGAATGCAAAGTCTAAGCAGACCAATATCAAAATATTGATCTAAAACATAAGTCCATATGGCTGCCATCATCTTCCTTAAATATAATATGAGCTTTCTTGCCCTTGGCCCCACTCAATTAGGTCATTTCCTTCACAAGATCCATCTCCCTCGAAAACTGCATTATTCCTCAATTAATCTCCACTCCTCCATGACAGCGCTATTGACTTGGTAAAAGTTGACTGAATCAACATGATCCAACCCCTTTTCATACTTGGAGGTGCTTTATTTAGCTGTGAAAAGGGTCTCCTTTCACACATGAAGTGTTTCTATTGCTGCTTAGGAGACTTATGGGCTTCCCTACCCATTTACTCACCTACCTAATGATAAAACAAACTATAATATTCCATTTAGCTTAAGGCTAAATTTTTGGAACATTACAAAACATCTTGCACAAGAAGCTCTGTTCATGAAAATAAGAAGCATGAAAAACATCTAAAAAGGTGCGAGTATAAGTACCCAAATATTTTTTGTCTTCCATAATAGCTTTTAACTGAAACAAATAATAACATTCCCACAGAAAAATAGGGTAGGATGGGGAAGGTTGCATGTACTCCAACAAGTTGAGGGCGAGATCATGAAGCTTTTATTTATCATTACTCAAATCTTGAACCTGCTGATGTAACAGTAAAAACTATTCCTTTTGTTTCTTTGCAGCTTCCTTCTTCTTCCATTCCTCCTAGCTTCTCTTCAATTCTTCCTTTGTCCATTTCTCATGTAGGGAACTCATTTTCTTCTGATATCGTTTCACTGAGATCATTCCCTCATGCAGGGAAAGTGCCTCCTATTTCAATTTCTTCAACACAAAGATCAATAAAATCTTATCGAAACTCCATCCCACATCAGGACCTGGTGTTCCACTATGTTGTGGACAATTTTGTCACCCCCTAGAGACAGTCTAGAGTTGCCATAGACCAGTGCCTAGGAAATCTTAATATAGCAAGGAGCTTATCATATAGCTTGGGTTTTCAATCCAAAAGCTCTCTTACTATCTCTTGTTGAACAAGGAAATTAGTTTAAAATGGGACCAATCTCTCTCAGAAGCAGATACAAAGATAATAATAGTGTAGGGACATCATGTAAAACTCCAATACAAAGGCATCAGACAGTTAAGAGACAGCTTACTGTAAAGAGGGCCAGTTCAAATAATATACCACAGAAATCAAATATCAGAAAGTGGATGCAGTGAAGAAACATGTAGAAGATATTAGTTAACATGGGACTGATACCCAGATACACAATAGAATCACATATGGGCTTATCCAACTAAGAATCCATACATGACAATGGCATTTTAAAAGCACCCTGCTCAAGTAAATAATATAGCAGAAAATATGGATAAGATGAACATGGAACAGTATATCATGACTAGGCCTATTTAAAGCGCTTAACTAACCCCAGTATGGGCATCAACTAGGATGAATCCTTACTCAAGATTAGTGAGCCACTCGCATTCTAGAACATGATACTAGAAGATAAATAGCATGAAATGAGATATTGTATTAACACATAAGAGAAAGTTACATACTGTGAGATACCAAAGACCAGAATCCTCATTACAGTTATAAATCCTCCTCACTGAGACCCTACGGGCTCTGAACCTTCATAAGGAAATATTACAAAATGTATACAAAAGCCTTCTCACTGCACAGTCTGTTGATAGAAATCTGGAACCTTTCCAATTTTTTTCTTTCTAGTTTTTATAGAGGAAAGAGAAAACTCTAGAGAATGAGGTAGGTGATATACATTTAATGGTCTCATTTAAACAAATTTGAACGAAAAGCCCGCCTATGCTATTTGGCGGTGTTGAACTGATGCACGTACTCAGCTACTACTTCATGAAATAAATGCTGAAGATAGAAATATCCTTATGAACAAGACATAAATAATAAAATATACAAATGCTATGTACGTGGCTGGAGGAAAATCTACTGCGATAAAACCTTGAGGTTGCTTGCAAGAATAAATAAACTGGGAAGAAGATCTCTGCAGAGACACAGCATAAGAGAAAATATTCATGAACCTTCTGTACTTGCCTGAGAATAAAATCAGCTGAAATATAATCTGTGGGGTGTGATTTTTTAATGTATTGTACCCTCGGCTTGATCGAGAAAATCTCTGGTCCGATACCCTAGTCTTTTAACACCAGATATGAGCTCATAATCTTCAATGAGGTTGTTGAGATGTTTAATTCTTTTCTGACGTTCTTTGCAGGAACATTTATATCCCCATATGCTAACTGGCATCTTTAAATTGTCCCTGGAGAGTTCGAAATATTTTAAATCCTGCTCCTGCGATGGATGTCTTATCATGGTAGCTTTCAGGACCCTTCTTCATAATGACAGCTCCAATTGAATTTCCTTCTGAGATGCTCTATCGCTGCAGCCAAAACTGTGAATCAAAACATCTTTCAGTATGTTGAAACCCTGCAAAATCCACCAACACATTAGAAAAACCAGGTAGAAGTAAGGGGCGTGGAGGTGGAGATGGTGATGACGTCGCAGATATGGACAAATGACAAGAACACGCAGGGTGGCGAAGGAAAAACAATGGAGGCTTTTGATAATCAAAGGGAACGCAGGTTTTCTACGTAAAATGGTTTGAACGTGGAGGCAGAATAAAACAATGAATACGAATAAACACACATATATATATTCGGCAGGGGAGAACGCCATGGACACACGGGAATACGACACCTGGGTGTACGAAGGACAGGTGGGTGGATGACGTGGCTGCGGGGTCAACAGACAGAGAAGACTGGATTCTGGGCCGTCAGATTTTGGAAGACAGATCAATGGCTCGAAGGTGATGGGAGAAGCGTAATGGTGGGTCACGGGACACAACGGACACAGGTTAACGCATGAGAAGCTTCGGAGGGCATCTGCCGTTGGATGGAGGCCGATAGATCCAACGGTGCGGGTGAGTTCCGCTGCCCGGCCATTGTTCAACATTTAACGTGCGAAAAAGTGGTTTTTTGGGCCCGTACCAAAGACACGCGTCACGCGATTTGTGGAATCGCTGGAATTTGGTTGAAAACCGCCGGCTCGGTGGAGGTGGTGCGGAATTAACCGCTGGTTTTTTGCACATGGGGGCCACCACGGATGTTTTAATTGCAGGCCGTCGATTGGTTTTGATCTGACGGTTGCAGATGCGCCAAGGAGTTTGTCATTAAGCCCCCCTTTTCCCCTGGCATATGGTTTTGCGCTCGGGTCATATGGGAACCGAAACATGGAAGGCTAAAAATCTTTGGGGCTAGGCCTGAAAAGTTTTAAATTATGGGTTTTAACCTTGGCAGAGTGTATTTTATGAGCGGAAAAGGTAACCATAGACAAAATATGGAGGTCTGTGGCTGCGAAAGATGTTTTAAACAGATCCAAAGGGACTCGGTGGCCAAAATTTAAATAGGTGGGGCTAATATGCACAACATCGGCTCCATCTGGGGATGGCATGTTCATCCTTGGGCATGTCGAGAACACGCAGACCACTGAAAATTTCTGTATGTACATTCTGTTTTTCCATTCCTCGGCGCCTCTTCTGATAATTTGCCAATATCCTTTCTACAATATACAATATAATACAACAGGCATTCCCAGCCTGGATCAGAATTGAAAGTATGACTTGAGGAATTGGCCATTCACAGGGGCGTCCAGCAAATCACCCTGTAGGTTCTCTAACATGAAAGTATTGTTTCCTCCTTGATTCACAATTTTGAATGGGCCAAACCACAACGGGTCAAATTTAGCATGCTTGCCTTTCTCTGCCCTTCGAACGTCCCATCTGAGAACCAGGTCTCCAATTTGGAATTTCCTATCTTTCGTATGCCGATAAATACATTCTTCATTTTCTCCTGATATTCTATCAATCTCTGATTTACCTGGTTCCGTGTTTCCTCCAATTCTACCAGCTGATTAATCCTTCTGATCATGTCATCTGGTTCTTCCTAGCTTTCCTGTATAAAACGTGCTACCGGCAACGCCAATTGCACAAGAAACACAGCTGCTCGTCCATATACCAATTCATAGGGAGATTTTCCTGTTGCTCTCTTGTTGGTTATCCTATTCACCCATAAAGCGAATTTCAATTGGGAATCCCAATTCTTCTAATTCTCATTTATCGTTTTCTTCAAGGCCCTCACCAGGGTTTTATTGGAAGACTTTGCTAAGCCATTTCCCTGTGGATAGTAAGCTGTGGAATGAGTCAATATGATGTTATACTGTTGGCAGAAATTTACAAATCTGGCATACTTGAAAGCCTGTGCATTATCAGTTACAATCCTAGCAGGGCAGCCAAACCTGGATATGATATTTTCCTCCATAAACTTGATTATCACCGCGTCTGTGGCATTTCTTGTAGGTATTGCTTCCACCCATTTTGTGAAATAATCTGTGGCTGTTAGTATCCATTTATATTGGCCACTCGATGGGGGATGTATTTCTCCTATAAAATCTAATCCCCATTTCTGAAATGGTTCATTTACATGAATAGGAATCAAGGGCAAAGCTGGTAATTTCTGTCTTTCTGCAAATATTTGGCACTTGTCACATGCCATGACCCAAGCAAAAGCATCTATAAATAATTTTGGCCAGTAGAAACTAGCCTTCAGGATCTTATGAGCTGTAGCCCTCCAGCTGTAATGTCCTCCACATATTCCCTCGTGAAATTCTGTCATAATATTTTCCACTTCATTTTCTGTGAGGCATAATAGTAATATACCTGAAGGGTCCTTCCAATATAGCTGACCATTAGCAATTATGTATTTCTGGGACTTCATTCTTACAGCTCTATATTTTATCTTATCACAACTTGGAGGATAGCTAAGTGTTAAAAGATATTCAACTATTTCTTTATACCAAGGACTAGTGAGATATTTCATGTGTACCTTTTCAGTGGCCATCTCCGGTCCTTGCTGTTCTTCTCCTTTCTCAGATTCTTCATTTGCTATCATGGATAAATTAATGCCCAAGGCTTGATGATTTGATTCAGATAAAATCTTGGCAAGTCCTTGTCCTTTAATCAGCTTGGTAGGCCTTATGTCTAGATCATACTCTTGTATTTTTGCAATCCATCTTCCTCTTTTTCCTTCGCTATCCCCCTGGACAAGAATGTCTTTGATAGCTGCTGTGGGAACATATGCAGTAATGTGAGATTGCAAAACATAGGTTCTAAAGGCTTTGAGGGACTTTACCAGGGCATATGCCTGCTTCTCCAATATATTATATTTTAGTTCGGCGTCATGCAGCACTTGACTGAAGAAAGCTATAGGCTGCTCATATCCATCTTCATTTCTCTGTAATAAGACTCCAGCAATTGTATGAGGCGAAGCAAATGAGAATATTATAAATGACTTTGTATAATCCAGCCCGGCTAGCACAGGAGCTTTAGCGAATGCCTGTTTTATTCTGGTGAATGCATCTCTAGACTCATGGGACCACTTAACTTCATTATCCTTTTTCAACATATCAGTTACATGCCTAACTATCTCAGCGTAGTTAGGAATAAACCTTCTTAGAAAATTGATTCGACCTAAGAACACCTGCACTTCCTTCTTATTCCTGGGTAAAGGAATGATGTTTATTACTTCAACTCTCTTTGGGTCTATTTTTACACCATCTTTAGTTACAATGTTCCCTAAGAGTTTTCCTTGATCTAATGCAAATAAATATTTTTGAGGATTGAGGGATAGGCCATACCTTCTGCATTTTTCAAAAGTTCTTCTTAAATGCTCAATATGCTCATCATCATTCTTTGAAAATACTGTGATATCATCAAGATATAACACTAAAAACTTATCCTACTCTCCAACAAAGGCTATGACCATTGCCCTCTGAAAAGTAGCTCCTGCATTAATTAATCCAAATGGCATCCTGGCATACATAAATGTTCCCCATGGTGTGGTAAAAGCAGTCTTCTTTTGATCTTCTGGAAACATAGCTATCTGATTATAGCCAGAAAAACCATCCATCATTGACATTATGTATTCTCCCACCACTTTCTGCAGGATGTGATCCATCTTAGGCAGTGGATAATTATCCATTAGAGATGCTCTATTTAAATTCCTGAAATCCACACACAACCTTATTTCTCCGTTTTTCTTTCGAACAGGAACAAGGTTTGCTACCCATTCTGAGTATCTCAATGGCACAATTATTTTGGCCTTCAGTAGCTTCTTGATTTCTTTTTCAATAGAGGGAAGCAGCAGAGAATTTATCTGTCTGAGCTTCTGCTTATAAGGCTTTGCATCTTCCCTCAAAGGAATTTTATGCTGCATTATATTTACATCAAAAGTTTTTAGGTCCTAATAGGACCAAGAAAATACATCTTTATAATATTGAAACTACTTCAAATATTTTTCTTTATATTTTTTTGGGACCCTTTTAGATAATTTTACAATTTTGGGATCAGCATAAGTACCCAGATTTAAATCTTCCACTTGATCTTCTTCTATCACTTTGTTTGGCCGCAATGGAATATCATCTTTGTTAAACAATATTTCCATAGGCACCAGACCTCTAGGTATAACATTTCCTTTCAGTTGTAGCACTTTATTACCTGCTATCTTCTCTTCCGATCTGTTTTCTGCAATATTTTCAGCCTCCTCTTCTTCATTGTCATCGATCTCCATATTAGAGAATTCTCCCACTGTCTCCATGAATCTTTTCATCTGTTCATCATCTTCAAATACCTGCCAGTGCTTCACATTGTCTGGGATAGATGGCCTGTAACGTACCTCTACTTCATATCTTAACAGTGGATTCTGAGGAGGACGGAATTTACTGGCAGCTACAGCAAGAGAATCTGCTATTCTGTTTTTCTCCCGGGGCATGAACTGTATGTTAAATGCTGAGAAGAATTTCTCCACCATGTCCCATGCTTCGTTTCTATATGCTCTCAGCCGAGGATGCTTAGTTTGGCATTGATTTCTGATCTGCCTTACCACCAGCTCAGAGTCTCCCATGACTTTTAGACCTTGGATGCCCATGTTTCTGGCTGTCTGCAGTCCTAATAAAAGTGCTTCATATTCAGCTACATTATTTGTGGTCTCATATTCCAATTTAAAGGACAGTGGCACCCATTTTCCTGTGGGAGAGATTAATAATACCCCAGCTCCATTTCCTTCCCTTGAATTTTCCCCATCAAAATGCAAAGTCCAAATTCCTGATTCCCGGTCCTCCTTAGGTTGCTCAGCTTGGATTTGGCCAAAGAGGGGCTCATGTGCATAATTTTGATTTTCTTCTAACATCAAACATGAGAAGTCTCCTTCTTTGTTATACACTGGGGAATTCTCTGAGCAATCAGCCTTAGTTACCATTTTAACAAATCTAGTCTCCCTGTATAATCTCCTCTCCTGACCTCCAAAGACTGGGACAGTAGCATATGTCAAATCCAATTTGATTGACCCACCAATTTTTGTACCCCGGGACCTTGACAGCAGCATGCCAAAGCGGGCTGGGATATCGGCAACCACAATGTCCATGACCACACTCTTTGCTGGAATTTGGGCCAAATTGACCACTAAATCTTTAATCATTCCCAAGCATTTAACTATTTTAGAACCAAATGAATACATGTCTTTGTATGGTCTTGTAATTTGCAGTCCTAGTTGTTCCATGACAGACAGAGGCATGAGATTATGGGAAGCCCCAGAATATAACATACAATTGTGTAACAGTAGGTCATGAATAACTAGAGACACATAAAAAGGAGGAGTAGAGGGGTCTATCTCCTCAACATGTGGGCCAAAGACTACCATGGGTATTTCTTCTTTAAGGTTTAAACTATCAGGTACAATTGGTATTTCAGGAGGAAGCATGAAGGAAGTAACTTGAGACTGATATAGAAGTTGTTTTAATAGTTCGGTCAGGGGGACTGGAATCTTAATTTTCTCAAGTTCTTTTTGTAGACTGAAAGCAGGTGGGGGCTTTTCTATCACTACTTCTTTTGACTCTTTATTTTCAGCTGAAGATTTAATTTCTTTTGACAGTGACTCAGCATTAGGAGGATTGAATATTTTTGAAGAAGAAGGAATCTGGTCATTAGGCTGCAAGGGAGAATTTAGAGGACTCTTACCTTTTTCTATGTTTCTTTTTGTTGCTGATTCCTTCTGAGCAGGTGCTTCTTTATGAGGTAGCTCCTCTTCTTGTTCTTGAGTTCGGGTCCTCTTCCTTGAAGATCTGAGATCATATTTCACGTTGAACTGTGCTTGCATTAAATCAGCAAATTGCTTACAATAATGGTCAATCTCTGCTTCTTCTTCTTCGTCTTGCAATGGACATTCCATATCATCATTATTTGAAAAATCCAGATTTGAATCTTCTAATCCATAAGCGGCATCTTCAGTGGAGTCATCGGCTGGGCCTTCCAAGTACAATGGATGTGGTACCTGATCTTGTTTCTCCTTTGCTTCTCTAGGAAATATCTGCAATGGTGGTCTTTTATACTGGGGATTGTATCCTCTGTTTGGGGCATTATAGAAATTCTTAAGGGCTGCATTTTTAGCCTCTAGTTCAAGCTTGACCATTTTCTTTATCATTTTTCTTATTTCATCCATTTTTTCTGAATCTTTCTCTTGATTGGAGGTGGAAACCTCTTCTTTACCTCTCCTCCTAGTATCTTGTTCAATTTTTCCCTTCAGTTTCCCAGTGGAGGCAAAGTTTGCTTCCAGCTCCAGAGCATCTGATTGAGGATCGTCTAGGGTAGCAGGTTTTCTTTCTCTCAATGAGAATCCAAATTCAAAATCGAAGGCTGCTATAAAAACTATCTTGGCAGTTGCTTCATGGGGCTTCATTTCAGGAGGCAGGCTCAAATATAACTTGTTGAATCTTTTAATAAACTATGATACTCCTTCATTCTGCTTCTTCTTCAAAGTATTAAATTCAGTAAGACACTGACCATAATCTTTCTTTTCTCCCCACTTTCTGAGGAAAGTATTCGCCATCTCGTCTTAGGTGGTCACAGAACGATTTCCCAATGTCTTGAACCATTTTCTGGCTTCACCTTCCAAAGATTGCACAAAAAATCTCAAGACCACATCCAAATGTTCAACATTTAATTTTTCTGCAAAAGAGCAGAAAGTCTCGAGATGTTTCTGAGCATCAATTTCATTTTCTCCATTAAATCTCGGCAGAATCTTCAAATAATCCTATGGAATATCATTTAGCACTTGAGGTAAGGCCAGTGGAGCATATTTTTTTAATAGAAAAGCGGGAACATTAGCCATTGGAGGAGGTGGGGGTTGTACAACAGTCTGAGGTACGAATGAAGGAAGAGGAGTATGAGGAAGTGGAGTATGTATAACAATGGGAATAAATTGCATGGAAGCCTGAGGTGTGGTTGGGAATAGTTCACGGTTAACAACAGCTACTTCTGTGACTTCTTTAATTTCCTCAGCCTCAGGAGTAGGATGAGAATCTTCTTCAATCTAGGCACTTTCTCTATGTGGAGTTTCTGAGTAAAACTCAGGATTTTCTGTTCTGATTTCTTGAGAAAAGGAGGACGGATAATCTTCAACGAAATATTCAGGGTTTTCAGCACGGACTGATTTCCTCTCCTTCCAAACTCTTTTATGAATGATCTTCTCTGGGTCAGACACGTAAGGTGTTTTTGACTGAGATGTATCTGACCTCAAATGTGGCTTACGAGGAGCCAGGACTACCAATAGATTTATCAAATAAGGAACAGTGGAGTCGCCAAGGTGAGAGATACGCAACTCTTCAACTCTCTGTGCTCACCTGATTAGAGAGTGAAAACAGTTTGTCGAGGCCCAGGGAAACTGATATTCTCAAATTCGATCCCCGGCAACGGCGCCAGAAAGATGTTGTGGACAATTTTGTCACCCCCTAGAGACAGTCTAGAGTTGCCATAAACCAGTGCCTAGGACATCTTAATATAGCAAGGAGCTTATCATATAGCTTGGGTTGTCAATCCAAAAGCTTTCTTACTATCTCTTGTTGAACAAGGAAATTAGTTTAAAATGGGACCAATCTCTCTCAGAAGCTGATACAAAGATAAGAATAGTGTAGGGACATCATGTAAAACTCCAATACAAAGGCATCAGACAGTTAAGAGACAGCTTACTGTAAAGAGGGCCAGTTCAAATAATATACCACAGAAATCAAATATCAGAAAGTGGATGCAGTGAAGAAACATGTAGAAGATATTATTTAACATGGGACTGATACCCAGATACACAACAGAATCACATATGGGCTTATCCAACTAAGAATCCATACATGACAATGGCGTTTTAAAAGCACCCTCCTCAAGTAACTAATATAGCAGAAAATATGGATAAGATGAACATGGAACAGTATATCATGACTAGGCCTATTTAAAGCGCTTTACTAACACCAGTATGGGCATCAACTAGGATGAATCCTTACTCAATATTAGTGAGCCACTCGCATTCTAGAACATGATACTAGAAGATAAATAGCATGAAATGAGATATTGTATTAACACATAAGAGAAAGTTACATACTGTGAGATACCAAAGACCATAATCCTCATTACAGTTATAACTCCTCCTCACTGAGACCCTACGGGCTCTGAACCTTCATAAGGAAATATTACAAAATGTATACAAAAGCCTTCTCACTGCACAGTCTGCTGATAGAAATATGGAACCTTTCCAATGTTTTTCTTTCTAGTTTTTATAGAGGAAAGAGAAAACTCTAGAGAATGAGGTAGGTGATATACATTTAATGGTCTCATTTAAACAAATTTGAAGGAAAAGCCCGCCTATGCTCTTTGGCAGTGCTGAACTGATGCACGTACTCAGCTACTACTTCATGAAATAAATGTTGAGGATAGAAATCTCCTTATGAACAAGACATAAATAATAAAATATACAAATGCTATGTACTTGGCTGGAGGAAAATCTGCTGCGATAAAACCTTGAGGTTGCTTGCAAGAATAAATAGACTGGGAAGAAGATCTCTGTAGAGACACGACATAAGAAAAAATCTTCATGAACCTTTTGTACTTTCCTGAGAATAAAATCAGCTGAAATATAATCTGTGGGGTGTGATTTTTTAATGTATTTTACCCTCGGCTTGATCGAGAAAATCTCTGGTCCGATACCCTAGTCTTTTAACACCAGATATGAGCTCATAATCTTCAATGAGGTTGTTGAGATCTTTAATTCTTTGCTGGCGTTCTTTGCAGGAACATTTATATCCCCATATGCTAACCAGCATCTTTAAATTGTCCCTGGAGAGTTCGAAAGATTTTAAATCCTGCTCCTGTGATGGATGTCTTATCATGGTGGCTTTCAGGACCCTTCTTCATAATGACAGCTCCAATTGAATTTCCTTCTGAGATGCTCTATCGCTGCAGCCAAAACTGTGAATCAAAACATCTTTCAGTATGTTGAAACCCTGCAAAATCCACCAACACATTAGAAAAACCAGGTAGAAGTAAGGGGTGTGGAGGTGGAGATGGTGATGATGTCGCAGATATGGACAAATGAAGAGAACACGTAGGGTGGCGAAGGAAAAACGATGGAGGCTTTTGATAATCAGAGGGAACGCAGGTTTTCTACGTAAAATGGTTTGAACGTGGCGGCAGAATAAAACAATGAATACAAATAAACACACATATATATATTCGGCAGGGGAGAACGCCACGGACACACGGGAATACGACACCTGGGTGTATGAAGGACAGGTGGGTGGATGACGTGGCTGTGGGGTCAACAGACAGAGAAGACTGGATTATGGGCCGTCGAATTTTGGAAGACATATCAACGGCTCGAAGGTGATGGGAGCGGCGTAATCGTGGGCCACAGGACACAACGGACACAGGTTAACGCACGAGCAGCTTCGGAGGGCATCTGCCGTTGGATGGAGGCCGACAGATCCAACGGCGCGGGTGAGTTCCGCTGCCCGGCCATTGTTCAACATTTAATGCGCGAAAAAGTGGTTTTTTGGGCCCGTACCAAAGACACGCATCACGCGATTTGTGGAATCGCTGGCATTTGGTTGAAAACCGCCGGCTCGGTGGAGGTGGTGCGGAATTAACCGCTGGTTTTCTGCACGCGGGGGCCACCACGGATGTTTTAATTGCGGGCCATCGATTGGTTTTGATTTGACAATTGCAGATGCGCCAATGCGTTTGTCATTAAGCCCCCCTTTTCCCTTGGCATATGGTTTTGCGCTCGGGTCATATGGGAACCGAAACATGGAAGGCTAAAAATCTTTGGGGCTAGGCTCGACAAGTTTTAAATTATGGGTTTTAACCTTGGCAGAGTGTATTTTATGAGCGGAAAAGGTAACCATAGACAAAATATGGAGGTCTGTGGCTGCGAAAGATGTTTTAAACAGATCCAAAGGGACTCGGTGGCCAAAATTTAAATATGGGGGGCTGATACGCACAACACACTACATGCAATATGAATGGTGGGTGTGCCAGCCTCTTAGGGTGGGACTAATCCACCTCAACTGTTGGTTCTTGTGTAACAAAAACATCATAGGCGGGTTATTGTGTAGCAGTCTTCTTCATTTCACCTTGGTTATCCTCTGTATCCACTGATGGTTCCTCTGTAATAGCATTGGCCTCTACAAGTTCTTGTGTGTCAGCTTCTAGGTCAATTACCATGGGAGGCTCTACTTTAACTGTTGGTTCATGTGTAAAAAAATGTCATAGGTGGATTCTTGTGTAGTAGTCTTCTTCATTTCACCTTGGTTAGCCTCTATATCCACTGATGGTTCCTCTGTAACAGCACTGGCCTCTACAGGTTCTTATGTGTCAGCTTCCAGGTCAATTACCATGGGAGGGTCTTCTTTAACTGTTGGTTCATGTGTAACAATAGTATCTTCAGTAGGTTCTTGTGGAGTAGCCTCCCCAGGTTCTGTTTGAGTCTCCCTTGAGCAGGTGCTTTCCCGAAAAACTATAGATCCTACTACTCCTAACTCTTGGGAACATGCCACACATACGAATCTTGGATTTTTCTCCCCCCCAGCTTTCTTGAAAGCTTCAGCTAGGGTATCTAGCCCTGGGGCTTCCGATTTCATAGCTTTGGCTAATATGTAATATTCCAAAAATTTAGCCTTTTTCTAAATGGAATATTATAGTTTGTTTCATCAGTAGGTAGGTGAATAAGTGGGTAGGGAGGCCCATAAATCTCCTTAGAAGGAAAAATAACACTCCTAATGTGAAAGGAGGAAGAATAAGCAGCTGGATTAAGCACCTTTGGGTGTGAATTGGATGGAATACATGTTGAATAGGTCAACTTTGACCAAATCAACAACGTTTTCATGGAGGAGTGGCATATGATGAGACAACGTACATTTAGTGGAGGACAACTTGCATGAGCTTAGTGGCAAGTATGGATGGGACCCAATGTGAGAAGACTCAAACACTATATATAGAGGGGATTCCAGCCATTTTTATTCATTTTTGGATTATTATTTTGTATGTGGTATGTTTAGACTTCTTGCATTCTTCAGCTGCACTTTAGTTGAGATTGGTGTGTTGTTTAGCATTGGGTGTTCCCGAGAGGGAATCCCACCTCTTTCCTTGAGAGGCATTTTGGAAGAGCATTGAATTTCATTTCCTCATTCTGGAATTCTGGCCAAGCTACCTTCTTCAGATACAACGCAGTTTCTGTTTAGAGTCGGGTTGTGTTGCAGGGTGTAGCAAAGGAGGATCACATAGAGCCAATTTTGGGCTTGTTTCCCAGTGGAGAGGTAGCCTATCCACTGGAGTATCAGAAAGGAGGGTTCATCGGCATATTTATATATTTTTGGCATCATTCCAACCATCTACCATCCCTCATAGCACAGTTTCAGTCCAAATCTGCATTATTTTTAGTGGAAATTGCTGGGAGGGTTCATTGAGCGCATCAGGAGGGTCTATTTCTGAATGGAGGGATTAGCCTTCTATTGAGAAATACCATTGAAGGAGGAAATTATCATTTCATATCTGTCATAGCATCATTCTATTCAGTACTAGGTTCTAGTGACATATCAACCCTAGGGTTATTTGTCACATTGTATATTTCTCTTGGTACTTCTAGCAATATTTTCTAGGTTGGCTAGAAATCCTGTATTAGAGCCCATATCTTCTTTTATGGGAATTGATTTTGTATCTATCAGCCATATTACATTTATGTATGATTACAGCAGCAACTACACTGATATACACAGCGTTGTCACTACTTTCTGCCATTCTATACAGTAGCAGAAACTCATGTACTTAATGATATGATCATTGGAGACTTGTTAATATTTCTTGAGTGGCTTGACCCTCAAGATCCTTTTGTATATTTTTTTTGATATCTTAATAAAATGATTGCTGCATATTGATCCCTCTTATGATATGTTCATAGTTGATGTGTTTTCCATTATTATGCCTTGTATTGCTACTATTTCCATTTTGGAATACTATAGTGGTATCAGAGCATAATCTTGGCTCAGCCTATGCATTCAAGACATTATGCCCTTAGGAGGAGAAGCTTATCACAAGAAGTAGAAGTTGTACAGAATAAAAAAAGGTATGACTCCATTATTTTGAGAAATGAAGGAAGAGAGGATCTCCCACCTTCTTTTCCAAACTGTGAAAAATATCAAGGAAGATATCAAGGAGATGAAAGGGGAGAGGTGTAGAAAATTTCCAAGATGGTTTGAAAGTGAAGCAAGCCCTAGATATTCACATGATGGGTATGAAAATTCAGCCACACATGCAGATCCATAGTGCATTTTATTGCCCACATTCATTGCAAGATAAATGGAGGAAGAAGATGCACCCAAGGAGGAGACCTTGAGTGACTACCTTAAGAAGTATGAGTCTCATTCTTGGAGATTCAAAGAGCACTTGGACTTCCAAGAGTTTTTCCAACTCAAGGAAGACAGAAAATCGAACAACCATAATAGAAGAAAGAGATATGTAATATTTCTATCTAACTTTGATGGATCAGCAAAGTGCACAGCTAAGGCTTGGGTGAAGGAGCTAGATTCCTATTTTCAACTACACCAAGTCTCAGAAAAGGAATCCATTAGAGTAGCAACACTACACCTTAAAGGTATGACCCATGATTGGTTTTTTTATAGTTCTGCTTCATTTCATCATGCTAGTGTAAATACTTATGGAGGTTTCACTAATAAGATAGTGGAAAGATTTGATATTAAACATTGTAAAACATCTTTTGTTGAAACCAAAAATTCAAAACCTTTGCATGAGTTGGAAGGATCTATTTTACCAACTCCACTCCATATTTATATTGAAGGGGATAAAAAAATGCATAATACCTTGCCAAGGGAAAGATCCCAACTTCTTGAAGAGCCCTCTTCTATATATGAAGACATGGAGATTCCTCCTTCAAGAGAAGACCAAGATCTAGGGCCTCTCATTGGTGATGAGGATTTCTAAAATATTGATGAAGAGGATGAGAAAAGAAGAGCTAACAGGGTTGTACCATCAGGAGAAGATCCATCACCACATGGAGGTGGAAAGGGAGCCATTTCTTCCATTAAAGGAGTCCTTGTGTCTTTGCAAGGAGTTCCAAATGATCTAACATGTGGGAAACAAAACACAATCCCGGAGAAGCATGTATCAGTTATTGTGGATTGTCAGACTTGGCAGATGGAAGGAGAAGAAGATAAGAAGGATCAACATCAAGGGATGATGAGAATTCACCCTTATCTATTTTAGGAGGTTTTTTCACAGAAGAAGGAGACTATATTATGCAGTGAAAGGAGGGACAAATCAGCCCACTCATATATACAATCTTCTTTAGATCTTGATGTCTCACTACATGGAGGCATTCCACCGAGGAGGCCACCAGATCTAGAGTTGGTGAGAGACATCTTACCATTTGGTTCACCACTCTTAGATTCCAGAGGGGTGAATACCATGGAGGGGTCTAGTACAACACAGAGAGTTTGGGATAGACTCAAGGAGGAGGGATACACTCTCCCATTTTCAGCATCACCCACCCTCACTACATATTATACGCTAAGAGAAGTTGCTGCAGTGATGGAGGATAGCACCACCTTGGTGCAAGGAAACTGCTCCATGGATTTGGAGAAACAGAGGGTACTTACTTTGAGGAATGAATCCTCCATATATTGGAGTAGATGGAGGACACTCATTCTTACATTGGCCAAGATCAGGAGGTTCTTTGTGGATGGTAGCTTCTCATGGAAGGCCAACTTCCAAAGGCCACCACTTCTACTTGAGCATGAGCAACTACATGATGGGCATGGCAACAATTTGGAGGATGACTTTGGTATGAGAGATGTCAAAGGAAAATATAGCAGCATGTGCATAACTTCACATTTCAGATCGACAACGTTGTCTCTTAGGAGGATTGATCCATATTGGAGGTCTCAACTTTTGGTAGAGTACTCCAAGGATCTTGGTGCTTTCATGATTCTTGATGACCTGGAGGGAGACGATATATACATGGTGGATGATGGGGTCATCTATTCTTATGGCAGAGTCTTCTTGACGAGAGCTTATGAGCTCAAGGAGAATCTGTTACATGCAGCACATGTGGACTTTCTTTCCATGCACTTTGATGCATATTATTCCTTGATGGAGGAGTTCACTTTGGAGGGAATCCAACAAGATGTATATCATCATATGGAGAGATTCATAGCCTGATGATGATGGAGAGGCTATCACAACCACTTCCCTACTCATTGAGAGTGAGGGAGAACTTCCAGTTGAGCCATTTCAGCTCAATGACCAAGGTACGTAGTAGAGGATGTACACTTATGCACTATGATTTGTATTCCTTTACTTTTTGTGAGCAACATATTGTACCAAGGAGGATGTTTCCTTCTTGTATATTTTATTGTGATGTGCTTGAGGCCATTTGCAACATTGATGTTGGCCATTCTATTGGTGGATTGTGGGAGATTCCACATGATTCTTGGTATGCACCATTGGCACCACATTTTACTTTTATGATCCTATCTTGTGGGATGATGTAATATTCCAAATTTAGCATGTAGCTAATTGGAATATTAATTTTTGTTGTTTACACTTAGGATATAAATAAATGGGTAAGGAGGCACATACATTTCAGAAATACAAATAAAATCTCTCATAGTATGAAAATGGATCATCTTAGGAGCTCGATTTCACACCCTCATGTGTGAAAAGGGACATTTACATGTGGACAAGGTCAATTTTGACCAAGTCAACAGTGCTGGGATAAGAGGTGGAGATAGTCTTGGGAGATAGTATAGAGATAGTGGGAGGAAGATTCCTTGGCAGAGGAAACCCTAATGAGTGGGACCGAAGGTGAGAGGGCTCCCATTTGTATAAAAGGATGCCAAGGCAGCCATAACAAGGCATGTTATGTATTATTGATTTTATGGTCTGTATGACTTTGTGCTTTCTTCAACTATTTAGTTGATATTGATGTGCTACTTAGCACCAGGTGTTCCCGAGTGGGCATCCCATATCCTTTCTTGAGAGGCCTCTTGAGGGAGCTTGTACTTCATTTCTTCACATCCAGGCTTGAGGCCAAGCATCCTCCTTCAGCGACAGCATTATTTCTGCAGCAATATAATGTTGTGTTGTAGGGTGTTGCAGTGGGGGTTCACAACACCACTTTCGGAGCTTGTTTTTCAGAGGATGGAGCTTACTTTCCTTTGGGAGATTAGTGAGGAATCCCTTGGAGTAGATTTCATATCTTGGCACTTGGCCAACACAGTTACCATCTCCTACAGCGCAGTCCCTCTCCTTAACTGTGTTATTTTCATTGAGCATTTGCAGTGAAGGTTTCCAATGATTGTTGGAGGGTGAGATCTTCAGTGTTAGGATCAGCCTTTCACTTGTAAGGTACATTGGAGGAGGTCTATTCAAATTATGCATCATCTTCAGCCATATCCATCCAGTTCTTGAGTTGCAGCTACTATTTATTCCTAGGACTGCAACTCCGACATTTATTCCATTTTGCATATTTGAGGAACTCCTTCTAGGATTGTCTTGGAATTGTCTTTGGGGGTTTAGATATTTTCTCCCCAAATTGTATGATTTTTATATTTCCATATCTATGTATTGGCATACTCCAGCAGAAGTTGTCTCTAATAAAACTATGCTGTCATAGCCTTGCGCATTTTCTATGTAGCAGTGTACTTCATTTTCCATGTATATGTTTCTTTAGGCTTGTTCTACCAAGCTTGAGTGATTATTTCCTCAAGATCTTGTATACATTTTTCTGTAGTAACATTAATAATATGTCTATGTGTTCTTCTTACATTTTATGAGTTGATTTATCACTGCTCTTTCATTATTTTGTTCATGTATTGTTGCATCCCCATTTTTAGATATTATAGATGATTGTGGAAGCAAACAAGTGGCTGAAAATACATTTGTTATACTTTTTTTTGAGGCAGGAAGGGGATGCAATTTTTTGGTTCCACATGTGGAACTATGATCCACCTCCCAGTTTTCATGTGGAAACTTGTTTCTATTTGTTTTTGCTTCCATATATTGATGATGCTCTTATTTTTATGAGAGGCTTTGTTGGGAGGATGGCACAAGAGTTGGAGGTTCCCATTGGGAGTATGATTCTCCCTACTTCATATGTTGCATGTTTTAGGAGAAACAATGACAAAATTATGATTTCCACACTACATCTCTTGTCTTCATGTGGGAGGAGACATTTGGAGAACTTGAGTTCTTGGGAGGGGCACTTCACGGACATTTTGATTCATGGGGTAACTTGTGACATTCTTGGAAACCATAACATTTCAGCCCAAGATCAGCAATAGCCCCATACATATCATAAATGGAGAGAGAAAAACCATGGGTGGAAAAATCTAATCTCTCCATACAGCCCCAATACATTGCATGAACAAGGGGTTGAGGATTTCTTTGATGAGATACATAGGATGGCTCATTTCATTTGGATGATAGCATGGAGATGGGAGTGTAATATTCCTAATTAGTCCCAAACTAATTTGAATATTCATTTTTGTTTTACTTTCTTTGCTTAAAGAATAAATATGTAAAGGAGGTTCATAAAACTCCTAATGAAGAATAAATCAATGCCAAATATGAAAAAGGCTAAATCTTGGCTATGTAAGCAAGCACCCTTAGGTGTGAAAGGGGCTGAATAATTTGACTAGGTTAACCTTGACCAATTCTACAATTTTGTATTGGAGGAGTGCTCATCAATGAGGCACATTGTAATTCTAGTTGGAGGTATCTTGTGTGAAAAAGGTGATTTCATTGAAGGTGGTTTAGGGTTTTGCAAGCTCTCATCTTATAAAAGGAAGAGGAAGGCATCAAGAGAGGGGTTGTTGATGTGATTACATTTTTCTGATTATATTGTTTGTTTATACATATATCATTCTCTTTTTGTTTAGCTGAGAATAGTTTTGTTTAGCACTGGGTGTTCCTGATCGGGGATCCCACCTCTTTCCTTGAGAGGCCTCTTGGAAGAGAATTGCATTTATTGTCTACTATCTGGATGAAGGCTAAGCTTCTTCTTCCAACTACAATTCAGATCTTGTTGAGGGTTTGGTTGTCTTTGAAAGTTGCAGCAGGTGGAGGCTAGATCTACTCAGATCTAGACCATTCTAGTGCTCCTTTTCAGTGGGAAAGTCTTCTATCCCATTGGAAAGTGAGTATTAGATCATTGGAGCATCAGATTTAGATCTTGGCATGTGGCCAAACATATCTGAAACCCTACAGCGTAGTTTTACTTTCATATCTATGTTTTTATTTAGGTGTTTTTTGTAGGGACTTTTGGCATAACATTTTGAAGGAGTGATTTTCATGTGTTGGGGATCTGCCCTTCACCTTTCAGATCCATTACAGAGGGTCATTTTATTGTATACAACAGATCAAATTTGAATATTCCTAAATATCTAAATATTTCTTCAGATCTGCAGCTTTAGATCATAGATCTACTCCATGTGCTTCATGTAATGCTAAAAACCCCAAGGTGATTTTGAAGAAGAGTCTTTATAGTGTATGGATCTGTCATAGATCTGAATTTTCATGCATTATTTTGCTCTTGATCTAAGTTGTAATCAATAGATGTTGCAGTCTAATAAAAATAATGTTGTCAAGGCAGTTTCTGTTCATATGTATGGTTGCAATACCTCTTTTTGAGGATTTTTCTTCATTGGAGACTTCTATTTCCTCTTGTACATCTTGTGGGTTTCATTGTACATCTGATTTTCTATTGTATATGTTAAATAAGGGTCACCATATTGGCCTCCTGCTATAATCTTGATGATCTGCGTTATTTTAAATGCATAACTATTCTATGTTGTTGCATATCCAATTTGGGAATATTACAGTGGTATTAGAGCATCAACTTGGCACAGCCTGTGCTTTATAAGAACCAATATGTCTTTTCAAGGAAATAAAATATAGAAGAAGTTTGATTACACTGAAGACAAAGGAGACAAGGGTGAAACACCTTTATCTGGAAGAATGAAAGGGAGATAGTTCTCAAAAACTCTATTCCAAACTCTGCATGAGCTTAAAAGAGAAATCAAAGGGATAAGGAGGGAAAGACTTGAAGGTCCCTGAAGAAGATCTTCACATGAATAAAGCTTGAGCTCTTCATATTATGTGTGCAAGCACTCAGCTACAAAATTAGATATACAATGTTATTCTATGCCCAGATTTACTGCAAGAAAGATGAAGGAAGAAGATGCACCAAAGGAGGAGACTTTGAGTGATTATCTTGAGGAGTATGAATCTCAATCTTGGAGATTCAAGGAGCACTTGAACTTCCAAGATTTCTTCCAGCTCAAGGATGAAATGAGATCGAGCAAGTACAATAGAAGGAGAAGAGGTAGATTCTTTCTGCCAAATTTTGACAGATCCTCCACATGCACAGCCAAGGATTGGATAAATCAGCTAGACTCATATTTGGATCTACATCAAGTTTCAGAAAAAGAAGTCCTTAAAGTAGCAGCGCTGCATCTTAAAGGTAATCTTATGCTTGGTGGTTGTTTGTATCCTTTTCATTAAAGAATTAAAATATATCTACCTATGCAAGGTTCACTAAGAGATTGGTGAAGAGATTTGATGTAAAAGAAACTGAAACATATTTGAAAGAGCTAACAAAGAATAAACATTCAAAACACTTGCATGAGTTGGAAAGATCTATTGCACCAACTCCACTTCAGATTTTTTTTGAAGGCAATAAAAACTTGTGTGATACCTTGCCAAGGGTAAGATCCCCATTGCATGAAGAGATTTCTTCTCAAAAGGGAGTCATGGAGATTCCTCTTTCAAGGGAAGACCAAGATCTAGGGTCTCTCATTGATAATGAGGTATCCTCAAACATTGATGAACAGAAAGAGCATGAAGGCAGTAACAGCGTTGTCACTTCAGAAGAAGGACCATCACCACATGGGGATGGGTATGAAGTTTTTTCTTCAAGAGGAGAAGCTTTTGCATATTTGCAAAGGGTTCCCAAGGAGCATCATGTGAGAGTATTATTGGGCAATAACACCTTCATCCAAGGAGGAGAGAGGATGGATCGGCATCCAATGATGAGGAGCATGAACCCTTGTTTATTTCAAGGGGTTTATATTTAGAATAAGGAGACTGATTTCTGCAATAAAGGGAGGGACAAATTAGTCCACTCATTTATGCAGTTTACATTAGATTTTGATGTCTCTTTACATGGAGGCATTCCACCAGGGAGACCCCCTAATTGGAAGATGAATAAAGTGTTCTCTCGACATAGTGTAGCAATGACATATTAGGCCAAGGAAGGAGCCTTGGAAGAAAGCTACTACAATGTTGAGAACCATTGCTGGGTTCCAAGGAGAAATGATCAACTTTCTGAGTTGGACATTGCCATATCCTACTCAATTATCTACGCTGGAAAATGATTCAGAGATCTATAATGACATGAGCATGGTGTCAAAGGGCCATTCCATAGCCTTGGAGTAGCAAATGATACTTCTACATATGAGAAATATTTCTGAATATGACAAGAGGTTATTAACACTCTTGCATGCATGGGCCAAACTATGGATGTTTTGGAGGAGAGAGACCTTGCAAAAGGAGGTTGACTTCCATGTACTTCAAAATTTTCTTGAGCAAGATCAGCTGCAAGAGAGGCAACAAATAGGGAGTTACAACACTCCAACATGTGACTTTGGCATTGAGCATGTCAAAGAGGAGAATGATGATGTGACAGCTACTTCATTTCAGAATTATGCATCATTGTAATTGTTGGGAAGCCTAGATCCATATTGGGAGTCCCAAATCTTGGTAGAATATTCCAAGAACCTCTTCACATGTAAGGTTCTTGATGGGAAAATGGAAGATAGGAGGTATAGGGTAGTTTATGGAGTCATTTACTTTCATGATCAGATATATTTGACTAGAGACTCAAAGCTCAAAGATAAACCATTGTATACAACCTATGATATCTTGCTTTCTAATCCCACTAGTTTCATTAGAACCTACCATACTATTTTGGAGGGATTCATGTGGGAAGGCTTCAAAGAAGAGATGCTCTATCATATGAAAAAGTGCATGGATTGTTTGGAGGATGAGGAGAAACACAACCCTTGGGAAGATTTATCACCACCACATCCTTATTCTTTGGGTGTGAGAAGGAGCTCATCCATGAGCCACCTCACTGATTTAAAACAAGTGTATGGTAAATATTGTATTTCTGAACATCATGATATGTTTACTATATACTTGCATCTTATGACCACACATGTATATGTCATTGCTCCAAGAAGGGGCACTCTTCCTTATTTTCTTTATGAGCTACTTAGAGCCATGAGCAATGATGATGTTTATCACTCCCTAGGAAATTTTGGGGATATGATGTATTCTTTTTGGTGTGCCACATTGACACCAAGCACCATACACCAATCCAAGTGTATGAGAGGAGTACGTGGTAAAGAATATGTTGTTGTATCTCATGATTCATTTGATTATCACTTGTATTCCTTTACCATGTATATGCAGGCCATAACGCCTAAGAGGAGTGTTATTCCATACAAACTCCATGGCCAACATTGGGCCACAAAAATTTTTGAATATGGCCACTCCCTTGGAGAGAAAAGGGAGGTTATGTTTCATGATGGGTGATTCCCTAAGGCACTAAAAATATCTCATACTTTTAGCCATAATGGAGTGACTTGGGCAGCAAACAAGTGGTGGAGAAAACACTTGTTGTATCCTATTCTATGGAAATTGGGAGTAAAACTGCATTGGTTGCACATGAGGGACTATTGTCCTTCTCCCTTATAGCATATGGCAGCTAACATGACTCTAATTATGATTCCATATATTGATGATGTTCTTATCTTTGCTGGGAACATGATTGGATGGATGACACATTGGTTGGATGTGTCCATTTGGAATGAAACTTCCCACATTTATTCATGCTTCAAGAAGAGGATGGGACATTATATGGCTGCTACACTATATGTTTTGTTTCTTTATGCAAGGGGCCATATGTTTGACTTATGTCTTTGGAATAATCCTCTCACATGGGAGAATTTGGAGCAAGACATGTGTTTCTTGAATCATACTCAGCCAACACCTATTATCCTCTACTATTTTCAAGCTTTGGAGAAGCTTATGGCAGCAAGAAGGTGGTGGGATGGTCGCTTGTTGTATCATGTTTGGAAACAGTAAGAAGAAGAACAATGTTGGTCTCAATGGAGGGACTATTGTCATCATCCCATATATCATATGTCACTTAGTTCATATGTATTTTGGAGCCCATATGGTGATGCTACTCTACTCACTATATGCATGAAGGATTGGGCAAGAAGGCTTCCAAGAACCAATGAAGTGAATCATGAGGTTCCAAGTATCTTTTGGCTTCATGAGGACTATATTATTGAAGCCCAGGATCAGCAGCTCCAAATTTATCATAAATGGAGGGAGAGATAGTGTAATTTGAACAATCTTACCTCTCATTTTCAGCGATGTATCCCCTACACATTGCATAAGGAGGGGATTGGTGACTATTTCTATGAGCTACCAAGGATGGCTCACTTTGTTTAGATGATAGCATGGAGATTGGAGTTTCTCATTGGGGTTGGACCACCCAAAATTTATCATCTCTAATGCCTTGAGGAGGCCAATGGACAGCATATGATTCTTTCTATGTATCCTCATTTCTTCATGATGAGAGCTGTTTGGTTCATTCACCAAAGGCAAGTTGGTATTCTTGGGAGGAGACACATCCATTGGAGATTTTACAATGTCCTTGTAGTTTCTTGAGGACAAGCAACATTTTGGAGGCGAGGACTGTAATATTCCTAATTAGTCCCAAGCTAATTGGAATATTTATTTATTTTTTACTTTCTTTTCTTAAAGAATAAATGTGTAAAGGAGGTTCATAAAACTCCTAATAAAGAATAAATCAATGCCAAATATGAAAGAGGCTAAATCTTGGCTATGTAAGCAAGCACCCTTAGGTGTGAAAGGGGCTGAATAATTTGACTGTGTCAACCTTGACCAATTCTATAGTGTTGTATTGGAGGAGTGATCATTAATGAGGCACAATGTAGTTCTAATTGGAGATCTCTTGTGTGAAAGAGGTGATTTCATTGAAGGTATTTTAGGGTTTTGCAAGCTCTCATCTTATAAAAGGAAGAGGAAGGCAACAAGAGAGGGGTTGTTGAAGATATGATATTTTGATATATTGTCTGTTAGACCATATAGCTTTCTTTGACTATTTAGCCTAGAATGCAAATGCTATTTAGCATTGGGTGTTCTTGGTCGGGAATCCCACCTCTTCCCATTGAGTAGCTCTTGGGAGAGTTTGTATTGTATAGTCCACTATCTGGCTTGAGGTGAAGCTTCTTCTTCCAAATACAACTCAGATCCTATTGAGGGTTTGGTTGTCTTTGCAAGATGCATCAAGTGGAGGCTAGATCTATTCATATCTAGATCATTTCAGTGCCCTTTTTCAGTGGAGGAGGCTTCTACTCCATTGGGAGGAGTGTATTGGAATACTTGGGCATAATTTTATGAACTTGGCATGTGGCCAAATATCATCTATACCCTACAACACATTTTCTCTTCCAGATTTTCATTAATCCTGTAGGTGTTGTTGCAGTGAGTTTTGGCACACCATTTGGAGAGCTAGTTTCCAAGTGTTGGGGATCTTCCCTTCATTTTGAGATTCATTGGAGGATATCTACACATTGTATATTTCAGATCTGATTTGCATATTTATAAATACTTATGAATCACTACATATTTCTGCATATATGCATTCTTAGATCTTAGATCTACTGCTTATACTTGGTGTAATGCTGAAATACCCAAGGGAATCTGAAATAAGAGCCTTTCTAGTGTATGGATCTGTTATGGATCTGAATTTTCATGCACAGATTTTCTCTAGATTTAACATTTAATCAACAACAGTTCGTAGCCTAATAAAATAAAAATGTCAAGGCATTTTCAGTCTATACATGTGGTTGCAACACCTCTTTTGTGGGATTTTCTTCTATTGGTGTTTTGTATTTCTAGCTATGCATCTTATGGCCCATTTTATACATCTATTTTGCTGCTGTAAATACTTTTGAAGAGCCCTTTTATTGGCCTCCTACTTTGCTTTAGATGAACTTCGTTATTTTCCTGCATATCTGCTTTCTATTGTTGAATTCCCCATTTGGGAATATTATAGGGAGTCTCTCATTGGGAATGATATTCCCTATGCTTGTCAACACTCCTACCTTGAGGAGGCCATTAGACAGCAACAAGGTTTCCACTTACACCTTCCACTTTTTCATTATGTGAGCCATTTGGTTTTGCATACTTGGGAGGAACTATTGGGGGGAAGATTTATTACAGATTATTTTGAGTAGTGGTGGGGACTATAGATGAGGAGGCCAGAAGAGGAGGAGGGGAGGATTTTTTCTCCACCTTTACAGTTGCTTGAGTACAAGCAACATTTTGGAGGGGAGGACTGTAATATTCCAAAAATTTAGCTTTCAGCTAAATGGAATATTATATTTTGTTTCATCACTAGGTCGCTGAATAAGTGGGTAGGGAGGCCCATAAATCTCCTTAGAAGGAAAAATAACACTCCTAATGTGAAAGGAGGAAAAATAAGAACCTGGATTAATCACCTTTGGGTGTGAATTGGAGGGGATACATGTTGAGGAGGTCAACTTTGACCAAATCAACAACGATGTCATGGAAGAGTGGAATTTATGATGAGACAACGTAGTTTTAGTGGAGGACAACTTGCATGAGCTTAGTGGAAAGTATGGATGGGACCCAATGTGAGAAGGCTCACACACTATATATGGAGGGGATGTCAGCCATTGTTATTCATGTTTGGATTATTATTTTGTATGTAGTCTGTTTAGACTTCTTGCATTCTTCAGTTGTTTAGTTGAGATTGTTGTGTTGTTTAGCACCGGGTGTTCCCAAGCGGGAATCCCACCTATTTCCTTGAGAAGCCTCTTGGAAGAACATTGAATTTTATTTCCTCATTTTGAAATTTTGGCCAAGCTACCTCCTTCAGCTACAATGCAGTTTCTATTTAGATCTGGGTTGTGTTGCAGGGTGCAGCAAAGGAGGATCACATAGAGCCAATTCTGGGCTTGGTTTTTAGTGGAGAGGTAGCCTATCCATTGGAGGATCAGAAAGGATGGATCTTGGGCATATTTATATATTTTTGGCATCATTACAACCATCTATCATCCCTCACAGTGCAACTTTAGTCTAGATCTGCGTTATTTTTAGTGGCAATTGCTGGGAGGGTTCATTGAGCTCATTAGGAGGGCCTATTTCTGAATGGAGGGGTCAACCTTCTATTGAGAAATACCATTAGAGGAGGAAATTATCATTTCATAAATTTCATACCCTCATTATATTTAGTTCCATGTTGCAATGACATATCAACCCTAGGGTTATTTGTCACATTGTATATTTCTCTTGGTACTTCTAGCATTCTTTTCTAAGTTGGCTAGAAATCCTGTATTAGATCCCATGTCTTCTTTTCTGGGAATTGATTTTGTATCTATCAGCCATATTACATTTATGTATGATTAATTCAGTAGCTACACTAATATAAACATCGTTGTCACTGCTTTCTGACATTCTATAAAGTAGCAACAACTCATGTACTTATTGATATGATCATTGGAGGCTTGTTATTATTGCTTGAGTGGCTTGACCCTCAAGATATTTTTGTTTATTGTTGATGATATCTTAATAAAATGATGGCTGCATATTGATACCTCTTATGATATTTTCATAGTTGTCGTGTTTTCCATGATTATGTCTTGTATTTCTACTATTTCCATTTTGGAATACTACATAATTTCTGCTTTTACTGTTCATTTTCTTTCCTTAAATTTTCAATTTATGAAAGAAGGGTATGAGTTTTTTTCCTACCTGACAAGGAGGAATATTTTTATTTTTATTCTTCTTATTCTTCTTCTTCTTCTTCTTCTGTGAGCTCTTCTTCCTTCTCCTTCTTCTCATTTATAGGTGACGGTTTTGTTGACATACTAACTTTCACCCTTTGTTTGGGTTGCTTGTCTCCAATCGACTTATCAATGGGCCTTTTCTCAATTCTGGCCTTGGTGGACCACGTTTGGACTCCAGACTCTTCATGAATTTCTCCTAAAGTCCCAACTTGTTTCCCTCGAATCATCCTGAGCCTTTTTCGTTTGAACTCCTCCCATCTCTTTCCTTGTTATTTTAAGGCATCTAACACAATCAGCTTGATAAGACCATGGTTGGTAACACAAGCTTAAGGGTGTGCTTCTGTTTTGACTGTTGCAGCCATATGATTGATATTTCCAAGAAATAAATATGGAAGATTGATCTTATGTTGGTGTCGAAGATGGTTCAATAAATTAAATTGATAAATGATGATAATTATAGACCTTCCCTCATACGTAATGTAATTTATCAATAAATATGGAAGATTGATCTTATGTTGGTGTCGAATATGGTTCAATAAATTAAATTGATAATTGATGATAATTATAGACCTTCCCTCATACGTAATGTACTTTATCAAATTGAGGGAAACATCTGCCCAAGTTTTGGGAAGTGATAGTCTATCAACCCCTCTTCCTTTCTTCTCTAGATTTTCTTATCCTAAAAGGAAATATTCCTTTAGAGAAGGATCATTAACTTTCCTATTAAACCATCTTCTCCCTTCAGTCGAAAATGTGGTTAGTCGAGAAACAACTTCTTCTGTAACTTCAATCCACAGACCCCTGACCTAGGTTTGGTGGTCATTAAAATTCATGGAAAATTCCATCACAATTGTTTCATCTGAGCCCTTCAACCTCTCAAAGTACTCGAGCCACCCTACATCCCTAAATGTTTTATATGCTTCTAGAAAAATCTGTAAAGCTTCAATGTAATCTAGCTCATGTCTCACTGTGGATCCTCCCACCTTGTTGTTATCCTTAATTAATCCTTAAGATCGACCAACTAGGATATCAACGAGCTACTTGCTATCTTCCAGAAACCTGCATTGTTATCTCGGATTGAGAATTTTGACTAAGGGTGCAAGAACTTCTAGCTAAGGGAGATGATGGAATGTCATGCTGAGAGGTAAAAATAATTTAAATTACTGATTCATACTCGCACATTCCTTCTATTAATGCCCAATTATGGAGAGTGGCATGCTTCTGTACAAATCCCTTTTTCGGAAAGATCCAGTCATGATTGGTTTTCATAGTATTCAATTAGATGCATGTGGAATTAATGGCGTCTTTAAGGCTAATAGATTTCTTGAAATTATGACAAGATTTACCACCCATCCCCCCCCTTAGTTTTAATGATGATGGCAGTCCACGACCCTCAAAATGATTTTTATTAAATTTCCATAATCATTAAATTATTAGAGGATGGTGATGTTACCTTTTCGGTGACGTACCTGAGAAGATGTGAAGGAGGAAATTGATATAATGGAATAATTTCTCCAACGGTCTTGGAAGTCGCCTTTTAATATCATAATAATTACTGCATGTCAAAATGGTGGCCAAGATTCAAAACACTTTTCACGGATGTTGGATGTTACATATGTAACAACCAAGACATCCACTGCACTATCCTTCATTAAACATTATGGTTAGGAAAAATAAATACTGAAAAAAAATGGGTAACATCATATTTGTAGAATATGTAGGAAAGAAAGGATGATTTTTTGGAAAAAGTGGGTGTAATAACCGCCAAAAAAGTGGTTTTCAACTGTTACGAATCGTCTAGTTGCACCCCAAAAGAGGTTTTTACAGTCATTATTCATATTATATTATTATTATTTTTATTTTATTTTTATTATTATTATTATTATTATGATATATATATATATATATATATATATATATATATATATATAATCAAGTGTAACAGCCACGAAAAAATTGGTTTTTATTTGTTACATTTATTGAAAATTCAAAGTTCAGGTTGCACAAGGGAACATCCCCCTGCTACTGTAACATGAATATCGGAGTCCCCGATAATGTTAAAAAATGAATGCTTTGAAGCAGGTTTATGATATAACCTTAGACATTTCCCATTAGCTAGTAACAGTGTCTTATCACTATCAGTGGTAACCAATTTTACAGTCCCATTTTCAAAGGTTGTGTCTACTTCGTAAGGACCTAGCCATCTGGTGCAGAGCTTGCCCTTGAAATCCTTGAATCTAGAATCGTACAAGAGAGCCCAATATCCTTTCTGAAATTTATTCTTCTTAATGAACCTGTCATGCCATCTAGCTCTTTACTGCTGAGTGATCTCTGTCTGTTGAATGGAAGCCAACCATTTCTATTCCAAATCATTGAGTCAATTCAACCTTTGTCTTTGTGATGTACTTAAATGCAAATTGGCATGTAATTCTTTTCTCAATGTTTTTATTTCAAACTCTATGGAGAATAAGGGATTCTTACCGTACACCAATTCGTAGGGTGAGAAGCCCATATTATTCCTCCATATTGTTCTCTAATCCCACAGTACCTCTGGAAGTTTTTCATCCCAATTCCTTCAGTGGCAAGCTACTGTCTTTGTCAAAATTCCCTTAATAACTTTGTTGGTCCTCTCCACTTGACCATTCGATTGTGGATGATAAGGTGAAGTGATCCTATGATGAATTCCATACTTATCAACCTGTTTCTAAATCAAATAAGATGCAAATTGGGGCCCCTCATCTGTCACTATCTCCTTACGTATCCCAGAATTAAAAAATAAAAAAAATCTTCAAATAGGAAGTCAGAAATAACCTACTCTGTAGCTCTAGCTAATGCCTTCGCTTCGACCCACTTTGAGATGTAGTCTGTAGAGACCAATATATATGATCTCTATCATGATGAAGGATTAATTAGCCCTACAAAATCCAGGGCCCACTTCTCAAATGGCTCTATCACTATTTAAGGCTGTAAAGACATCTCATCTGATTGCAGAGGCTGGCCCATCCTTTGGAAGCTATCACATCCCTTCACAAAATTTTTTGCATCCTAGAATATATTTGGCCACTAGTACCCTATTGAGAGTACTTTGTACCCCATCCTCTTTTCTGTGAAGTGCCCTCCACAGGGCTCCTCATGGCAAGCCTTCAAGATATAAAAAATCTCGTCTTCTCTAACACAATGTTGAATCTGAAAGTCTGGTCCAGTGTGATAGACATTTCCCTCTATCTAGGAGTAAGTGGCACTCTATTGTATGATATTTATTTTTTCTCTCGAAGATAAATAGTGTGGGAATTTACCTGCAACAAGATAGTTGGCTACATTTTCATACCACAGTGAGTTAGTAGATATGGAAAAAAGATACTCATCTAGAAAAGAATCCTCAGTAGGAGTGCAATTATCACCTATGGTTAACCTAGAAAGAGAACCAGAAACTACATTATCTTTCCTAGGTTTATCTAGAATAGTGATATCAAATTCTTGTAACATCAATAACCATCACGTAAGTCTACCATTACTAATAGGCTTATCCATTCAAAATCGAATGGAAGAGTGGTCAGTGTGTACAAATACTTCATACGTGGTGATGTAATGCTAAAAATTATTGATAGCATGCACTAATGCTAGGAATTCCTTCTAGGTCATTGTGTAATTGAGTTTGGCTGGAGTTAAATTATTTTTTATATAGTAGATGGTGTAAGGCTTCTTTTCCTTCAGCTGACCCAAAACAACACCTACTTCTATGTCGGATGCATCTATAGGAATATGGAAAGGCAATTTCCAATTTGGTCCTTGCAAAATAGGTGTTGTTGTTACACAGTGCTTCAGCTTCAAAAAGGCTTTCTCACACTTCCGTGTCCACACAAATTCCACATCTTTCATAATAAAATAAAATAGAGGAGATGTGATATTTGAATTTTTTTCTATAAATCTCCTATATTACCCTACATGTCCCAGAATGCTACACACCTCCTTTTGAGTCCTAGGAGTTTCGATTCTCGATTTTGTGAAGGGCCTACCTTGATTCCATCTACCGAAATGAAATGTCCCAGTAGAATCCCCTCAGTCATCATCATGTGGCACTTCTCAGTGATCATAGAAACATTAGTTTGTACACAACATTCGAGAACCTTTTCCAAATTAAGTAATGTTGTTTCAATGGCATCTTCGTAAGGTGTAAATAATCCATGGAAATTTCAAGGCAGTCATTCAACAGATCAAAAAAGATACCCAATATTTCGCTTTGAAAGGTTGTAGGCGCATTGCAGAGGCCAAAAGGAAGGACGATGTATGCAAAAGTACCCCATGGGCAAGTAAAGGTTGTCTTGTCTTGGTCTTATAGGAAATATGTATTTGGTTATAGCCACTGAATCTTGCCAGGAATGAATTTTTATTTTCCCAGAATGAGTATCGACAACTTGGTCTATAAATGGTAAAGGAAAATGGTCATTTTGGGTGGCCTTGTTAAGTTATCTATAATCTACGCAGACTCTCCACTTGTTGTTTTTTTTCGAAACAATGAAAATTGGATACACCCACTAACTTTCAGATATGGAATAGATGAATTTATCATTAAGGAGTTTCTGTAATTCCTCTTTCACTATCTCCTTAAGTGCGGGATTCATTCGGCGTTTCAGTTGTCTAACTAGTTTGCAACCATATTTAAGGTAGATGTGGTGACTGCACAAGCCATGATGGATTCCGTTCATGTCAGTGTAATCCCATGAAAATGCCTTTTTATACTTCTGTAACAGTTGTATCAGCTATCTGTTTTGTTTAGTAGTCAAGTTAGGATTAATGTTTAAATAATTTCCTGGCTCAATTTCGAAAAGACTGCTGTCAGTATGCACAATGATTCTCATATGTTCAATATTTACATCATCTAACTCATCTTCCTCCCCTGGATCTATAATGGAAGAAAAAAAAGGGGATTTATAATAAAATTGTTAGTAATGTCATCCTCTGTTTCATCATTAAAATATTGTGCTTTTCCAAGTGTGAGGAGAGGTAGGGAAAAATCAGATTTAGGTTCAAATTCGTCCCACTAGGGACTATTCAAATCCATGTGCAGTTTTGTTGAAAGGTTAATGTTTAGAATCTTAGTGGCTTTCCCATATGAGATCATTATAGATCTAGATCTAAATCTGATAAATGTGTCTACAGTGGCTAGCCACAGTCTCCCCAAAATTAAAGGATGACCCCCCAGCTTGGATTTAGTTTGCAAAATGAGAAAATTAGTTGGATATCTCCAAGAAGCTACAGAAATCACCACATCTTCTATCACCCCTTCAAATTAGAAATGGGACCTATCCACTAATTCAATAATTGTAGGTGTAGGTCTGATTCCATGAAGTCCTAGGGAGATAAAAACATCTTTTTTTCATTACATTAATGGCCACGCCCAATTCGATCAGAGTATTAGTTATGGGCTTGTTACACAGTAATTTTTCACTATCCCTACAATCCCCATCTCGCACATTGGAGGGTCATTTCTATGATCAATAATCAGTGGCATGCCTTGCTAATACCATCATTTCATCCCTTTCCATGAGGACAACATTCCCTCTGTTGACCATTTCCTGAGCAGACCACTAAAAACACCTGTTTTTGCCTTGGCGTTGGTAGCCCATTATGCCCTCACACCAATGAGGAAAATTAACATTGAGCCCATGCCAATTGGCGCTTTGTCCCAGTTAAGCTGCCCACACCAATCTATTTATGGAAATTTTTTTAAAAATAGAGGCAAAGTTTCGATCACAACAACTTCGTGGATGAGTAATAGGCAGTGGTTCGACTGAATAGCCATGGCCATCCTCATTTGGCCTCTTGTTTCCACCTTATGGGGAAACCTCCCAAGGGATAAGGGCTCCCTTACACTATTGTATGGATCCCAACCTCCTCCTCTCCACTATAAATATAGCCATCTTCCATTGATGTGCTAGTTGAACATATTCTAGTTGAACAGATAGCTGAAAAAGTTAGCATAGAGAAGAAGCAATCATAGCTTCAGGAGAATAGTGCAGAGTGTGATTATTTTTGTGTGTGAGGGTGTTGCAAACGTTCTTGGATACGGACCTGCCGAAGGAGAGCCTCAACATCAAGGCTTGGTTGTAAACTCCCCTTGTCTTTATCATTATAAAATGCATCTGATGTTTATCTTCCATTCTTGTTTACATCTATAATGAGATTTCTAGCATTCCTTGATCAGTTAGATAGGTTGTAATTGTTTTATTCTTGTCATGGTTTTACGCTTGTCGTGTTGTCTTGACTGTCTACACAGGTAATCGAACGTTGGTAGCAGCGTGTATCAAGCTAGAGAAGAGCAACAGATCAAGAGGCTTTGACAGAAGATGACAACATAGCATTAGAACAAGGTAGGACATCTTCCTTAGGAAGGTAGATGTTGGTATGCTCTCGTAGTTGCTATACCCACCCTAAGGCTAGAGGGATCGCCTCTGTCCGCATAGGGGATTTACGTGGACAACAAATTGGTGACTCCACTGGGGAGTTTCCTTTGAGTTTTTCACTCTTTGAGGTCTTATTCATTTGACAGATTTAGTCAAACAACCATTTCCCTATTTTTTCCTATGTTTTTCATCAATTACGATATTTTTGTTTTTGCTTGAAGTGGTGAGTCTAGTCTTGGTTGGGAAAAATTATTTGTTTTTCCCTGTTCAAGCATTGGCGCTTTTATTTTTCTGACAGTCATGTCGATTGGCCCTAGTTTTCAGTTAGCAACCCACGCCAATTGGCCATTGGTGCTAGTTGTCAATGAGCAAGTCGCGCCAGTTGGCACTAGTTTCACCCACCAAAGTCGTGCCAATTTCAGGGTGTATGAAAAATTGACGTTTTTTCCCTAAATCCTTCACCAGTGTGTCTTTCCCTTCTGGTGTTTTTCTCTGTATGATTTACTCATTCACTCCTCTACTTTTTCACTTATGAGCATAGATTACATTGCTCTTTGTTCAACTGAAAATTCTTCTTTCTTGATTGTTTGATGAAAAAGGGAATGAATGCCTTGTTTTGAGCTCATGCTTTGGAAGTCCTTTTTGTACTTAACCTCATATGTCTTGTAGCCTTTTAAGGAATTTCGTTACAAAGTGTTTAAAACAACGATTTCATTCTTAGTGTGTTTTTGCATCCTTTCTACATTCATCCTTCCATTAAGGATATTTGCGTTCATTTAGTTTTCGTCTCATAGTTTGCTTTTCGTTAAAATGCATTAGATCACATTGCATTGAAAAGTCTTTTTTGAGATCCATCATTGAACTTATATTACATCGTTTAATGATTGAAAGCTAAAAATCGCATCGAGTGCATTCTCTTTCATTAAAATCATGCATTAAGTATATTCTCATTTCATCGAAAAATGCATTGAGTGCATTCTTATTCTTTCAAAAAAGGGAAATTGTGCATAGATTACAATTGCATAGTTTTCAAAAAAGAGGATTTTACATAGATTACATTGCATAATTCGCATCGTTGGATGTTTTAGACTAATTTTGGATAGTGAAAGTCATCTAGTTTGGAAAAAATTTTGTTTTCAGTATTGATGTTTGTTGCATCATTGTTTGGAACTCTTCCCTTAACTAGATAGAATTCATCGAATTGAAAGATTTATTTCCTCATATCGCTGCATATAGGAGATTGTTAGATGACATGCGGCAGGGCATTGAAACCGAGGCATAATTCAAGATCAACTTTAAAATTTATTGAATTAACCTAAGGAAGAATTGAAACCTAATGAAACATTTTTAGTGGTCTAAGCTAGAGACATGTTCCAACATCTTTAAACCTAGCAGCTGTCGCTCACCATCTGGCTTCAGACAGCACTAGTATAGACTTGTGCTCCCTGTGCCATCGTGTATATAAAGGGAGACCCAATTAGGTTGCAAATCCTTTATCCATAGGAAGCCGAGTCCACCACCTCTTACCCATGATACACTGAACACAGCATTCGGGGAGATTACCTGCACGTACATTAAGTCCTTGGTTGATTTCTCTTTCATTTTTACCAAGGTGTATATGGAAGTTCACATATATTTGGTACAACCATTTACCTAGATTACCAGAGTAGTCACTTTGATCTTTATTGACTCTTTTAACTGAAAATATCATCAAGCTCTTGTCCTTTCAAGCTCGTGTCCAACGTGAAAGTGATAGAGTCACCTTTTTCTTGTTTCTCGACTCTTAAAATATGAAACAGGAGAGTCTAGTTTCAGTGTTTTAAAAACTAATCGCCCACGGAATATTCCTGGTTAGAATTTTTTTCCTTAGTGTTTTATTTCAAGGTCGTCTCCGATGGAAACTTTCTGGGGTTCACCAACCAAGGAATCCCCTCTGATGGGAATCATGGTCCTTTTCCTCCTTTTGGGAATTTTGGTGCTCCTTATATGGCAACGTTGTCCCTTCCTAGGTTAATTGTTGGGTTGCTTGTTTGGTTTTTTTCAACCTCTGTGGTCCCGAGTGTTCTGGCTACCGTACCATCCACTCCTCCACCTGAGCAACGCCATGTTGATTCGAAGGTGGAACTCTCCCCTTCTTCGTCTGTTTCTTCGTCCTCATCTTCTACTTCACCTGGTGAAAGTTTGGATTCTAGTACCCAGGTGGCTAAGAAGAAGAAGAAGACTAATAAGAAGAAGTCAGATAAGCGAGAGGCTAATTCTGTAGTTTTTTCTTCTAAAACACCTGCTCTCGATGAACCTTCCAACCCTCTGTGGAAAGTTAAATTCCCTTGCATGTTGTGCCAGAGAAACCATCTTCTTCGTGATTTCCCTGGCATTCCCAAGGTGCTCGAAGTATGGTCCAATGGTTGTCTACCATTGCCTTTGGATTCCAGGAGTTAGGTTGGGGGCACATCTTCAGCTAGTGCTGGTAAAGCTCCTAAGAAGCAGGGTAAGCTTTCCAATCCCTGTAGGTTGTGTGAAGGGCACCATGCCATTCACCTTTGTCCGTATATGGATGAATCCAAGATATTTTTGGACAACTCGACTATTTCTATATCGTGCCTTCCGGATGGTTACAAACAGCTTTCTTTGATTCCTTCACCAGTTGATTCAATGATCAGTCAAGAGTCATCCTTGCTTGATCCCGCTCCCCCAGAAATTCACCATCATGAATCCATCCCTGACCAACCATTGGTTGTGGGATCATTTGAGCTGGTCCTGTCTGCGGTGCACCAAGTCTTTTCTGTTGAGAGTGGATCTCACATCCCTCAAGTTATTCTTGTTTCTTCAGATTCCTCAGACTTGGAGAAAGTTTCTCCTATCCCTATATCTTAGGAAGTTATTCCTCCGCCTCCCATGATGGAGGTCCCGGAGGATACTCCTTCTGCCTCCATGTTGGAGGTGGTGGAGGATGCTACTTCTTATCCCATAACACTAGGGGAATACCATCTCGGTTCGATGGTAGCCCCCCCAAGTAGTTTGGTCGTTTCCTTCGATTGGGGTCGATTCACAGGTTATTTCCTTCCTTCTTATGTGCCCTTTGAGATCACAGTACAGGCCTCCCATATGGTCATAACCAGCACCATTATAGATTAAGGCGCATCTATTATTATTTTATCCTCAACTGCTTGGCAAGATTTCGGTTCACCGTTGCTTGTGCCTGTTACGCAGAATATGTTGGCATTTAACAGAAGAACTATTCAACCGTTAGGGATCCTTCCAAAGTTTCCTGTTACTTTGGGAGGGAAAATTGTCCGTATGAACGTGATGGTTGTTCCTGGCCCCTTGGACTTTAATATACTCCTAGGCCGCAATTATACTTATGTCAAGGGAGTGCTTCTCTCCTCCCTCTTTCATGTGATGTGTTCTCCGCACCAAGGTCAGATCGTGACCATTAATCAGCTTGCGTTATTTGGTCCGAATATGGCAACTAGTCCACCATCATCCCTACTGGATCTTTATCTGCTGGTTGTGTCATCCTCGCCGCATGTCAATTATGTGGCTACCTGTCATGTGCCCATATTCAATGATAGTGCCGATGTACATCATGTGCTTGGGGCATTGGGTCCAGACTTCCAAGATGTTTTCATTCCATCGGACGGGAAACCCTTGGAAGCTATGACTTCTTATTCATTATTATGAGGTCTGTCGGAGTATGGTTCATCTGCTTGTGTCAAGCTCCCTAAAAAATGAAACAACGTTGTCGGAGCAGAGGTCGTTTTCTTGTGTCAAGCTCCTTAAAAAATGAAACAAGCTCGTCGGAGCATGGTTCGTTTGCTTGTGCCAAGATCCTTAAAAAATGAAACAAGATATTTCAATGATAGTTCATCTTCTATGTCAACCTCGGTAAAAAATGAATTAGACCTTCTGAGGATAGTTCTTTTAATGTGTCGACCTCATTAAAAAAATGAAACACTTTCCCGTTTAATACGAGTCTTTTCCAGATCTCATAAAATCCTAGTCGAGTCTTTCTCTGATCTCATAATTTAAACCTTCACTCCATCTACCTTTCCTATGGACTGAAGCTTGGGGGACATGTACCTCGAATTGAGTCACCATGCTGGGGGCATGCTTACTTTTTCAAGAATAGTTTCTTTCCATTTCAAGCTTCTGTAAAAATGAAACTAGTTTAAAGCATAGTTTATCTTTGTTTCAAGCTTGTGTAAAAATGAAACCAACTTCAAGCAGAGTTTCCTGATTTCAAGCTTGTGTAAAAATGAAACCATTCCCATTTTAACTCTCGTTATTTCCATTTTATTAGCCTGTTTTGCTAAATGACCCTTGGTTTTCTCATTTCGTCGTCCCCATCTGCTCGGTCGATCATACGCCTTCACTTGATTATTTTACCCAATCCTAAGGAACTGATGCGATGAGTGGTCTTGTTAGCCAGCCTCTTAACCTTTACTTGTTCTGAGTAGTTCCACCATTACCGAAACTAGTTGGTACCCTTTATACCACACTCGTTCCTCCAGGTGGAGTCACCTTTCATCTCTTTTCTGACTCTCTAAAACTAAAAAGATTTCCAAGACACTTGTTATTTTGAGCTCGTTAAATTCTCTACGAAACGACATCTACCCAGTATACGTTTACCCCTTTTCAGGCTGGGATAGATTATTTACGAAAAAAGAATACCTTATTCGATCGCGACTAAGAGGTTCTCTTAAACATAGTTTTCTACCTTTTCGGATCTGTGAGACTACTTACGAAAAGGGACTGCTAGAGTTTTCTTTTTCGCTGTCTTTTCAAACTCTCTAAATATGAAAAGATGTTGAGTTTTCCCTTTGTCAGACTCATTAAAACTGATGACATCGAACTCCGTCATAATGAAATTACTCGAGTTCCTCCTTCCTAGGGCTCGTAAAATGTACTAGGTTGGATTTTTCCAAAGGAAAAACTTACATCGCAAGCATATGCTATCCCCTTCAAGCTTGTTTTCAAAAATAATTTGCGTACTCTCCAGAAATGGTGGGGGAAAATGGAAGTTATTTGTCATTTGTGTCGGCAGTATGTCACTCTTGAACATGACACTTGTCTGTAGTTCGTGTCGGGTTGGGATAACTCTGTCACTTTGCCTCCATGAGTTTGAGAAATCTGTTTGCCTCTCATTTGATTACCAATTTTTTCAACATGACCTCTGATCCTATTTGAGTCAAATGTTTACAAATTCCAGAGTTGTGTCGCCGATATGTTCAAGAGAAAATCCTTCTGTAGTTTGTACATTCCCCGATCCTCTATTTCAACCTTGATTCACACTCATATTACATCCTATGTTTCATTTCGATGACGTGGGATTCATTATGGCCCTACTTCGACGGATCGCTTCCTGTCGACTTCAGCTCATTATCCGACAAGTTGATCTAGAGACTCCTTTCTGGTACCTTAGAGCCTGCATGCCTCAATGGCAGGTTCTTCACATTCAATGATAGGTTCACATCATTGGCCTTCGATTGGGTGATTTCATGGGTGTTCGACCTCATATCACTGTTCACATTCCGTGGATTGTACTAGTAGTACCTTGAAAGCCATTAACATTATGGGTGGCTTCTCTCACACTTTTTAACGGTTCACATCATTGACTATTAATCAAGTGATTTTCTAGCATGTTCGACTTCAACACGTCTAATCACATGTTGGAATTTGTACTTTGATCAGGTGGTGTTGGAGCGCAAGACCCTGGGCTTCGATCACAAAAGTCCAGGTTGTGAGGAGTGATGAGTCATTCATGATTATATACATGATTCTTTAGACGGATGGTTGTGACCATACCGTGGGTTCTCTTGTTTTGATCCTCTCTATATGGATGGTTGCGCCCATACCGTGGATCTATTTTATATGATCCCTTTATTCGGATGGTTGCGTCCATGCCGAGGATCAATTCACATGATCCTTTTCTTGATGGATAGCTGCGCCTATACCATGGATTCATTTATTTTCAACAGAGATTTCAGCTATGTATATGTCTCTATTCTTGATTTGCAGGTCTCCCAAGAGTAGTGTCTGGTTCCTTGCATGTACTTGTAGAGCATTTCACCCCTCACTCATGTTCGGACTTCATACTTTAGGGGGCATCTGTTACACATTAATTTGTCACTGTCCCTGCAATCTCCATCTCGCACATTGAAGGGTAATTTCTGTGATCAATAATCAATTTCATGCCTTGCTAATACCATCATTACATCCCTTTCCATGAGGACAACATTTCCTCTGTTGACCATTTCCTGAGCAGACCACTAAAAATACCTGTTTTTGCCTTGGCGCTGGTAGCCCGTTATGCCCTCGCGCAAATGAGGAAAATTAACACTGAGCCCGTGCCATTTGGAGCTCTATCCTAGTTAAGCTACCCATGCCAATATTTTTATGGAAATTTTTTTAAAAATAGAGGCGAAGTTTCAATCACAACAACTTCGTGGATGAGTCATAGGGAGTGTTTCGACTGAATAACCACAGCCATCCTCCTTTGGCCTCTTGTTTCCACCTTATGGGGAAACCTCCCAAGGGATAAGGCCTCCCTTCCACTATTATATGGATCCCAACCTCCTCCTCTCCTCTATAAATATAGCCATCTTCCATTGATGTGCTAGTTGAAAAGATAGTTGAAAAAGTTAGCATAGAGAAGAAGCAATCATAGCTTCAGGAGAATAGTGTAGAGTGTGATTGTTTTTTGTGTGAGGGTGTTGCACACATTCTTGGATACAGACCTACAGATGGATTTCCTCAACATCAAGGCTTGGTTGTAAGCTCCCCTTGTCTTTATCATAATAAAATGCATCTGATGTTTATCTTCCATTCTTGTTTACATCTATAATGAGATTTATAGCATTCCTTGATCAGTTAGATAGGTTGTAATTGTTTTATGTTTGTTATGGTTTTATGCTTGTCGTGTTGTCTTGACTGTCTGCACAGGTAATCGAACGTTGGTAGTAATGTGTATCAAGTTGGAGAAGAGCAACAGATCAAGAGGCTTCAACAGAATATGACAACATAGCATCAGAACAAGGTAGGACATCTTCCTTGCTCTGAATTTCATTTACAATCTAGGAAGTTAGATGTTAGTATGTTCCCGTAGTTTCTAGACCCACCCTAGGGCTAGAGGGATCGCCTCTGTCTGCAGAGGGGATTTACCTAGACAACAGAGATGGTCAACAATATGAACAGTAACTGTAGGATTTCCTGGGTGATTATATTTTGTTAACAAAGGCTGATTAATAATTACTTTAGATAGTTTCCCCATAACATTGATAGTAGTCGGGTCCTTTGGCTTCCTTCCAAGTCTTTTGACACACAGGTCCCTCACTATTTAGCATAAATAGGTACTTCCTTGAGAGCTTGTAACAGTGGAATCCACACATAGAGATTCTGTAATTCCTTGAGAAACTCTAATTCAGTTTGTGAGGTTGGCCCGGTTTCAATTAATCATTGAGGGTATGGAGGATCCTGAGCTCTAACGGCTAAGTGAGATGTCACAGATGCACCAACCCTACTCAAGTTGGCTGTTGTAGTAACAACAAGCCTTTTCGAGGTGGTTTCTACAAGTGTAACAATTGGTTATGTATGGGATGTTACAAGTGTAAGAGTCATTTCAGAATCGATTATACCCTATCTAGGTGACTCACTTTCTTCCTAGGTAATGATAGGATTATGGCCAGGTCTGATTACTTTTCCTGATCGAAGCATAATCTCATTGAGCCCAATAGAAGTAATAAGGTATGTCAGGAAAGTAGCTTGGGTGTCTATGTTCTGGGTTGCCTTGTTATTCAGATTGGGGTTAGGTTGCACAAGTAATTGGGGTCAGACAGGAGGTGCAATAGTTTGGAGAGGAGGAAGTTGTAACTTCTCCTGCATTGTTAGTGCAGAGGGGTATGGACCTTGGCCATTACCTCTCCAATTCTGACTCCAAGGATAAGATTTTGATGGAGGGTATTTCATTGGTGGAGGGGAAGGCCATTGGTTCCAAGGTGAAGGAAATTGTGTTGAGGAAGGAGTAGGGTATGGCCATGGAAATTTCTCACCATTGTAAGCATTATTCCAAGGATTAAAAGTGGAAAAGTATGGAGGCATAAGTGTAGATCGCAACTTCCATGGTCTCTTTGATCCAATGAAGTAGGAAGACTCAACCTCCTCGCTTGATTCCTTAAGCAATGATTTCAATCTAGGTAGTTCTGGGCATTGACCAGTGGAATGTACCAACTCACAAATGTTGCACAAGCTAATTATGTTCAGTTTGCATTCCCTTTGTAGATGTTTCTCTTTGTATCAAGGAAAAAATATTGCCAAAAATGCTTCAGCTTCTACTTGTGATTTCTTGACTTGTACTATGGTAATCTGGGCATAAAGAGTACTAAGGAGGTCAGTTTTAAAATCCTCAAATAAATTCCCGATCTCTTCTCTAGTTACTCCTCCACTTGAGGACTTTTGTATCCGGACTGAAGGGTCTTGAACTGAACTCCTTCCCTCGGCTGATCCTCTTGAACTCCAGAGATAGAGCTTCATTATTTTTTCAAACAATTCCTATGATATGTCTCCATTTCCTAATAGATTAAAGTGCTACAGACAGTCATCTCTCATACCTCTTAGAAACATTTTTTTCAAGGGTTCCAGGGCTAAGTCACCAAACTTTTACCTTTTTAAATTATAATGGAATCGTTCGATGTGGTCTTCCAAGATTTCCTCTTCCTTTTGTGTAATTTTGAATATTTCTTCCTTCAAATTCCTGGTTCGACAGTAATCCTAATACTTAGAGATAAATCCCTTCTTCATGTCACTCCAGGATTGAATTGAGCCAACACCCAGTCTCATGAACCATCTTAATGCTTATCCTTTCAGAGTATCAAGAAACAGTTTTAGCTTCTAGGCATTAATATTGTAGTCGTAACTTCTAAACAAGACATCGAACTCGAACATAAAGGTGTCAGGATCTTCGATGGCCATGCCTTGAAAGGATGGAAGATATTATAAGGGAATATTCTTCATAGGATCTTCATCTCTTGTTTATAGTATTGGGAATTCAAAAGTAATAGTACCATATGCTGTAGTATATTCATCCCTTGTGGTTGATCCTTCTTCATGAGATGAACTAGCCTCAAAATGTACAGGGGATTGACAGATGGGTAGGGGTTCAGTCTGCTCTAGGACTCACTGCGTCACTGCACTACCCAAATCCAGATAATGATAATCAAGTAAATTGTTATGACCATAAAAAAAAATTCTAAACTTTGGAAAGTTTTCCTTATCTCTAGTCATGGTCTTAAATAGATTGTAGGTTATTTCATGATTAAAGGGCTAAGTGATAGGGTAAGAGTCTTAAAAGTGTCATTTTCATCTCCAAATAAAGTTTAACAACCTTATTTCATGGCTCAAGGGTCCCATATACTATTTTGAAATCATATCTTAAACCACTTGAAAAAAAAATTGGAATTAACCACGAAACCACGTTTTCGTAGTGCAAAAAGTGTAGAAAACTTGTTTTGCGCTACAAAAAGGTTGTTATTTTCGTAGCGCTTTTCCCTGAAACTACACTAAGCATGCTACGAAAACGTGAATTCGTAGGCAATCTTGTTGAATCATCAATTCATTAAAATTCCATTGATTTTTCATTATTAGGTCTCTAATAGGAGTCATTTCTAAGGCATGCAACCATCCAAATCCATCATTTCAAATGTAGGGGTCATCATGATAGGTAATTTCAAATTCAAAAAGGGCTGGTCTCTTGTTTCATTATCTCATCCAAAAAAACACTACATGCATGTGCTTTCAAATGTTAAGCTTATGGTAAACTGGTACCAAAGATTCTCTCATCTTGAAATCAAGCGAGGCTGATAAATCATAGTTTATAGAAAACATAGAAATTCAAGGGTAAAGAAGCCAGATTTGTGAGAATGATGAATTTCCAATTGAGAGCTAATAACAGGGAGTTTAAAAGATATATTGAATACCTAGAAATACAGTTGACAAAATCTGAAGAGAAGCTACAGCAGAAATGAAACAGGGTGGTAAAACAGAGGTAGTTTCCAGTGTTCATGAAGAGATTATGGACCTTTCATCACCAATGCCTGAAGGTGAAAAAAATAGAGTTTTTCTACTCAAATAGAATAGACTAGTTATGAGGAGATTGAAGAAAAATTGAAATCAGCTAATTTTGAAATAGTCATCATTGCTAGCCAAGCTGTTCGAAGATAAGCATGGAGGTTTAAAGACTAAAAGACAGGAACTCTATCTCCTAGTTTTTAGGGCAGTTTGGATCATGATAAATAGGGTTAAAACAAGGCTGGAGGTATCATCAAAGTCTGAATACTTGAATTTGTAGCTGTCAGTGGAAGCATTAAAGGTTTTAAAATGATTGGTGGACATGACACATATGAAAATGATCTATCCATGATCATAATGTTCAAAAAGATGCAAGGGCTTAATTATGAGCTGGAGAAGACAATTATGGGTGAAGATCATATTCTTGGGGTCATGTCAGTTCTTATGAAGTTTAAACATCTCCAAGGTGTTATCACCCTAGTAATTCTAAGGTCGTGGGAATTTGGTTAATAGTTAAAGAAAACCAGGGGTAACCAAGAACCTCTTTTAGATTTCACGATCTAGCCTTCCTGAATTCCGGATAGGGATCTCTCCTTAAGAATTAGCTTTGTTTTATAATTGATTTTAGGCTAGCTATGAGTGGAAAATTTGGTTTGATTTTTTGAATGTTGGTAGGAATAAAGGAATACAAGGGAAACCATATAAATATCTACCTAACCATTGGGCAATGGAGTCAAATTTATAGCAAACAAGACTAGAAAACTAAGGTCAAAAGAAAAAATATACTAAGGGCAAGATAGATGATCTTCAGAGGGTTTAAAAAGGCTATTTTGATGAAGTGGTATGATCTAGACTAAGGGAAATTAAGAATCCTTAGATCACAAAAAAGGAAGAGGGAAATTGAGGTCAAACAAGACTAAAGAGCAATTAAGAATTATAAAGTATGGAAATCAGTAGAAAACATAAACATGAAAACTAGTAAAAATAGAGAGCTTTTTACACTGATTCTGTAATGCCTTTCATAGTTATTCATTTAAGATGGAAAATAACACAAGATGTATGAATGAAACTTAAAGAAATAAAAAATGAAAACTAGAAGATACAATACTCATCTGATCAGCACGAGGATCATTAGTTATGATGTATATTTGCTTCAATTTCCAGCCTGCTGCTTCAACTTAACTCACATAAAATCTGAATGTTTCAAAAAAAAATTCTATAGTAGTCTTGATAATTTTATTCCACACAAAAAATTCTTCAAAGAGTGAAGTATTTATACAAATTCTAAACTAGAATAGCTTGAAAAAATATGAAGATTGGTTCACAAATATCTCTAACTATTTTACATAAATAGAATTAAGTAAAGGACACTCAGGACTAATGCATATATTTGGCACTATTTTTTATGGATAGGTGATGACTAAGAGGATAATTTTAATTTTATCCAACTCTTAGTTGATGATGAGGCATCCAAGTCACTAACTACTTCCTTTCTTTGTGCATTCTACTCCAATAATTCTTCAAACTTGGGGTCCAATGATATCTTTTTAGTTCTCAATCCGTAATAGATATGTAAATAGTGAAAGAGGTTATTGTAGATAAATATGTTGGTGAGATAAACCTCTTTCAATTTCCTAAAATTATGCTCCAGATATTTATAATAGGCTCTGCGAAAAGATGTGTAAAACATAGTTTTATAGAGTCCGAAACATAGGCTATAAAGATGTGCATGTATCTCTCATTCTAAAATAATTGTGCCAACAGTGAGATAGGTTTTTGTAGATGGGTCTCTTAGGAACCAAAAGCTCCTTCAGTTTTGTATGATGTATTTCTAATTGGCCACAATATTCTCTGCAAAATGATGACTTAACAGGAATTTTCTGCAAAAAGTGCTCGCCAATATTGTTTAATATTTCCCAATCCATAATGGTTGTTAGAAAAGTGAGAGATGTTTTTGTAGATGGCCCTCTTAAGAACATAAAAATCCTTCAGTTTTTCAAAATTCATCTTGTATTGGTCACAAAATTTTATGCAAAAAAATTACTTAAATAAGAAATTTGTGCAAAAAATGTCCCTTCTTGCTCTCTTTTTCATCTTTTCACCTTTTTGTTCTTTTAATTGTTTACTTTCACTTTGCATAAAATTCATTGTTGGTGAAAGTATTTTCATCTCTTTTTACCATTTACTGCCTCTGTATTTACTTTTACTGTTTGCCTTTGACTACTCTGTAACTGTATTTTAACTTTCACTCTGACTTTTACCTGATACACTTTAACCATTGATACTCTTTAACTGTTATGTTTTTAGTGTCATTGTGAATTCTAATTTCAATTTTACATTCACTATGAAAAAATCATCATTTTTATCTCTCTTTGAATTTATTTTGTTCTTTCTTTGTATGCAAACTGTTTGCTGAATGAAGATGCTGAGATAAAATCTGAGAATTTGGAGCAAACAATTTTTTCAACTAGTATTGAAGCGGTTGGCCCAAATCCATATTATGATAATGACCTACAAAAATCAAACAATTTGTTAATGAAATCTAGGTCTGCAGGGAGGTGATTGAATGCTTTTTTGAATTTTTTTTGTAATGAGATCAGTCTGTGGAGGTTTAACTCTTTTTTTTAGGCATTATGGGTAGCTACTACAAGATTAGACTATTTGCAAGAGTTATTCACTTTAACAGAGATGAAACTGAGAAATTTAGGCTAAGAATGGCTTCTTTTGGGCTTTTTTTCTCAATTAGGTTTTCTAAATCGGTTTGATTGAAAACAGGGAATATCAAGGTAATTCATAGGTTTTAGTTGTTCAGATCCTTGAATTTAATCTTTAAACTGTGAAAATTGACGAAATTGGCTTTAAAAAGGTTCACAGTTGAAAACAAGGCTTTCTCCAGGAAAATTGGTCAGGGAGGCTCAGCAATGGTGTCTGTGAGTAGTTTCTGAAGGTCGAAGGCACAAATGATATGCAAATAATAAAAACTAAGGTTGAAACTTTAAGTTTTTATGGATCATGCGGAGTATTAATTGCAGGTCAAGTGGAAATGGCGGGAGTGGTTTTTCATTTGAAAGAAAAAAGTGAGAGGTGGTTATCGCATTGATTTCGAGAAGTAACTGGTTTTTAGCTTTTACAATGCGATCCAATATAGTTAGGACACGTAGCGGGAGGTGGTTTCACAAAACAACTCTTTTCGCAATTTTTTTTTGCGACTTCATTCAATCACTTTAGAAATGCAATATGGGATCTGCGTTGTTGGATTTGGTTGAGTGAAGTGAACGACTAAGATGCTTCGAGAAGATGTGAGGAAATAAGGTGGGACCAGGTACTATGATCTACGTCGTTGATTCGGTAAGTGGAGATCAACAGTTTAAATTTGATCTGATAGGAAATTGTGGGGGCAGAGAAGGATTTATCGGGTTTATTTCGGACTGTCAGATGAAAGGGATTAGGATGATCAGAGGGTCGGGATTGAATGCGAGGGGGTGGGACTTGGGTTTAATATTAACCATTGATTTTTATCGGGATGATCGGATGGTTGAGGTTAAACCCGATGGTGAGGAGAGGTTTTAACAAGGTTTAAACCAAGGTTTCAACTGTTTGTACAAAATGTGAAATTTCATATAACGGGAAAGAGGGGCAAGGTCAAACTTTAACATCGGTTAAAGCTTGTGCAGGAGGGAAGGTGAATGTATTATGCAGAGGTTTTGGTTTAAAAGGAAATACATAAAGCACTGGTGAAGGCTTTTTATTTTTCATTTGATACATCACATTTTGATAACATTTCCTTTGTATTTTATTATATAGTTCTTTCAAACCAATTAAGCTAAATAACTATAGGTGAAAGGGGAAATATTTCTATGGGTAGTTTTGTGTCAAAGGGGTAACTTTGGGATTTTTTTCAACATGTGCTTAATATCTTTGACACAAAAGCATATATTAAATGGGTTTTTGGGATATTAAATAAAAGGGAACTATATTAATAGGACTAGGATAGTTGATAGGGAGTTAATAAAATACGTTAGGTGTTAATATGAAAAGGGAAAATTGAATACTCAAAACATACCATTATAACCAAGAAAAGTGAAGATCAAAGCAAAATTTGCGTTTATGATAATTTCATCACTTCTACTTAGGATAAAATGTCATTTTGAGGGTTTTATACTTCATAAGATGTAGGAAGTTAATCAAATGGGGATTAGAGCATCATTAAGTAAAAATGAGGTTTTTACTTATGATTTTTCATGGAAATGAATGCATGAATGGAAAATGATGTGATTTGTGGGATTAATATAGACATTTAACACTTTCAACTAATCAGCCATAGAGCCTTGGGTCCGGTCCCAACAGAAGTCAAGGAAATGCCTTGAGCCTTTTTGACTGATAGTTTAGAATGATAAATGGCTATGGGGAAGGGAAGTTAGTTATTTGCAGCCCTGGTGAATAATATTTACAATGATGCTCCTCACCTTCTTCTACCTACCCAATTTTAACTGCTAACATTTTTTCTTCCATTTTGATTAGGTGCATTTGAGCTAGCATCCTTTACAACATTTATTATTTCTGAAAACAATAAAAATATCTAATTCTATACTTATTTCATCCAGGAATCCAGATTAAGCTATTGGATTCACTGATTCTCTACCTAACTACTGAATTGTCATGATTAAATTGTATGACAATTCTTTATTCTCTATCTACAAGAAATAAAATTGAAACATGACAAGTCAAGATTAAACTGCTTAACTCATCATGGATTATGGCATTTATTAACACTCTGCCATAATCAACTGCAAAAGGTAAAAGTAGTGGAATTTAGACTTGCACACTTTCATGTTTTATTCATCTTTTTCTTTTGGGGTCTATTATTTTTTCTAAGTCCTTTGATTGTTCTTTTAGGACTTTTTACCCTCTTTTTTTTTTCTTTTTCCATTTTTTTTTTTTTACATATATGGGAATACAACTTGCAGAAGGCAAACTATGTACATATTTACAAGATTACCATCAGTAAAGTCAAAATTATGAATCCTATATTTATAGGTTGCTAACATCAGCTTCACTTGGGGATGGCATTTCCTGGTGAAATTTCAAGAACTCTGAGATCAGTAGCCTTCATCTTTGACCTTTGATGATCTTAGTAAGTGTCTTCTATCTTCCGCAAACTGAAATATGATCTGAAACTAAAACAACACACAACAATTTTCAAACCAACTTATAGATCTTAAACATCTTTAGGACCTCATCCTTGGCTTTAAATCTTAATGAAAAACTAGCTGAAAATTAAAAACTAAAAAAAAATGCTCAAAATTCTGAGCTTATTGGCACTCATCTACTTACTCTAATCTACTAAAAATCTTATTGAATCAGGTAATACAAAAATGCCAATGAAGCCAATCAAGTAGCTGTAGAAATGAATGGATAATTTGACTACTTGTGATCAAACTTGGAAATATAACTTGATCATGTGTCTTCATAATCAATGATAAGATGTGAAATGACATTTGTTGATATATTTGATCCTCATAGATAAAACATGTTGGCAGATTTGAGCTAAAAATATTCTCCATATAATTTTCTATAGGATCATTAAAAGCATAATGTATGATTTGTGCTTCTAGGCCTTCAATGACTAGTTGCTCAGTTTTATTCTGAATATTAATCCTTGAAACTATTTCTTCAGCCTTGTGTTTGAAAGAATAATCATCCTCAATATGCAGGTCAAAAGATAGTACAATTTCTTCTTGCTTTGGAGAAGGAAGATTTTCAAAGAAACTTTTAAATTTTTGAAATTGTATGATTGATTTTGAGAATGCAAAAGTTCGATTTCAGTTTCATAATTTTCAGAAATTATATCAAGAAGCCATTTTTTAACTTGAGGAGAAAATTTTCTTGATTTAAAAATAAGAAAGAGAACTTTTAGAAAATCCTCATCAAATTGAAAATCTAATATCTCATCCTTCAAACTAGCTAGTGTTTTTTCTGTGAAGTTATCTTGAATTTGAAGAACATAATTATCATCATACTAATCATATTTAGGAAAATATTCAGAAGAAGGAATGTCATCAATTATAAACATTGGATCAGTAGATTTCTCTTCCAACAATCCTAATATATCTTGATTATATTGGTTGCATTCTATTTGAAAGTCATTATTTTTTTCAATAGGAGTGCTATCAAGCAATGAGCCTTTTAGGGAAGGTAGAATAACATGAGCATCAACTTGTTCTTTCGTCTCTTCATGGATAAAAAATTTAATACATTCATCAACATTAGAAGAAGTAGAAACAATTTCTTCATTATGTAAATATTTTGAGGATGGTTGCATGTTTAGAAGCAAATTGATTTCCTCTTCAGCGAGGGGGGGTGGGAATCTCTGAATTCTTAGATTGAAATGACAATTGTTTTTTCCCTTATCCAAAAATTGATCATGAGGTTGCATATTTTCTTTAACTCCATTCAAAACATTAAATGAAACATCATTTGTTAATACAGAGGGTTTTTGTGGATATTGATTCATCTCGTGACCTATTTCATATTTTTTTAACTCCTCTTGATTATTATGACATTTAACTTGAGAATGAAAGTTCTGGACTTCTTCTAATAAATCTTCAGGATGCCAATTCCCAAAATATTCATCAATATTTTTAAGGTAATGTATAAGATCTTCAGCTTGATCACAACAATTTTCAGCTAATGATAAAGATGGAAAATCTTCTTTGTAATGCTCATAAAATACCTTATGAAAATATTTTAGAGAAAATAAACTAGTACGTTTGAGAGCTTCGTACCATTCCCTTTCTTTTCCTTCTAAGGTTGCCATGAATATTTTCATGAGGCAATCCTCATGCCAATCACCCTTCAATCTTGATGAGTGTATATGAAATTTAATGAGATGTAGTAAAGGATCATCAATATTCTCATTTTGAAACATGGGCAGATTTTCACCCCAATTTACCTTCGATAGTTTGTGTGGAAATCCAGGTATGTGATCTCTGCTCATGGGAGCATATCTTCGTTTTATTCTTGGATCATCTTGAAAATCAGCCATAATGAAAGGCCACGGTATTTGTACAACCAAGTTAGATCCTTATATAAAATACAATACATATTGAAAAACTTTCTTAACGAGAAAGAACATAATGTCTTGGATTAAGATCCAAGTTGAAAGCCTGATCTTTCCATATTTTTCTTCCAGGTTCATTCCTCCAGTGGAGTCTTGATTGTGAAATTGGTGTGGAGTCACCAGGGGGATGATTTTAACCTTTGTGCATCTGATCACAGTCCACCATCATAGATCAGATCTGAACCTGTAAAATATTTCTGAAAAAAAAAGGTTAGTTTCCCCAGTAGAGTTGTCATTATATTACCCACAACCTTTAAACTTAATCTTAAAGTAGAAAATATATGTTTAAAAAATCTTCCTTCAAGATTAAACTTAAAACCGGAGAGTGGCTAGTTCCCCAGTATGGTCGCTAGTATGTTATCACCCTAGTAATTCTTAGGCCGTGGGATTTTGGTTTATAGTTAAAGAAAACCAGGGGTAAGCAAGAACCTCTTTTAGAATTTAGGATCTAGCCTTCCTGAGTTCTGGAGAGGGATCTCTCCTTAAGATTTAAAGATTTTTTTTGTAATGGATTTTAGGCTAGCTATGAGTAAACAATTTGGTTTAATTTTTTGAATATTGGTAGGAATAAAGGACTACAAGGGAAACCATAGAAATATCTACCTAAACATTGGGCAATGGAGTCAAATTTATAGAAAACAAGACTAGAAAACTAAGGTCAAAAGAACAAATATAATAAGGGCAAGATAGAAGATCTTCAGAGGGTTTAAAAAGGTTACTTTACACGTATGATCTCGAGTAAGAGAAATTAAGGATCCTTATAACATGTAAAAGAAGAGGAAATCAGAGGAAGGTCAAACCAGATTAAAAGGCATACCAGAACAAAGTCTGAACTGTAAAACATAAACATGAAACTAGTAAAACAGAGCTTTTTGGAAATTTAATTTCTGGGAATACTCTTCCCTATTTATTCATTTAAGATGCGAAAATAATATACATGTATGAATGAAACTTTAAGAAATAAACAATGAAAACTGGAAGATACAATACTCATCTGATCAGCACGAGGATCATTAGTTATGATTTCTATTTGCTTTAGTTTCCAGCCTGCTGCTTCAACTTAAATCACATAAAATCCAAATGTTTTCAACAAAAAAGTCTGGATAATTATTCCACACTATAATATCAAAAGAGTGAAGTATTTATAGAAATTCTAAACTAAAATATCTTGAAAAAAAAATCAAAATTGGTTCACAAATCTCTCCAACTAGTTTACATAAATAGAACTTAAGTAAAGGACACTCAAACTAATGCATCTATTTGGCACTATTTTTTATGGATAGGTGATGACAAAGAGGAGAATTCGAATTTGATCCAACTCTTAGTTGATGATGAGGCATCCAAGTCACTAACTGTTTCCTTTCTTTGTGCATTATGCTCCAACAATTCTGCAAACTTGTGGTCCAATGATATCTTTATATTTCTCCAGCCGTAATAGATATGTAAAAAGTGAAAGCGGTTATTGTGGATTAGTATGTTGGTGAGATAAACCTCTTTCAGTTTCCCATAATTCCTCTCCAGCTGTGCACAATAGTCTTTGTAAAAATATGTGTAAAACAGAGTTTTATAGGCCCAAAATAGCCCAGTATGCATGTATTTCATAATATAAATAATGAAAAAAATATATATTTCTGTATATGTCTTTAGGAAAAATCCTCCTTTCATTTTTTTGTATATGGCTTCTATTGGCCACAACATTTCAAATGATTACTTAATAGAATTTTCACAAAGAAAGTAAGTCATATTTTAGAATATTTCCAAATCCATAATGGATTTTAGAAAAGTGAGAGAGGTTTTTGTAGATGGCCCTCTTCATAACATAAACCTCCTTCCGTTTTGCAAAATTAATCTTGGATCGGTCACAATATGTTGTGCAAAACAATGACTTAAACAGGAAATTTGTGCAAAAAATGTCCTTTCTTGCTCTCTTTTTCATCTTTTCACCTTTTTGTTTCTTTTAACTATTTTACTTTCACTTTAGATAAAATTCATTGTTGGTGAAAGTATTTTCATCTCTTTTTACCATTTTACTTCCTCTGTATTTAATTTTACTATTTACCTTTGATTGCTCTTGTAACTTTGTTTTAACTTTCACTCTGACTTTTACCTGATACACTTTAACCACAGAAACTCTTTAATTGTTATGTTTTCAATGTCATTGTGAATTATGATTTCACTTTTACCATTCACTATGAAAAATTCATCATTCTGATCTCTCTCTGACTTGATTTTGTTCTTTATTTTTATGCAAATTGTTTGTTGAATGAAGATATTGAGTTAAAATCTGAGAATTTGGAGCAAACAATTTTGTCAACTAGTATTGAAATTGTTGGCCCAAATCCATATTCTGATAATAACCTGCAAAAATCAAACAATTTGTTAATGAAATCTGTGTCTCATAGTGGAGGTGATTGGCTACTTTTTTGTTAGACTATGGAACAGATCGTGGGTCCAGGAGGTTTAACTCTATTTTTTATGCATTTTGTGTAATAATGCATTATTGGACTCGTTTGCAAGAGTTATTCACTTTAATAGATAACCTATAATTAGGATCAAACACGTTCTTTGGGCTTTTTTGCCCACTATGCTTTTTTGAATGTCATTGAAAACATGGAATATCATGTACCTAAAGGTTTTTAGTTGTCACATCTTAATTTAATTTAAACTAAAACAAGGAAATGTCTTTTATTCAAGTTATTAATTCTGTTCTTGGGAATTAAGAATTCGTAGGTCGGATTATTGAAAAATACCTCAATAGGTACATATTGCAATCAAGAGGTTACAGTGGTAACAACATTCTTCAAATCACAGACTTCTGTATGCATAAGAGAAGCAAATAAGATTTCTTCGGAGGCCAAATTAAGAGGTGAAATGGCTTCTAGGATTATAATTAGCTTTGAAATGGTGTCTGTGAATATTTTCAGAGAGGATGTAGGTGCAAAATGCAATGTAGACAATAAGAATTAAGTCTAAAAGCTTAAGTTTTATCAAAAAACATAACATTTATTCTAGGTTTGGTATTAATGGCGGGAGCGGTTTGTGCATTTGAAGGAGAAACCACAAGTGGTTATCGCATTGCCTTTGAGCAGTAACTGACTTTTATCTTTTACAATGCGATCTAGTGAAATTAGCACATGTAGTGGGCAGTGGTTTCATAAAATAGCTTTTTTCGCAAAAAAAATTGGCAACTTCATTCGATCACTTTAAAAATGCGATATAGGATCTGCGTCATTGGATGTGGCAGAGTGGAGCGAGTGGTTTGGATTTGATGCAAAGTTGCGGGGTAATTATAGTGGGGCCAGGTACTATAATCTTTATCGTTGATTTGGCAAGGGGAGATCGATGGTTTAAATTTGATCCAATAAGAAATGGTGGGGGAGGGGAAGGATTTATCGGATTTTTTTCTGACCATTGGATGAAAGGGATTAGGATGATCAAAGGGTCAGGACTGAATGCGAGGGGGTAGTACTTGGGTTTAATATTAAGCATTGATTTTGATCAGAATGATCAGATGGTTGAGGTTAAACCTGATGGTGAGGAAAGGTTTTAACAAGGTTTAAACCAAGGTTTCAACAGTTTGTACAAAATGTGAAATTTCATATAATGGAAAGAGGGGTAAGGTCAAATTTTAACCTCGGGTAAAGCTTGTGCGGGAGGGAAGGTAAATGTATTATACAAAGGTTTTGGTTTAAAAGGCAATAAAGCATCGGTAAAGGCTTTTTATTTTTCCTTTGATACATCACATTCCGATAACTTTTCCTTTGTATTTTATTATATAGTTATTTCAAACCAATTAGGCTAAATAACTATAGGGGAAAGGGGAAATATTTTTATGGGTAGTTTTGTGTCAAAGGGGTAACTTCAGGATGTTTTTCAACATGTGCTTAATATCTTTGACACAGAAACATATATTAAATAGGTTTTTGGGATATTAAATAAAAGGGAACTATATTAATAGGACTAGGATAATTAATAAGGAGTTAATAAAATATGTAAGGTGTTAATATGAAAAGGGAAAATGTATACTAAAAAACACATTAATATAACTAAGAAAAGTGAAGTTTAAAGACAAGTCTATATTATAATAACTTCATCACTTCAACTTAGGATCAAATGTCATTTTCAGGGTTTTATGCTTTCATGAGATGTGGGAAGTTAACTAAATGGGGATTAGAACATCATTAAGTAAAAATGAGGTTTTTACTTATGGTTTTTGAGGGAAATGAATGCATGAATGGAAAATGATGTGATTTTTTGGATTAATATAGATATTTAACAATTTCAACTAATCAATCATTGAGCCTTGGGTCTGGTCCCAACAAATGTCAAGGAAATGTCTTGAGCCTCTTTGACTGATAGTCTAGAATATCAAATGTCTATGGGGAGGGGAAATTAGTTATTTTTTTCCTGGTGAAATATATTAACATTGATGTCTCTCACCTTCTTCTATCTACCCAGTCATTATCTTCTAACATTTTTTCCTTCTCTTTTAATCAGGTGCATTTGAATTAGCAACGTTACAACATTTTATTCTTTTTTGAAAGCAGCAAACTATCTAACTCTACACTTATTGCATCCAAGAATCCGTATTAAACTGTTGGATTCTTTATTTCTCTACCTAACTAATGAATTTTCATGAATAAATTGTATGAAAATTGTTTATTTTCTATCTACAACATTTGAAATTGAAAAATGATGAGTCAAGATTAATTTTTTCAACTCATCACACAATATGGCATTTATTGACACTCTGCCATAATCAATTGCAAAAGGTAAAAGTAGTGGCATTTATACTAGCACACTTTCATCTTTTATTCATTTTTTTATTTTCGGGTATACTATGTTTTCTAAGTCCTTTGATTTTTCTTTTAGGACATTTTTACCCTCTTTTTTATTTTTTGATTTTTTTGATTTTTTATTAAATATGGGAATACAACTTGTAGAAGGCAAAGTATGTGCATATTTACAAGACTATCATCAGTTAAATCAAAATTATGAATCCTATATTTATAGGTTGCTAACATTGGCTTCACTTGGGGATGGCATTTCCTGGTGAAATGTCAAGAACTCTGAGATCAGTAGCCTTCATCTTTGACGTTTGATGATCTTAGTAAGTGTCTTATGTCTTCTGCAAACTGAAATCTGATCTGAAACTAAAACAACACACACAAATTTTCAAATCAACTTATAGATCTTAAACATCTTTAGGACCTCATCCTTGGCTTTAAATATTAATGAAAAACTAGCTGAAAATTAAAAACTAAATAAAATGGTCAAAATTCTGAGCTTATTGACAGTCATCTACCTACTCTAATCTACTAAAAATCTTATTAGATTAGGTAATACAAAAATTCCAATGAAGCCAATCAAGTAGCTGTAGAAATGAATGGATAATTTGACTACTTGTGATCAAAATTGGAAGTATATTATGATCATGCGCCTTTATAATGAATGGTATGATGTGTAAAGGCCACTTTTGATGTATTTGATCCTTATAGAGATAACATGTTTGCAGATTTGAGCTAAAAATATTCTCCATATAATTTTCTATAGGATCATTAAAAGCATAATGTATGATTTGTGCTTCTAGGCCTTCAATGACTAGTTGCTCAGTTGTATTCTGAATATTAATCCTTGAAACTATTTCTTCAGTCTTGTGTTTAAAAGAATAATCATCCTCGATATGCAAGTCAAAAGATAGTACAACTTCCTCTTGCTTAGGAGAAGGAATATTTTCAAAGAAAATTTTAGGATTTCGGAAATTGTATGACTGAATTTGAAAATGCAAAAGTTTGATTTCAGTTTCATAATTTTCAGAAATTATATCAAGAAGCCATTTTTTAACTTGAGGAGAAAATTTTCTTGATTTAAAAATAAGAAAGAGAACTTTTAGAAAATCCTCATCAAATTGAAAATCTAATATCTCATCCTTCAAACTAGCTAGTGTTTGCTCTGTGAAGTTGTCTTGAATTTGAAGAACATAATTATCATCATACTGATCATACTTAGGAAAATCCTCAGAAGAAGGAATTTCATCAATTATAAACATTGGATCAACAGATTTCTCTTCCAACAATCCTAATATATCTTGATCAGATTGGTTGCATTATATTTGAAAGTCATTATTTTGCTCAATAGGAGTGCTATGAAGCAATGGGCCTTTTTGGGAAGGTAGAATAACATGAGCATCAACTTGTTATTTTATCTCTTCATGGATAAAAACTTTAGTACATTCATCAACATCAGAAGAAGTAAAAAAAATTTCTTCATTATGTAAATATTTTGAGGATGGTTGCATGTTTAGAAGCAAATTGATTTCTTCTTCGGTGAAGGGGGTGGGAATCTCTGAATTCTTAGATGGAAAGTACAATTGTTTTTTCTCTTATCTAAAAATTTATCATGAAGTTGGATATTTTCCTTAACTCCATTCAAAACATTAAATGAAACATCATTTGTTAATACAGAGGGGTTTTTTGGATCTTGATTCATCTCCTGATCTATTTCATCTTTGTTTAACTCCTCTTGATTATTATGACATTTAACTTGAGAATGAAATTTTTGGACTTATTCTAATAAATCTTCGGGATGCCAATTTCCAAAATCTTCATCAATATTTTTAAGGTAATGTATAATATCTTCAGCTTGATCACAACAATTTTCAGCTAATGATAAAAATGGAAAATCCTCTTTGTAATGCTCATAAAATACCTTATGAAAATCTTTTAGAGAAAAAAAACTTGCGGGTTTGAGAGCTTCCTACCATTCCCTTGCTTTTCCTTCTAAGGTTACCATGAATATTTTAATGAGGAAATCCTCATTCCAATCACCCTTCAATCTCGATGAGTGTATATGAAATTTAATGAGATGTAACAAAGGATCATCAATATTCTCATCTTGAAATATGGGCAGATTTGTACTCCAATTTACCTTTGGTAGCTTATGTGGAAATCCAGGTATGTGATCTCTGCTCATGGGAGCATATCTTTGTTTTATTCTTGGATCATCTTGAAAATCAACTATAATGAAAGGCCATGGTATCTGTACAACCAAGTTAGCTCCTTATATAAAATACAATACATATTGAAAAACCTTCTTAACGAGAAAGAACATAATGTCTTGGATTAAGATCCAAGTTGAAAGCCTAATCTTTCCATATTATTCTTCCAGGTTCATTCCTCCAGTGGAGTCTTGATTGTGAAATTGATTTGGAGTCGCCAGGTGGATGATTTTAACCTTTGTGTGTCTGATCACTGTCCACCATCATAGATCAGATCTGAACCTGTAAAATATTTCTGAAGAAAAAGGTTAGTTTCCCCAGTAGAGTTGTCATTATATTACCCACAACCTTTAAACTTAATATTAAAGTAGAAAAGATATTTTTTTAAAAATCTTCCTCTAAGATTAAACTTAAAACTAGAGAGTGGTTCGATCCCTAGAATGGTCGCCAGTAATTATTATCACCCTAGTAATTCTTAGGTCGTGGGATTTTGGTTTATAGTTAAAAAAAAACAGGCGTAACCAAGAACCTCTTTTAGAATTTAGGATCTAGCCTTCTTGAGTTTTGGAGAGGGATCTCTCCTTAAGATTTAGATTTGTTTTGTAATGGATTTTAGGCTAGCTATGAGTGGAAAATTTGGTTTGATTTTTTGAATGTTGGTAGGAATAAATGACTACAAGGGAAACCATAGAAAGATCTACCTAACCATTGGGCAATGGAGCCAAATTTATAGAAAACAAGACTAGAAAACTAAGGTAAAAAGAACAAATATACTAAGGGAAAGATAGATGATCTTTAGAGGGTTTAGAAAGTATATTTTGATGATGTGGTATGATCTAGACTAAGAGAAATTAAGAATCCTTAGATCACAGAAAAGGAAGAGGGAAATTGAGGTCAAACGAGACTAAAGAGCAATTAAGAATTCTAAAGTCTAGAAATCAGCAGAAAACATAAACATGAAAACTAGTAAAAACAGAGAGATTTTTGTACTGATTCTGTAATACCTTTCCTATTTATTAATTTAAGATGGAAAATAACACAATATGTATGAATGAAACTTTAAGAAATAAACAATGAAAACTTGAAGATACAATACTCATCTGATCAGCATGAGGATCATTAGTTATGATGTCTATTTGCTTCAGTTTACAACCTGTTGCTTCAACTTAGCTCACATAAAATCTCAATGTTTTCAACAAAAAATCTATAGTAGTCTTGATAATTTATTCCACACTATAATACTTCAAAGAGTGAAGTATTTATACAAATTCTAAACTAGAATATCTTGAAAAAATATAAAGATTGGTTTACAAATATCTCTAACTGTTTTACATAAATAGAACTTAAGTAAAGGACACTAAAAATAATGCATCTATTTGGCACTATTTTTTATGGATAGGTGATTACAAGGAGGATAATTTGAATTTGATCAAACTCCTAGTTGATGATGAGGCATCCAAGTCACTAACTGCTTCCTTTCTTTGTGCATTCTGCTCCAACAATTCTGCAAACTTGGGGTCCAATGATATATTTTTATTCCTCAATATGTAATAGATATGTAAATAGTGAAAATTATTATTGTAGATGAATATTTTGGTGAGATAAACCTCTTTAATTTTCCTAAAATTCTTCTCCAGCTGTTCACGATAGGCTCCGCAAAAATATGTGTAAAACAGAGTTTTACAAAATTTGAAAAATAGCCTGTAAAGATGTACATGTATATCTCATTCTGAAATAGTTGTGCAAAAATTGAGATAGGTTTTTTTATATGCATCTCTTAGGAACAAAAAAATCGTTAATTTTTTTATGATGTATTTCTGATTGGCCACAATCTTCTCTGCAAAATGATGACTTAACATGAATTTTCTGCAAAAATTTCTCTCCAATATTGTTTAATGATTCCCAATCCATAATGGTTGTTAGAAAAGTGAGAGAGGCGTTTGTAATTGGACACCTTGAGAACATAAACCTCCATCATTTTTGCAAAATTCATCTTGGATTGATCACAATAGTTTCTTCCAAACAATGACTAAAACATGAAATTTTTGCAAAAAATGTCCCGTCTTCCTCTCTTTTTCATCTTTTCACCTTTTTGTTCTTTTAACTGTTTTACTTTCACTTTAGATAAAATTCATTGTTGGTGAAAGTATTTCATCTATTTTTATCATTTTACTGCCTCTGTATTTAGTTTTACTTTTTACCTTTGACATGCTCTGTAACTTTGTTTTAACTTTCACTCTAACTTTTACCTGATACACTTTAACCACTGATACTCTTTGACTGTTATGTTTTCAGTGTCATTGTTAATTTTGATTTCACTTTTACCATTCACTATGAAAAATTCGTTATTCTGGTCTCTCTCCGACTTGATTTTGTTCTTTTTTTGTATGCAAACTGTTTTTTGAATGAAGATATTGAGTTAAAATCTGAGAATTTGGAGCAAACAATTTTGCCAACTAGTGTTGAAACTATTGGCCCAAATCCATGTTCTGATAATAACCTGAAAAAATCAAACAATTTGTTAATGAAATCCAGGTCCACAGGGAGGTGATTGAAGGCTTTTTTCAAATACTTGTGGAATGAGATCAGTCTGTGGAGGTTTAACTCTATTTTTTAGGCATTTTGGGTAGTTACTGTAAGATTAGACTGTTTACTGGAGTTATTCACTTTAACAGAGATGAAACTGAGAAATTTAGGCTTTGGATGGCTTCTTTTGGGCTTTTTTGCTCAATTAGGTTTTTTGAATGGGTTTGATTGAAAACAGGGAATATCAAGGTAATTCAGAGGTTTTAGTTGTTCAGATCCTTGAATTAAATCTTTAAACTGTGAAAATTGAGGAAATTGGCTTTTATATTCAAATTGGTTTAATCTTGTTCTTGGGAATTAAGAATTCGCAGGTCGGATTATTGAAAAATACCCTGAACAGGTATGGTTGCGGTCGAAGAGGGTTACAGGTAGTAACAGTCTTCAAACTAGTTACATCTTGTCTGATAAAATGTACTAAGATTTCTTCAGAGGCCAAATTAAGAGGTGAAATGGCTTCTGGGATTACAAGCAGTTTTGAAATGGTGTATGTGAATCCTTTTAGAGAGGATGTAGGCACAAAATGCAATGTAAACAATAAGAATTAAGTCTGAAAGTTTAAGTTTTATAAAAAAACATAATATTTATTGCAGGTTTGGTATTAATGGTGGGAGAGGTTTGTGTGTTTGAAAGAGAAACCACAAGTGGTTATCACATTGCCTTTGAGCAGTAATTGGTTTTCAGCTTTTACAATATGATCGAGTGAAATTAGGACATGTAGTGGGCAATGGTTTCATAAAACAACTTTTTTTTGCAATTTTTTTTGCCAACTTAATTTGATCACTTTAAAAATGCAATATGGGATCTGCGCCGTCGGATGTGGCAAAGTGGAGTGAACGGTTGGGATTTGATGCAAAGTTGCCGGGTAATAGTAGTGGGGCCAGGTACTATAATATGTACCGTTGATTTGGCAAGGGGAGATAGACGATTTAAATTTGATCTGATAGGAAATGGTGGGGGCGGGGAAAGATTTATTGGATTTGTTTCTGACCATCGGATGAAAGGGATTAGGATGATCGGAGGGTCAGGACTGAATATGAGGGGGTAGTTCTTGGGTTTAATATTAACCATTGATTTTTATCGGAATGATCCGATGGTTGAGGTTAAACCCGATGGTGAGGAAAGGTTTTAACGGGGTTTAAACCAAGGTTTCAATAGTTTGTACAAAATGTGAAATTTCATATAATGGAAAGAGGGGTAAAGTCAAATTTTAACCTCAGGTAAAGCTTGTGCGGAAGGGAAGGTAAATGTATTATGTAGAGGTTTTGGTTTAAAAGGCAATAAAGCATCAGTAAAGGCTTTTTATTTTTCCTTTGATACATCACATTCCGATAACTTTTCCTTTGTATTTTATTATATAGTTATTTCAAACCAATTAGGCTAAATAACTATAGGGGAAAGGGGAAATATTTTTATGGGTATTTTTGTGTCAAAGGGGCAACTTCAGGATGTTTTTCAACATGTGCTTAATATCTTTGACACAAAAGCATATATTAAATGGGTTTTTGGGATATTAAATAAAAGGGAACTATATTAGTAGGACTAGGATAATTAATAAGGAGTTAATAAAATATGTTAGGTGTTAATATGAAAAGAGAAAATGTATACTCAAAAACACATTAATATGACTAAGAAAAGTGAATTTTAAGGACAAGTCTATATTATAATAATTTCATCACTTCAACTTAGGATAAAACGTCATTTTGACGGTTTTATGCTTTCGTGAAATGTGGGAAGTTAACTAAATGGGGATTAGAACATCGTTAAGTAAAAATGAGGTTTTTACTTATGATTTTTCAGGGAAATTAATACATGAATGGAAAATGATGTGATTTTGGGGGTTAATATAAATATTTAACACTTTCAACTAGTCAATCATTGAGCCTTGGGTCTAGTCCCAACAAAAGTCAAGGAAATGCCTTGAGCCTCTTTGACTGATAGTCTAGAATATAAAATTGGTATGGGGAGGGGAAATTAGTTATTTGTTGCCTGGTGAAATATATTTACATTGATGTCTCTCACCTTCTTCTACCTACCCAGTCATTATCTTCTAACATTTTTTCCTTCTCTTTTAATCAGGTGCATTTGAATTATCAACCTGACAACATTTTATTCTTTTTTGAAAGTAGTAAACTATCTAACTCTACACTTATTGCATCGAAGAATCCAGATTAAACTGTTGAATTCTTTATTTCTATACCTAAATAATGAATTTTCATGATTAAACTGTATGAAATTTTTTTATTTTCTATCTACAACATTTGAAATTGAAAAATGACGAGTCAAGATTAAATTGTTCAACTCATCACAGATTATGGCATTTATTGACACTCTTCCATAATAAACTGCAAAAGGTAAAAGTAGTGGCATTTAGACTTGCACACTTTCATGTTTTATTCATCTTTTCCTTTTGGGGTATACTATTTTTTCTAAGTCCTTTGATTTTTCTGTTAGGACTTTTTTACCCTCTTTTTGATTTTTTGATTTTTTGATTTTTTACTAAATATGGGAATACAACTTCCAGAAGGAAAAGTATGTGCATATTTACAAGACTATCATTAGTTAAGTCAAAATTATGAATCCTATATTTATAGGTTGCTAACACCACCAATGCATTTCACACAATTCCATGTTAGACTCTGGAGCCTCCCACAATCTAATGCCAAAATCCATTTTGGAAAAGTTGGGCGTTGACATCAGTCATCCCTACCATGAATTATACTCCCTCGATTCAGGTAGATTCCATTATATTGGTCTTATTAAATATTTAGCAGTCTCCCTAGAGCAGATTCTGACAAAGAATGTTCTAATGGATGTGGTTGTAGCTAACATACCGCCACAGTTTGGCATGTTGTTGTCAAGGTCCTGGGGGGGTGGAATTGAGAGGCACATTGCAATTAGACTTTACCATCCCTGTTTTCAGGAAATTTATAAAATTTTTCCATGAAACCAAGATGAAATATATGATCACAAGAAAATAAAAGGCTAACAATCATTCGATAAATTTTGTACATACAGATTTAAAGTCATTAATTTTGTTTAATGATAATGGTTTAAATGATGTAGATAGACAACTTGTAGATGTGGAAGATGTTCCAGAGATTCATAACTATATTATATAATTATTAAAAAGGAAAAAGAGAATCTATCGAGCTCATAAAAACAACCATCATATGACGCAGAGAAAAACTCAAAACAACCATTAGATAAAGTGGAAGAAAATTCAAAAAAGCATGAAGAGACAGTTCAAAAAGTTGAGCCAAATTAGAAATCAGCACTTGGAGGATGAAAATGGTCTATGGTCCATGGACTTTGATGGTGCCTTGGGGAAATATGGGATAGTTATTGGAATTTGGGTCCACAAACCTTTTCATCAGTAGAATAAGGTCCCTTAAAATGTTACGTTGTGCTCTTACAAATTAGCTTTTGATTTCACTAAAAATGAAGCAGAGTATGAAGAACTGATTACTGGCCTAAATATCTTGAAGAATCTAGGAGCAAGAAGGATTCTTGTGTATGGCGATTCAGAACTTGTGATCAAGCAAGTTAAAGGTGAATATCAAGCTAACCATCCTCGAATGAGACAATATAGGAATGTTGTACTAGATATTTTGAAAATGTTTCAGGAGTGTATACTTATAGTTGTGCCAAGGAATCAAAATCTCATGGTAGATTCATTGGCTAAAGTTGCAAGAAATTTTAAGATCCCCATATTTTCAAATAGGAAGTTTGAGATTCATGTGAAACAATGGCCCACTATTCCCAATAACTTGCAGTATTGGTAGGTTTTCTGGGATGATAAAAAGGTAAATAAATTTCTTCAAGGTGAGACAGAATTTGAGAATTGTTCCATAGATGAAATTTGTGATAAATATGACTAGAATATAGAAGAAAACCGGATGGATATACTACAGCTGAAAGGCAACAATATTCCAAAAGGTCTCATACCTTTGGAATAATTTTTTTGACCAGGATGACGTAGTAAGAAAGCCTACATTGGTGCCTATGAAAAAGGGTGTTGAAGATGTAAACATTGGGACAACAGACAAACCAAAGATGGTTAAAATATCCAATTCCTTATCTCCCGAGGTAAAGGTTGAATATGTTAAATTAATTTTTGAATTTTATGATGTTTTCGCATGGGAATATGCATATTTAAAGGTGTATGAAAATAACATCATTCAACAGACTATTCCGATCAAGTCCAATCAAAATCCCTTTAGGAAAAATTTGAGAAGGATAAATCCTAGATTGCTTCCATAAATTGAAAAAGAGGTAAACAGAATTTTCATGTTTGGTATTATTTTCCTTATCAGATTCTCTGATTGGATTTCAAATTTGGTCCAAGTGAGAAAGAAGACTGGAGAAATCCTTCTCTGCATCGATTTGAGGAACTTGAACAAAGTGTCCCTCAAAGACAACTATCCACTTCCCACAATTGACCATATACTTCAAAGAGTTGTTGGTTCTCCCCGGATGTCACTGTTGGATGGATATTCGGGATATAACCATATTTTGGTGCACAAGGATGATCAAGACAAGACATCATTTACTACACCTCGGGGCATGCTCAAATATGCAAAAATTCCATTTGGTTTGAATAATGCAGGGGCCACATTTCAGTGGGCCGTGGACATAGCGTTTTCCAATGAAAAAGATGTTTTCTTGGTTGTTTATTTAGATGACTTGATAGTGTTTTCACATTCTGATGATCAACATTTGCACCATTTAGGAATTTTTTTCAAGAGATGCAGGAAGTTAGGAATCTCTCTCAACCTAAAGAAAATACTTTTTTCCATGGAGGAGGGAAAACTTCTTGGTCACATCATCTCCAAGGATGGGATATGAATTGATCCTTCTCATTTTCAAGTAATTCAGTAGATTGATTTCCCTCACAGCAAAAAGGAAATATAATCATTCAATGGTAAGATGAATTTCTTATGTAGATTCATTCCTAATTTGGAAAAGCATCTTAGATAGTTGCAAAATATGTTGAAAAAATATAATGATGTCTGTTGGAGAGGTAAATCCCCTCTGCGGACAGAGGCGATCCCTACTAGCCCAAATCGGGTCTAGCAAGAATTAGACACATAGTGATGAAAGTCTCTAGTTACAAAAATGAAAAAACACAACGAGTTGCCTACCTCAGGTCCTACGCAACGATTATCGAAGAAAGGGTGACGCTTCCCGTCCTCTGCTTTGGCAGGTCACAATCCTTCCTCTTAACACGTCCGAACACCTGCACACATGCGAAGAAACACAAAAATACATAGAATAGAGTCTAAATCTTGTAACCATACATCAATCAAAGAGGATGTAATTCATTGCATCAAAGACAAAGACACATGAATTAAACCATAATCAAAGTCACTTATCATTAATAATAACAAAGGAAAGATACAACCCAAAGCTTTGACGCTTGATCTTCCTTCAGTGGGGTCGACAGCAGAGCACATCTCAATGAAGCTCGTCGAAAATGGGACAAAGCTCTCTCTCTTTAGCTTGGCTCTCAAAGGTTGTCTGGCGATAATCTCCTTGCTATAATTTCAGCTCTTTTGTTCTCTAGTGCTACTTAGACTACTAGCTTGCTAAGGGAAAAAGACAAGCTTATATAAATGGTGGAAGGGGAGTTGGGATCCAAATAATCATGGGATTGGCCCTATCCTCAAGGAAGATTCCATGATAGGTGGACAACCACCTCCCATACATGGAGATTCGGATCCAAACCTCCCAACTCATTTTAGAGACTCGTTCAGGAGTTTTTTGGAATCAAACTTCTGCCATTTATTTTTAAAAAACAATCCTTATTAAGCTTGGCATGAGTGAGACACTGGGACAGAGTGTCATTTGGCGCACCCTCTATGGTGGATTTTCCCCATTAGTGTGAGGGTTGAACTGGCTAGTCGCGCCAATGCCAAAAGATCAATTTTTAGGGGTTTTAAAGGGAAAATTTCTTCAGAGGAATGATTTTCCTTGTAAAGAGGGATGCCATGAAAGTGGTTTTACGTTATGTCACTGCTCACAGGTCATAGGAAAGGCCCTCCAATGTGTGGGATGGGGGATTATAGGGATGGTGACAAATTACTGTGTAACAGATGCCCCCTAAAGCATGATGCCCAAGAGAGAGAGAGGGGTGAAATGCTTTATGAGAACGTGCCCAAATGAAAACATTGTCGTCGAAAAACCTGCGTAGACAAATACAACTGATATCTCAAATGCATGACATGTGGTATGGGCACAACCATCCATAATAGAGTATACAATAAACAGGATCCAAGGTATGGACGTAGCCATCCAGAAAGGATCAATAAATAGACTCAGGTATGGTCGCAACCATCCAATCAATGAGTCATGTAACCAATCATGATAATCCACAAAATCCGCAGCCTATATTCCATCAGACAAAACCAAGGGTCTTTCACTCCATCTCGACCCGAACAGAGTACAATTCCTAGCATGTGAATAAGTGAGCCGAAGTCGAACATGCAAGAACATCGTCTGATTACCAGCCAATGATGAAAGCTGTTAATAAACGCGAGAGGAACCACCAATAATAATGATGGACCTAAAGGTACTAGAGGTACAATCCATGGAATATGAACAGTGAGTTGGTGTCGAACATTCGCAGAATCAGTCGATCAAAGCCTAATGGTGAAAACCTTGCATTGAATGCGAAGAACCTGCCATTGAGGCATGCAGAATCCAAGGTACCAAAAGGGAGTCTCTAGATCAGCTTCCTGGATAATGAGCTGAAGTTGACAGGAAGTGACCTCGATCTAAGGTGGGCCATAGTGTTTCCCACAACATCGACACGAGACAGAGGAACATAATGTTTGTGAATCAGGATTAGACGAGAATCAAAGGAGGGTTGAAAACTGCAAAGGTCAACATCTCTTGAACATATCGGCGGCACAACACTGGATTTGGCAGTATTTTACATCAAAAGATCTGAGGTCATGATGACGAGGCAAAGAGCAGATGAGAGGTCAAAAAGAATAACCCAAACCCATGGAGGCAAGTAGAAAATGAGATGACATGTCCCTAACCCAACACGAATTCAGACAAGTGCCATGCTCAAGAGCGACATACTGCCAACACGACGATGATACTAGTTTCATTTTTCCCCACCATTTCTGGCGAGTACCCCAATTATTTTTTAAAACAATATTGAAGGGGATATCTTATGCTTGCAATATAAGTTTGTCCTTCGGAAAAATCCAACCTAGTACATTTAACGAGCCCTAGGAAGGAGAAACTCGAGTAACTTCATTGCGACGAAGTCCGATGTCATCAAGTTTTAATGAGTCTGACAAAGGAAGAACTCTGCATCTTTTCATGTTTAGAGAGTTTGAAAAGACAACGGAAAATTAAACTCCAACAGTCCCTTTTCGTAGATAGTTCCTCAGATTCGAAAAGGTAGAAAACCGTGTTTGAGAAAACCTCCTAGTCGCGATAGGCTAGGGTATTCCTTTTTCGTAAATAATCCATCCCAGCCTAAAGAAGGGGTAAACGTATACTAGGTAGATATCGTTTCACAACCAATTTAATGAGCTGAAAACAACAAGTGGCTCAACAATATTTTCAATTTTTAAGAGTCAGAAAAGAGCTAAAAGTTGACTCCTCCTGGAGGAATGAGTGGTATAAAGGGTAGCTATTGGTTTCAGTGATGGTGGAACTGCTCAGAACAAGTAAAGGTTAATAGGTTGGTTAACAAGACCACTTATCATTGCAGTTCCTCAGGAAATGGGTAAAACAACCAAGTGAAGGCATATGATCGACCAAGCAGATAATGACGATGGAGTGAGAAAACCAAGGCACATCTGGAAAAAACAGGTTGATAAAATGGCAATCACAAGAGGTAAAATAGGAATGGATTCATTTTTACACAAGATTGAAATCAGAAAACTCTACTTGAAGTTTGTTTCATTTTTACACAAGCTTGAAACAAAGATAAACTATGCTTGAAACCGGTTTCATTTTTACACAAGCTTGAAATGGAAATAAACTATGCTTGAAAAATTAAGCATGCCTCCAGCATGGTGACTCAATTCAAGGTACATGCCTCCCAAGCTTCAATCCATATGAAAGGAAGATGGAGTGAAGGTTCAAGTTACGAGATCAAGAGAAAGACTCAACTGGGATTTTACGAGATCTAAACAAAGACTCAAATTGAATAGGAACATGTTTCATTGTTTAACGAGGTTGAAACATTAAAAGAACTATCCTTAGATGACTTGGTTTCATTTTTTAATGAGGTTGATACAGAAGACAGACTATCCTCGGAGCACCTTGTTTCATTTTTTAACAAGCTTGACACAAGAAAATGAACTATGCTCCGACGACCTTGTCATAATGAATAAGAAGTCATGGCTTCCAAGAGTTGCCCATCCGATGGAAGAAAAACATCTTGGAAGTCTGGACCCAATGACCCCAGCACACGATGTATGACGGCACTATCACTGAATATGGGCACGCGACAGGTAGCCACATAATTGACATGCGGCAGGGATGACACAATCAGTGGATAAAGATCTAGTAGGGATGATGGTGGACTAGCTGCCATATTCAGACCAAAGAATGCAAGCTGAATGCAAGCTGATTGATGGTCACGATATGACCTTGGTGCGGAAAACACATCACACAAAAGAGGGAGGAGACAAGAGTTTCCATGGCATAAGTATAATCATGTCCCAAGATTAAATTAAAGTCTAAGGGGCCAGGAACAACCATCATGTCCATATGGACATTTTTCCCTCCCAAATTAACAGGAAACTTCGGAAGGATCCCTAACGATTGACTAGTTCCTCTGTTAAACGCCAACAGATTCTGCGTAACAGGCACAAGCAGCAGTGAATCGAAAGCTTTCCAAGTAGTTGAGGATAAAATACTAACATATGCACCTTCATATATAATAGTATTGTTGGGTACGACCAGATCAAAGGTCTGTACCATGATCTCGAAAAGCACATAAGACGAAAGGCGGTATCTTGCGAATCGACTCTAATCAAAGGAAGCGACCAAACTACTTGGAGGGGCTACCATCAAACCGAGATGGTCTTCCCCTAGTGTTATGATATAAGAACAAGCATCCTCCACGACCTCCATCTCGAAGGTGGGAGGGGTATCCTCTGGGACCTCCATCACAGGAGGCGGAGGAGCAGCTTCTTGAGGTATAGGGATGGGAGAATATTTCTCCAAGTCTGAGGAATATGAAGAAACAAGAAGAACCTAAGGGATGTGAGAGCCACTCTCAACGGAAAAGACCTGGTGTACCACAGACGGGGCCAGCTCAATTGATCCCACGACCAATGGTTGGTCAGGAATGGATTCATGAATTTAAATTTCTGGGGGAGCGGGATCGACAAAGGATGACTCTTGACCAATCGTTGAATCAACTGGTGAAGGACTCAAACAAAGTTGTTTTTAACCAGCTGAAAGGTACAGTACAGAAACAGTCGAGTTGTCCAAAACTCTCTTGGCTTCATCCATATATGGACAAAGGTGAATGCGATGGTGCCCTTCACACAACTTACAGGGATTGGCAAGCTCACCCTTCTTCTTAGGAGCTTTACTAGCACTAGCTGAAGACGTGCCCCCAACCTGACTCCCAGAAGCCAAAGGCAATGGCGGACAACCATTGGAACATACTTCAAGCACCGTGGGAATACTAAGGCAATATTGAAGAAGATGGTTTCCCTGGCACAACATGCAAGGGAATTGAAATTTCCATGGAGGGTTGGAAGGTTTATCAATGGAAGGCTTCTTAGGTGCAATAGCCGTAGAGCTATCCTCTCCTTTATTTGAATTTTTCTTCTTTGTCTTCTTCTTCTTCTTCTTAGTCACCTATTTACTCGAATCCAGACTTTCACTAGGCGAAGTAGAAGAGAAGGACGCAGAAATAGGTGAAGAAGGGGAGAGGTCCACCTTGGAGTCAACATGATGTTGTTCAGGCTGAGGAATTGATTGATTAGTAGCCGAGACATTCAGGACCACAAAGGTTGAAAACAACCAAACATGCAACCCAACAGTTAACCTAGGAAGGGACGACATTGCCATATAAGAAACACCAACATTTCCAAATGGAGGAAAAGGACTAGGATTCCCATCAAAGGGGATTCCTTGGTTGGTAAACTCCAGAAAAGTTGCCATCAATAACGGCCCAAAACAACACCCTAAGGAAACTAACTTTAACCTGGAATATTTCGTGGGCAGTTAATTTTAAAACACTGAAACCATACTCTATTGTTTCATATTTTAAGAGTCGAGAAACAAGAAAAAGGTGACTCTATCGCTTTCATTTTGGAAACAAGCGTGAAAGGAAAAGCGCTTGACGATATTTTCAAATTTAGGGAGTCAGTAAAGATCAAATTGACTGCTCTGTTAATCTAGGTAAGAGGTGTACCAAGTTTTCGTGAACTGCAATATACACCTTGGTGATCAAATGAAAGAGAAATGACTAAGGACATTCCATATGTGCAGGTAGTCTCCCCAAATGTTGTGTCTGGTGTATCACAGGTATAAGGCAGTAGACTCAGCTTCCTATGGATAAAGGATAGCAACCTAGTGGGGTCTCCCGTTATATACTCGATGGTACGGGGAGCACAAGTCCCTACTAGCGCTGTCTAAAGCCAGGTGGCAAATGACAGCTACTAGGTTTAACGATGCTGGAACACATCACTAGCCTAGACTTCTAGATATTTCGTTAACGTTTCAATGTTGCCTTAAGGTAAAATGAATAATTTTTAGAGTTGACCTTCAATTATGTTTAAATTTCTGGCCCTACCAAATGCTATGTCTAAAAAATCCTCTAAATGCACACTATATGCCACTATATATCACTTTGTTCAATGAATAGCTAACCATGAGAAGGTTGAGAGCCTTTCAAACAATAACAAAATGATTGAAAAACAACCACTCTTGTCTCTAATGCATGCTAATGAAACTAAAAGCTTTTCCTTTAGAGTTATATAACACTAATAATGCAGAAAAGTTTTCAATTTTCACTAACTAATCAAAAGAAAAAATAATTGTTTTTTTCTATTTTCAATGTTATAGAGAAAAATGCACCAAACGAAATGAAAAAATAATAGTAAAGAGACCAATTTGAGAAATGATAGTGAAAGAGTAGAGACAAGGAAGTTCACTCAATGCAAAGCAGACAATCAGAGCTCAAACTGATGGAGAAATCCCTCAAATCCAAAAGGAATCCCAAAGGACTCATACAAACTGTGTGATCTAGGCTCGAAATGAGACAAAGAAAAACTTGAACGAAGAAGAGGGAAATCACTCAAATAATGCAATGATACAATAAAAACCAACCAAATGAATGTAAGGAAGAAAAAATGAATTTGATTGAACGAGAAAAAACCCAAAAATCCTACGGGAGGCTCAGCACACAATAGCACCTAGATGCCCTAGGGCTAGAATGTAAAACTGATAGTAGAGGGGAAAAAACCAGAGGATAGAGGTCAAGTACAGTAAAAAATAACTTCAAGGCAATCAAGCAGTCAGAAAAATAACACCAAAACCAAAAATCAGACTCAGAGGGCTAAAAAACAAGTAAACCCTAGCACCAAACAGGTTTGGCGCGACCGTTTGGTTGTATCTATTGCTAAAACAGGGTTCACGCGGGGCTTAACTAGCAACAAGTGTCAGCTGAAAAAATTGTTAGGCTTAAAAGCATGCCAATCGAGTTTACTAATTACAGAAATGAAAAAGAAAAAGAAGAGAGTAGATCAAGTATGGTGGGGGCTGAACAAAGGTTTCACACCAGAAAGAGAGAAACCAGAAGAGAAAATCAAGTAGAGAGAAGCCAAAAGCAATCAAAAAAGACAAGACAGGCTCCAATCAAACTCTCCATTGGAGTTGCCAGTTTGTTGGAGAGGTAAATCCCCTCTACGGATAGAGGCGATCCCTACTAGCCTAGATCGGGTCTAGCAACAATCAAACACGTAGTGACGTAGGTCTCTAGTTACAAAAATGACAAAACACAACGAGTTGCCTACCTTAGGTCCTACGGAATGATCGTCGAAGAAAGGGTGATGCTTCATGAACTCCGCTTTGGCAGATCATGATCCTTCCACTTAACATGTCGGAACACCTGCACACATGTGAAGAAACACAATGATACATAGCATAGAGTCTAAATCTTGTAAACATACATCAGTCAGAGAGGATGTAATTCATTGCATGAAAGACAAAGACACATGAATTAAACCATAATCAAAGTCACTTATCATTAATAATAAAAAAGGAAAGATACAACCCAAATCTCTGACGCTTGATCTTCCTTTGGTGGGGTCGACAGCAGAGCACGTCTCAATGAATCTCGTTGAAAATGGGACAAAGCTCTCTCTCTTCAGCTTGGCTCTCAAAGGCTATCTAGCGATAGTCTCCTTGCTATAAGTTCAGCTCTTCTATTCTCTAGTGCTACCAAGACTACTAGCTTGCTAAGGGAAAAATGCAAGCTTATATAGATGGTGGAAGGGGAGATGGGATCCCTATAATCATGGGATTTGCCCTATCCTCAAGGAAGCTTCCATGATAGGTGGAAAACCACCTCCCATACATGGAGATCCGGAGCCAAACCTTCCAACTCATTTTAGAGACTCTCTCATGAGTTTTTTGGAATTAAAATTCCACCATTTTTTTTTTTTAAAATCCTTATTAAGCTTATTGCGAGTGAGACACTGGGACAGAGCACCAGTTGGCGCACCCTCTATGGTGGATTTTCCCCATTGGCGTGGGGGATGAACTGACTAGTCGTGCCAAGGCCAAAAGATCAGTTTTTATGGTTTTTCAAGGGAAACTTTCTTCAAAGGAATGATTTTCCCTGTAAAGGGGGATGCCATGAAAGCAGTTTCAGGTTATGTCACTGCTCATAGGTCACGGGAAAGGCTCTCCAATGTGCGGGATGCGGGATTGAAGGGACGGTGACAAATTATTGTGTAACAATGTCAAATGGTTTGAAGATGCTCAAAAATCTTTCAAATCGGAAAATTTTGCCTTGAATACTTCCCCTATTTCGATAAGTCTTGATTATAATATTTATTTTATAATATTCTCATTTTGTTCTGAGCACACCATGGAAGCAACCTTGATGCAGAAAAGGGATAAAAGAGAGGCTAAGCTTGTTAATGAGGTTACATTGAATGGAAAATTTTCCATGATTGTCAATGAGAACCAGGAGCAATGGCTAGACAGGGCCAATCAGAATCTTGAGAAGTTCCTAGAGAAGGAAAACAAGGATAATAAAATATTTAGAAAGAGGGCCAAGAACTATTTCAAGAAAAACCAAATTGCAAGCTCAAAGCTCAAGAAGGCCAAATCAAGTCTTGAAACCCTAGCTAAGTGAAATGAAGGGTAAAATCTTGATATTATTGCTGAGGGATCTTAAATAGCCTAATACACCTCATAATAATCCCACAACAAAAAAATTGAAGAAATTTAGGCAAATTTTGAAAATTTTGGGAAATTTTGTGTTTTTGGCAATTTGACACAGTCAAACTGGCAAAAGCGCAATGCCCTAGGCGTTGCACTTTTCCTAGGAACCTCCAATGGAGAAAATGAAACCACCATTGGATTTTGAAGACTAGGTATAGTCATAAAAACCACTTTACAAAACGTTTATGGGTCAAATAGGCAGTCAAAAGGTCAAAAAACACTCAAAAAGTGACCTTTCTACCCTATTTTGAAGGTTGGCATTGCGCTTTTCACCAGTCTTGGGAGAATGAAGGTTTGGAGGGTCAAACCTTGACCATTTTGGAAACTGGTCACAAATCAGGAAACTATATAGCACATTATTTCCAATAATCTATCTTGAGCTCAATTTGGACACCTAGAAGCCCCTCAAAAGTGAAGCTAAAGATGGCATTGTGCTTAGGATAGTGGCGTTGCGCATGGGACACATTTTCCCAATTTGCTGATATTTTTCAATTTTCTCAATTTTTTACAGTTTGATCATGGTCAATGGTATATTGACCAATGTAAATCATGAATTTAACTGTAATTATGATGTGGTTAAATTACCTATGGTAAAGTCATTAGGTGAAAATTTTTGATAACATGTAATGAATCAATTTGCAAAAAGTGAGGGATGAGTCAGTTTGACCTCCCTACACTCTAGGTATTTAGCTACGTTTTTCGTGGAACACCTCCTCAACATGGTAATTCGATCCTTGAGGTTGGGAGAGGTTGTTTGAGGTCTAGATCATGTAACTTTTGACTCATTTCATAGGATGTATGTTGATGCATTGATCAGAAACTCTACTGTAATGAGTCTATGGCAGGAAATTAATGAAAAGGTTGCAGATATTCTTTTGGATACCCGTGGTATGGAAATTTAGCATTATTCTAATCATTATGTATGAATGTTTTGTTTCATGGTCAATTTAATTTCTAAGATATGCTGGTTTTCAAGTTGATAAGAAGAACTCATCTCTCATGCTCTATCTTTGGGAAAACCTTCATAGTTTGGTCATATTCTTCAGTTTAGAAATAATTCATGCCTTGTCTTTCTCTTTCTAGCTCCTCACCTATCTGATCCATCCCCCTCAAGAAAACATAAATTTTTAGGTTTTATACCTATATTTCCCCATTGAATCTCTTCAACCCTAACCTTATTTACCCTGACCTAGCCTCTTTGACCTAATCCTCATCTAGCAACCAAATCAAGAAAAAAAAACCCTGTACTCATAACTAGCCTTAAACCCTAATTAATCCAGTCATCTTGGCTGTGATATTATGGAGAGAGCCCTCCCCAGTTTGGTAGGGCTAGCTACCAAGAAAAAATATTTGTTTGTGGTTACCTCTGTTTGGACACTTTTTCAGCCTTAGAGATCCAGTTGAGTGATCACAGATCATGGTAAAGACACAAACCTAGTGACCCGTGAATCAAACCGTGGGTTGCATTAAATCCAATATTGTGTGCCTTAGTGGGCCTAGGAATCCTTGTCGATGAATTTGGGATATACGTTAAATCGAAGAGGTGGATTTCTCTTCGTTGGGCCTAGTAGTCCCGAGATGGGATGTACAGTAAAGCCTAGAGAGTATGCATTGAGTTAGGGCCTAGTGATCCCTTATTCGGACTATGGATTATGGTAAATCCTGAGAGACTAGGAGGCACTCAAATTCCTCATAGTGTAGGTGAATAACCCTAGTAGAATTTTTTCTTATTTGGTTCTTTTCGAAGGTTATGAGTCCCACATTCATGCTCAGAATATGGCACGAGCATGATAGGCTAAAGAGAGACATGGCTCAGCCATATATGGTTGGGTGGAACGTGGAAGTCCCATCTCTAGTGGTTTTTAAAATCATTAATGAGAATGTCATTCCTTTGGTATTTGATTTACAATTGCATGTGATATTATGTGGATTCTGATTTTGTTGTATCTATGGTATTTCTATTTTTATTATGGTGGTTATAAGCATGTATTTTATCAGTGATGATGTATGGCTCTATCAATGCTTTTACTTGTAAATGAATGAAAAATGTATCTATGGTCAAATAGATTGTATTGAAGCTAATTATGTAAGGGATAAATTCTTCTTATTGATTATGAGATAAGTATGAGACCCCTTTGCTATGTCATGTTGTTTATAACTGTAGCTTTCATGTTTGTGACATGTTTGAAAAAATGGCTATCTTGGCTAGGAGGGGTACAGATGAGTTCTTAATGATGTGATTGTGTCCATATCATTATGCTGTTTTTATTTATCATCTTTGCAATTATCATGAAGTCCTGGGTAGAGAAATGGTTTTTGGGCCTGAAAAGGTGGTTCAAATACCAAGGTCGCTAGCACAGAATTGAGTATTTGGGGCCCTGGTCACTGGAATGCAGTGTTATTCCTATGGTTGTAGCCTCCTAAACATAGGCATGTAATCCCGTGCCTGCGACTATGGGTAAAAGGGGTCAAAACGTCAGTGTGATCAAGGGATAAGAGGCCTAAGTGGTTGGGTTACCTCCTTAGGGTGTTTTGGTTGTTGTACAAGGTTTGTATCTTTTGTTTCCATAGATTCCACTTCCTTAAGCTCACATAGTAGGTTTAATATCATTATAGTTCCTCTCATCGAATGTTTACCTCGATTGTTCAGTTAGTTGGGTAGTTGCGGTAATGGGGTGTTACAGTGAATTTTCCTAGTCTTTCCATTCCCTGGATAGCCATGGTGTTGTGGGTTCATTTCATTGCTCATTTTTATTGTTGGTTCTCATGTGATTTTGGTTGTGGGTTGATTTATTACTTCTTGGAAGCCTTGGTTGGAAAAACTCTCTGGAAGTCCTGTAATAGCTTGGGTTGAGTTACTAGTACTGGAATCCCTAGTTGGAAAAATTCTCTGGAAGTCCTTGGTGGGTTGAGTGATTAGTTATAAAAGCCTTAGTTGGAAAAACACTCTATAATCCTGATGGAATATGTGGGTTGAGTTACTAGTCTTGGAAGCCCTGATTGGAAAAAATTCTCTGGAGCCTTGGACAACTTCGGTGGAGACCAATCTGGTGATGGTTGTGATGTCTGACTGTGAGGTGGAACCACTGGTTGAGGGTTGAGGTGTTTTTGCCTCTGGAGGCCCTAGTTTGGTCTAGATTGATGATTTTTATGAGATACCACATTCATTCTTAGAATATCTCAAGTGGGTGACTAGTTGAAGAGAGATTTGGCTGAGCTATGTGTATGGTTGGGTGGAATGTGGAAGTCCCATACTTGGTTGCATTTTTCTTATGGAAATAATAGTTATTTTCCTATTATATTGATGGGTAAATATGGTTGTTATTATGTGGCTTATATTTTTTTATGTGCTCAACATTTCTGTTGTTTATATGTTGATTATAATTTTTTTTAATGATGGTGATAATGTATGGCTCTCATCATGTTTCTATTTGTAAATGAATGAACAATGTATCTATTCCCAATTAGATTGTAATGAAATTAATGTGATAAGGAAACAATGCTTCTTAGCGATCAGATAAGTATGATACCTCTATGCTCATATATGTTATTTAAACCTATAGATTACATATTTCTAACATGTTTGGAGAAATTCCTGTCATGGCAAGTAGTGGTCCAATCAAGTACTTGTTCAAGTGTTTTATTTTGCATCACTATTCAGTTGTTATATTTCATTTCTGAAATTGACATGGTGTTCTAGGAAGTGACTTGGGCTCTAAACCTGAAAAAGTGGCTCAAATCGTGGGAATGCTCGCACAATTCTAAGGAAAGCATTCCCTGGATGCATGCATGCCCATGTTGTGGGAGTGTCTAGAGCCTCCTAGACACACCCTCACCCATATCAATGGAGCGTCTGGGGGTTTAATGGTCTAAAAACCTAGTGGGACCTAGGGGTTGGTTACCTAAGTGGGTGGGATGGCTCCTTGGAGTTTTTTTGCTGGTTTAAAAGGTCTCTGTGATGTGTTTCCATCAATTCCACTTCTTTAAGGTCACCTAGGAGGTTGAATCATATCATAGTGTCATCTTGTTGCATGTTTACCCTGGTTTTCTGGTTACTTGGGTAGATGTGGGAGGAGGGTGTTACAGAGTGGTATTTGAGCATGGTTCACCCCTTAGACTTGATGGGTTGTGTCTGTTGGTCATGAATGCATGTTAGTTTCAAGTTTTTTAATCATGGCCCCACATTGATGAGCCATATGGTCCCCCACCCTCCAAAATTTTTCATATAGAAACCCTTGGCCTATGCTCGGTTGTGGGCACACTTTGATGTGACCTATTAGACTAAGTTTCACTTGTACATATTGTACATAGGAGTGCGATGCTTTATCTTTTTTTTTTTGGTGTGTGATGCGAATATTTTTCATGTCTTATTTATACCAAAAATCCCCAAAAAATGATAAAATCCCCCAAAGTCAAAATTCTATGGTCTTGGTTTTATCCTATACATGTTTTATCTCTTTCATTATGCGATTTAACTATGGTTCTAGTCTTTCTAGATGATTTTTATAGGACACGGTGGTGTTTTTACTACGACATCCATGGAACTTAGGTATGTTTCTCTAGCCTTGGCATATAGGGGTAGGTTAGTTTCACTATCCTTATTACATTTTGACTATTAATGCCATATTTATGCATCAAGCACCATCCCGTGAAGTTGCAACTTTAGCCACTCTCTTTTATGCACGTCGTCACTTGGCGGTAGAGCTTACCCAATCATGGATACCCTTGCGAGAACCTGTTTGTCCCTTGGTGTCCATGCAGTCATTTTATACTCCTTTTTGGAGTTACTCATTTTGATGCGGCATGACTTAGAAACTGAGTCTCATGTCCTCTTCTTTGTCTCTATTTCTAGCTATACCCTATGAGGATTGCACCACACTTTTATCCCTCGTGATTTCCATTTTTACTAGCCTATTTTTGTAGTTTAAGCCTTGGTTTCTCTCTTCCATCATCATTTGTGTTACCCTTCAAAATGGAACCTGTATGTTTCATTATCTCATATTTTGGTTTTAGCTTGGCTATGATCCATACCATACATATGAGTCTATATACTCCTTGGGGTAACTTTTCCTCATTGGTGGATTCCCTCATGTCTATTATTGGTTTACCTCATTGGATGGTAATCAGGTAGTTTCTACCATACTTGACCTCAGCACATTTATTCATAGGTGTAGATTCATACCATCGGGGTTATGTCAAAGACCCTGGGTTAGGTGCATATCACTTTTATATGGCATGCTTCCAAGGATGCATTGGATTTATGTATCATTTATGTTCTTTGATGATTATTTTGGAACAATTCTCTATTTTCCATGTGTTTGTAGTCCTACCGATGTATAATCTGACATAGATCCACATTGTCTTTTATGGTGGCCATGCTCTATCTATTACGTCACAGGTTTCCACTTTGTATGTCTTCATGGCCATGTTCTAGAATTTAATCTAATGGATCTATACCGTATGTTTTGTGGCCATGTTCAACATCTCTTTATGACCGAGCATGGGTATGCTTGCCTCGGGGATGTTATCAATAGAGCTAAGAATTCAACAATTGAGTTCCTATGATCCAACTTCATTCTCTTGGCTCCTTTCTCCCATTTTCATCTTTGAGTATTATTGTAATGCAATTCACCATTATTTTCTCTTTTTACCTCATACATTAGGGGGATGTCTATTATAAGCCTATTCTCCACTCCATTATAGTGAGAGAAACCTAATATCAACTTACCTAATTTGTTTGGCCAAATTTCGTCCCCTTTCACCTTTTCTTTTACTTATGTGAGATGTATCCTATGTTAAAAGGGTGAAATTACATTATTGATTTATTTCTCATAATTAATTCTCCAAAATATTATAATTATGAGATAATAATCATTTCATAACTGAGATAATAGAGAAAAAAATCATAATTATGATCAAGGTTTCTATAGTTTTCTAGTCCCAAGGAGATCAAATTGACCCACTTATGTATGATTTGGATAGGCATCCATTATTTTATAAATTTCATAACTTCTCAAGCCCCTATGTGTCTAGATTCATTCTTTGTAATGTTCCAAATCTGGAACTTTCTGCTCCATCGGGAATATCTCTAGATATTCCAAAATTCTTCCTATAGAAAGACCACAAGTCCATTCCAGAGATTTATTGTTGGGGAATTTACGAGATACGTCACCTTAACAAGGAAGTGTGAGATCTAGAAGCTATCTGGCCCTTCACAGACTCTATCTATGGATATGCAATATTTCCACTTCAGGAATTTCTGCTACAGGGTCCTTGAGGACGTTGTATAAGGAATTCACTGCATAAAAAAGGCCAACCAATGCTGGGATGCCCTAGAAAAAATATAATATAACTCCCTTGCAGAAAATGAGCTCAAATAAATGATTATATATGGGTCATACAGATCTCCCCAAACTAGATCTCTAAAACAGTGCTCAATGAGAGAGCTACAGTAATACATGAACATTTCATTAACTCTGCAAATATGAAATACATCATAAGAGGGAAAATGCTACATCCATCACTTTATTATGATATCAACAATGAAATACAATATATATCATGAGGGAAAAGCCACTCAAGCTTTAGGATCCAACCTCCATTGATTAAGCAATAAGATATATGAGTTGCTGCAGCTTCACAAAATGCCAGAGAGTAGTGACTGCACTGTGTATATGAAGCCATGAAATGCTTAATATGAATAAAATACAAACTTGGCTGAAGGAATACAATAAATAGCCCAATAACAAGGAAATGGGTTGAAATACTAGATTTCTAGCCAATCTAGGAGAGATTGCTAGAAATGTTGGAACATACAAAATGTGACAAGTAAATTGTCATTGCAACTGAACTTAAATGAGAATGCGGCTATGGAAGATCTGAAATATTATTTCCCTCAACTGATAATGTCTCTAAGCACAAAGGGCTAATCCCTTTGTCTCAAAAACACTCCTCATGTTGTGCTCCATGAACTCTCCTCTCACTACCATCATAAAATAACGCATTTCTACCATGGAATACGTAGTGGGAGATGATGAATACTTGTCCAAGTGCCAAATATGTGAAAATGAAGCCTGGGAGTCTCCTTTGTAGCTCCTCGAATGAATAGGTCACTCCTCCACTGAAATAGCAAGCCATGAATGACTCCGTGAGTTCCTCTCTTGCTACACCTAGCAACACAATGTCCTCTCTGTTGCAGAGCTAATGATGTAAGTGATGAATGTAGCTATGGCCAATGCTATATTGAGGAAAATCATCTCATTCCTCATCCTTCCTTGAGGAAGAGGTAGGGATTCCCGACCGGGAACACCCTAGTGCCCGATGAAACCATCACCCTGCTAAATAGCTCGGGGATTAAAGCCTTTGCAGACCCAATTATAAAATCCAAACATGATCCAAATGGGTTGCCATCTCCTCCATATAAAGAAAGGGAAATATTCTCCACCAAGGTCCCACCAATTAGGGTTTCCACCGTCATGTGAGTGTCTTCCCTCCAAAACTGCACAGCTTCTCTAGGAAGCCTCTCCTCCTTGGGAAGTGATGTTGAATTTAGTCAAAGATGACTAAACCAAGTGATACGGGTTCCATTCACACCCTTAGGTGTTTATTTTAGCTGCTTGTTTGTCCTCCTTTCACACAAGGAGTGTTATTTCTTCATCAAAAGAGGGTTAAGGTGTCTCCTTACCCATTTTATTAAACAAAAATAAAATGTACAACTATAATGTTCCATTTTATCATGAGGTTAAATATTGGGAACATTACAGTCCTCCCCCCCCACATGTTTCTTGCCCTCAAGAAACTACATAGAGAGAACAAAATTCCTCCTGCTTCTTCTCTTGTGGCCTCATCAACAAGCTCTACCACTGCTCAAAAGATGCTGCAATAAACCTGCCCCCCAATGCTCTCTCCCAAGTATGTAAGCTGAAAATGATGCTCCTCATGGAAAGATAGAAGGTGTAGTGGAATCCTTCTTACTGTGCTATGGCCTCCTTAAGGTAGGAGTGATGATATGCATGGGAAAAATTTTCTCCCAATGATGATCCTCTCATCCATGCTATCATCCAAATGAAAATCTCACCCCTGATTTTTGCAATGTGTTGGGGATGAATGGAGAGTTGTTTTGGTTTCCCATGATGTCCCTCTCTCCATTTGTGGTGTGCATGGGGTTGCCGCTATCCTTGGGCTGAAATGGTATGGCCTCCAAGAATGGCCCAAGCTACCCTATCAAGAAATCTAGCCATGAAATGCCTCCTCAAATTCTCCAAGTGGTTCCACCCACAAGAAGAGACCAGTAGGAATGTGGCAATCATGGTTTGCCCATAGTATCTCCTAAAAAATGAAGCATGTATTGTAGGGATAATCATGATCCCAATGGGTTTTACATTAAATTCTCTCCAAACAATTCTCCTCAATAAATGGACAATATCAGAAATATATAAGGAGCAATATGAAATAGAAACAAGTTGTCAATTGACAACCGGAGAGTGGTTCCAAATCCCACTCATGGAACCTACACAGTGCCTCCTTGGCCTACCTCAAAATCAAAAGTAACAATTTTTGTACTAGCCACTTTTTTGCTGCCACAACATCTCATCATAATATAAAACATGAGAATACAAATTGGTGCCAATGGTGCACACCGAGAAACATGTGGCTTCCCCCACAAACCATCATAATAATGGCCACTCCCATTGCTGAAATGGGCCAAAAGTACATCACAATAGGGTGCATAAGGAGGTGTGATCATCCTTAGCTCATCAAGCTGCCTGTAAGAAGTAAAGGAAGGAAAATCAAAATAAAGATCTATACCTCCTTTACCATGTACTCCGGTCCTTGAGCTGAAATGGCTCATCTGAATGCTCTCCCTCTCCTCCAACGAGTAAGGGAATGGTTGTGCCAACTTCTCCAACATCATCCAGGCTATGCATATATCCATATACTAATGTAGATCATACTGAATTCCTTCCCAAGTGATCTCCTCTAGAAAGGCAAAGTATGCATCCAAATGCATAGCTAGGAAGTCCTCATGTGTTGCATGCAATAGTTTCTCCTTGAGACTAGAAACTCTAGTCAAGAAGCTTCTTCCATAACAATAGATGACCATATCATCCACTATGTATCTGTCATCTCCCTCTTCGTCATCAGGAATCATGCATGCAGCAAGATCTTGGGAATACTCAACCAAAAGATGATTCCTCCAACCGGGATCAATCCTCCACATATACAGCGCTGGTAATCTGCAATAAAGTGCTCCCCTCACGTTGCTGCCTGTTGCTTTGACATCCCCCATGAAAAACTCATCCTCCAAGTTTCTTCCATGCCCATCATGTAGCTGCTCATGCTCAAATAGAAATGTTTCTCTCTGAAAATGAGCCTCCCATGAGAGACTATCACCTCCAGAGAATATCCTAATCCTAGCCAATGTAAGCATGAGTGGCCTCCATCTAATCCAATGCATGAAAGAGTCCTTCCCAAAATGAATTATCCTCTCTCTCACCAAATCTATGGAGCAGTCATCCGGCATCATGAAGATGCTATCCTCCACCTCTGCAGCAACTCTATCTGTGCAGTAAAACTGATGAGAATGGGTGGTACTGAAAATGAGAGAGTGTATCCCTCCTCCTTGAGCTTGTCCCAAACTCTCTGCACTGTGTTGGATTCCTCTAATGTATCCACCTCTTCAGAATCCAAGGGTGGTGAACCAAATAGAATGATGCCTCTCATCATCTCTAGATCAAGTGGCCTCCTAGGTGGAAAGTCTCCAAAAAGTGAGACATCAAGATAGGAAGTGGACTGTACATGTGAGAGGAATGAAAGGTCCCTCTCTCTCTACTGCACAGTGCAATCCTTCTCGTATGTGAATAAAATATCTAAAGTAGATAAGGGTGAATCCCCATCATCCCTTCATGTTAATCCTTCTGCTCTTCTTCTTCTTCCAATGGTGCAATGCTGTAGGTCCTTCCATGCACCTCCTCTCTATCAACATGTGAGTGTATCTCCTCCTTAATGAGAGGCCTTGGATATTGGCCTTCCTTTGAGATAAATATCTCTACACCTCACAAATGGAAGAGTGCCCTTCATACAATGGAGGTCTTGCCTCTAGCAATCCATCCTCCTAATTTAGTCCCCCTCTAGAAAGATGGAATGATATAAATTGTTTCATGGTCCCCTTTCATGCATGCAAAGCGTTTGAAGTTTTGTCACACCATGTTTCACATTGGTTTTCATCAATACCCTTTGCAAAAATCCTTGTGAATTCAACATATTATCTCTCATTTGCATGGAAACATGAAATAGAATTCTGAAACCAATCATCATGAACCATACCTTTGAGTTGCAGCGCTGCCCCTCCAAAGGCCTCAAACTTTTTCCTCCATCCTTCTTGTAGTAGCTAAGGGTAATGTATTGCGCTATGGATATACATGTGTAGCTGAATGCTCACACCCTTCACGAAAATAGCTAGGATTTGTCCCATCAACAAACCCTCTCAGAACATTTCTCCAAATTTTCCCTTTCATCAAAATTTTCAATGATTTCTTCAATGGTCTGGAAAAGAAGAAGGGAGACCTCCTCTTCTGTCATTCCTTTTCCCTTGTTTCCTTTGTCAATATCCTCTCCTTGGAGAGAAGCTCCTCTTGCTGATGGAAATATTATGCACATGCTGAGCCAAGATTGATGCTCTGATACCACTGTAATGTTCCAAATTTGGAACTTTCTGCTCCATCAGGACTATCTTGAGATATTCCAAAATTCCTCCTATAGAAAGACCACAAGTCCATTCCAGAGATTTATTGTTGGGGAATTTAGTGTATATGTCACCTTCACAAGGAAGTGTGATATCCATAAGCTATCTGGACCTTCACATACTCTGTCTATGGATATGCAATATTTCCACTTCAGGAATTTCTGCTATAGGGTCCTTGAGGACGTTGTATAAGGAAGTCACTACATAAATAAGGCCAACCAATGCTGGGATTCCCTAGAATACATCTAATATAACTATATTTCATAAAATTAGCTCAAATAAATGATTCTATATGGGTTATACAGATCTCCCCAAACTAGATCTCTAAAACAATGCTCAATGAGAGAGCTACAGTAATACATGAACATTTCATTAAATCTGCAAATATGAAATACATAATAAGAGGGAAAATGCTACAGCCATCATTTTATTATGATATCAGCAATGAAATACAAGAAATATCATGAGGGACAAGCCACTCAAGCTTTAGGATCCAACCTCCATTGATTAAGCAATAAGATACATGAGATGCTGCAACTCCACAAAATGCCAGAGAGCAGTGAATGAACTATGTATATGAATGCATGAACTGCTGAATATGAATAAAATACAAATGTGGCTTAATGAATACAAGAAATAGCCCAATAACAAGGAAATGGGCTGAAATACTAGATTTCTAGCCAATCTAGGAGAGGTTGCTAGAAATGTCGGAACATACAAAATGTGACAAGTAAATTGTCACTGCAACTGAACTGAAATGAGAATGAGGCTATAGAAGATCTTAAATATGATTTCCCTCCTGTGATAATGTCTCTACACACAAAGGGCTAATCCCTTTGTCTCAAAAAAACTCCTCCTGTTGTGCTCCATGAACCCTCCTCTCATTGCCATCATAAAATAACACATTTCTACCATGGACTGTGTAGTGGGAGATTATGAATACTTTGCCAACTGCCAAAGATGTGAAAATGAATCCTGAGAGTCTCCTTTGCAGCTCCTCCAATGAATAGATCACTCCTCCACTGAAATAGCAAGCCAAGAATGACTCCATGAGTTCTTCTCTTGCTGCACCCAGCAACACAATGTCCTCTCTGTTGCAGAGCTAATGTTGTAGGTGATGAATGTAGCTGCGGCCAATGCCGGATTGAGGAAAATCAGCTCATTCCTCAACCTTACTTGAGGAAGAGGTAGGGATTCCCAACTGGGAACACCCTAGTGCCCGAGGGCACCACCACCCTGCTAAACAACTCGGGGATGAAAGCCTTTGCAGACCGAATTATAAACTTCCAACATGATCCAAATGGGTTTCCATCTCCTCCATATAAAGAAAGGGAACTCTTCTCCACCAAGGCACCACCAATTATGGTTTCCATCCTCATGTGAGTGTCTTCCCTCCAAAACTACGCAGCTTCTCTAGGAAGCCTCTCCTCCTTGAGCAGCGGTGTTGAGTTTAGTCAAAGATGACTAAACCAAGTGATCCGGGTTCCATTCAGACCCTTAGGTGTTTATTTCGGCTGCGTATTTGTCCTCCTTTCACACAAGGAGTGTTATTTCTTCATCAAAAGAGGGTTCAGGTGTCTCCTTACCCATTTTATTAAACAAAAATAAAATGTACAACTATAATGTTCCATTTTATCTTGAGGCTAAAAATTGGGAACATTACATTATTCTACATGATATAATGAGCCTTTATAATCTCACTAAGAGGAAAGAGTTTAAGAGATCAAGTATCCAAACTATAGTGTGAGAGCTCTATTGTATTAAAAGAGGAGATCGTGCTACAATCTTGAGGAGAGGATCTTATTTATTGAAGGTATATTGATGTACTTTCAATTACTTGATTAATAGAAACATATGTTCCTTTCCTATATCTATTTGTATTCAACATGCTTTATAGTTATTTCTATGATATTTTGATCTAACAATCTTCCGAGAAAGGTAAATTATTGTATTTTTTTTCTTTGTGCTTATGTGTTGGGATTGAGATGAGGTGTGGATGAGGTAGATCATTCGAGTGGAGCATGAGAATTTGCATCAGACCTAAAATCCTTCCTCAACATGCGAGGAGTCCAAGTGCACATATATTTCCTTAAAGAGTATATAACCGACTATGTCATGCATGTTTGGTGATTTGACTTGGGACTATTATATTTCTATTGGTCTTTCCTTTTATTTTCTGGTGACCTCAAACGAGCATGAGATCAGAGAGTAATACCTCCTTTCATAATTAAATGCAACAGTGTGATATATTTTAAACTTTCTAATATTTTTATTGAAATCCAATTTGTGGATTTTGAGCATATGCTTCGAAGAAAATTCACATTTTTTAAAGATTGAATTCATGTAGGCCTAGGTATAAAAAAACTTTCAACACTTAATCATGTGACATAGAATATAACACCCCCTCCCACATTTACCCAATATAACTGATCCACTGGGGTAAACATGTGATGAGATTACGGTATGATTTGATTCAACTCCCCATGTACAGGTAAGGAAGTGGAACCTATTATCACCAAATTGAACTTGATTGGCTGCTCAACAAACAACTTAGTGTAACTTTTTCAAACCACTTCTAACTGAAGATTAGCCTCTTCAGTTTGAGAGGGTTCTCTCAAGTGGGTTTATGATTTTGAATAATGATAGTACTAGATGGCTAACGCTATAGAAAATTTAACTTGTTTTTTGAATGACTGCAGGTTGAAAAATGTAGGCTTTCTACCATTGGGCTTATGGAGTAAACAATTAGTAGTTTTAGTGACAATGGTTCTTCACATGGACATTATTTACATTTTTTGTCTATAAATAGACATTATTTACAATAAGGATGATCTTCCTGGTGGCTAGATCCTTGAATTCTCCTATGACTCCTTTCATAACTGAAATCAATAAGTTACAACAAAAAATTGACATCTATCTTTTAAAGAACCAACTGCTAATAGGACTCTATCTTTGATTTATCACATCACTCTATCTTATCTGTGAAACAATTACATGATTTTTATATATTGAATATCACATGCTCAAAGGCCACATGAAAAATTTCACCCCACTTTACATATTTAAATCATCCCTATATCTATGGAGCATAACTCTATTTTTTAGGAATGGATGAACTTCATATTCAATGTTGTTTTAACTGATGAAATATCTTCATGGCACTCCCTTTGAATCATATATATATATGCTAATGAGGTCCTCTGACATGCTGGAGGTCTCCAACTAAAAAAAACTTATCTTAAGATGCTCAAAATCCTTTATCAATTTCTCGCTGCGAAAATAGGACAGTTTCGTAGTGAGTTTTGGCAGTGTTAGAAAAAATGCTTTTTTATCAATATTCATCACTTCTTTGTTCTTCCATCATCTTTATGACATCACAAAACCTTACCATCATGGATCCCTCTCCTTAAAACATGCAAAAATTGTCTTCAAATGCAAAAAGACACCTACAGGTTTTTTCATAACGTATTTCTGGCTTTAAGCCTCGGGTACACTACAAAAAGTTGTAAAAACCCAGAAATTGCTCCTTTCTTCATTATCTTCAAAAACTGACCTCCAAATGAAAAATTTTGGTTCTCTGCATGTAATGAACCTCCTAAGGAATATTCCATCTTACCTTATCACTCTTGTGGTGTTTCATCCTCATTTACAATTAGTTGACTAATGAGCTCCTCAACCACTATCATTTTAAATCTTTTCTTTTCCAACTCCACATGAATCAGATCCAATTGCTCTTCTAGATCCATCACTTTGTCCTTTAATACCGCGTTCTTGGATTGCAAATGCAAGTTCATCTTTCTGATGTGTTTGGCCTCTCCTCCTAGTGGTTGTGTCCATTTAATCAACTTTTATGTATTGTCCAAGGTCTTTGAAACACTTATGACCTATTCTTCCCATATTTCCTTCATTTTTTAAAATTGAAACTTTTGAACTTTGTGCTTATTTTCCTCTTTCTTCAAAAATGATATCCCATCCCCTGCTACCTTCAATTTCTCCTTAAGGGTTTCAATTTCTGATTTTTCACTAATTTTCTCTTTACCCTTTCTTTGTTTGATGATATGTTCTTATTTTGCAGGTGAAGATATATCTATAATGATAGGTGGCTAAGAAGTTTCACCGACCTTCTCAATCTCTTTGTTCATTTACATTACCTTTCTTGCATGCCTGGTCATTTTCTTTCTAGGTTGAAACATGAAACCAACATCATTACTTGCAAACTCTAACTTTTTAGCTGTATTTATTTTCTTTATCTTTCTTCCTCCATCTTCAAAATATTTAGCTTGGACAATGGGAGTTTCTTCAATTTCAATTCCATGCAATATGTCCTTTAAATTTCCTTTAGCCAATGTTTGGCTCCTATTAACTCTCTTCCTGCTTTGTTTGCTAACTGTTGTCTTCCATTTTGCAGGTGTTGTTTGGTAACTCTCTTCCTGCTTTGTTTGGTAACTTTTTGCTCTGCCTCCATGCTCATTGGTTCTGGAGGAGATGATCTATTCCCTTCTTCAACTTCCTCTGCCTCAGTTGGTGATGAGATGTTCCATGGCTTGGAGTCTCTCTTAGTAGTGACAGGATCAATTTCATAACCACTTATGAACAAAAAAGATGTCCAATCACCACCTATTCTCTTCAATTCCTCTAACAACAATAGCTTAAACAAACCATGATGAAAAAGAGAAGTTTCATTTCCTTCTTTCTTGATCTGAAACTTGTCTGATAGTTTCCCTAAACTTCTATATAAATAAAAAGGCAAGTCAAGTGGCCTCTTACCCATCTAAAGAAATAGAAGTCTAAGGTGGTAGGAGTAGACCATGCGAAACCTTCCTTCACAGGTAAAATACTTATGAATGATCATCAACAACATTGAATAGTTGACCTTCATGAAACTCCTAGGGATAGAATTTGTAAGATCAATTTTCACTGTGTTCTTGCTTGATGAATTCTTTGTAGTCATGCATTGTGAATTTCATGCTTTTAAACCATTTTTCTCCTCCTTTAGGTATTCCTGTTGCTATTGAAATGCTACCTGGTGTCACTGTGGGTTCATACCTGGGCTCATACCTATGGCAGTGACCACCTTTGTTTGTTTTCTTCCTTATATTCATGGGTGGATTTAAATCTTCTCAGGATTGCTTGCTTGATGACACCTACAACCTTTGAATATGCTAGCAACCTACTTGCCTCGATGAATAAGCTCTCCAAAAATCCAATTACATGCAAAGACAAAGAAAAGTATGACAAAAAGAATAATTGGGTAAGGGTTTATGGCTTAAATGAAAATGCATGCATTAATCATGATACATCAATGCTAAAAAGGGTAATGATGACATCGTACATGGATTTGTACATTTAAAATAACCTTAACAAACTCGAATGACCTCCACCCTAACTCATCCAATCATGAACTAAAACTTCACATCAATTTTGACAAGACAGACAATAAAACAATTTTTTGTAGCATGGTTAGTTTAACATTTGACAGTTTCATAGAGAAAACTTCTATTTTGTTATATAAAACACTACGAAAAGTTGTAAAACTAGCTCAAGTGTCCTTTTTAAATTTAAATTCTTGGGAAATGAAAATGACACCTTATGGTGACTGATGGGACATGACATGACATGAATGGAGGTGGCCTTGAACCTTAGGATAGGTTAAACATGTAAAAAATATGAAATTTTCCTCTACCAACTTGAAAATATTAAGGAGACCTTTTATAAATGAACTGTATGCCCCTACCAATTAATGTTTCACATTTTATGAGTGATAACCGAGTTCATATAAATAAACCAAACTGACATTCCAGACATGCTACATAACCTTCAAGAGCTAAATAACACTTCTAGGTGACCAAACCCTGAGGAAACTTGACATTTTATTGATGTGCCCCCTTAAACACTCCCATAACAATCCATGCATTCGACTAAGGCGTTCCATTCACTCCTACAATAATGCATGCCAGTGACTGTGGACTTTTTCAAATAGTTCTGAGTAATTGACCCTTGATTCTGAGCCACTTTTTCAGGTCTAGGTCTCAAGCCTATCCCCATAACTTCATGAGACTTAAAAAAATGATAAACAACCATGAATTAAAGATACTAATGCAAAAAATGTTACAAGTGCTTGATACGACCCCTACTAGCCATGACAGGAAATTCGTCAAACATGTCACAAATATGTAATCTGCAAGTCACAACAACATATTCCAGCATAGGGGCCTCAAATTGTCTGATATTATTAAGGAAAAATTGATGCCTTATCACATTAGGTACATTATCATATATTAGGATATGTATTAATTTTTCATTCAATTTCTAATCAAAACATGATGATATCCATACATCAAGTCTGTCATAAAACATACTCATGACCAACATATAACAAATATAAATAATCAAGGACACAAAAACCATAAATACCACATATGAAACAATACATTTACAAATGAAATACCAATGAGAATAAACTCTTACTAATGAATGCATAAGCCAACCAGGTTTGAGACTTTCATGAACCATCTGACTATAGATTGGTTGAACCAAATATTTCTTTCAGCCAATCAAACTCCTTCCATATTCCAAGCATGAATGTGGGAATCACAAAAAAACTAATCCAGGTCACCTTAGGCTTTACCACAATCCCCACTAGACCACTAGTCCCTAGGCAAGCATGGATGCCTTTGGATCTCTCCACCTACACTGTGAGGAGTTTTCCTATCTCCCAGTCTATAGGCTTTATTGTATATCTTCCATCCAAAAGTTAAATATTCCTATGCCTAATCAAGACTCCACCCTCTAGGATTTACCGTATATCCCACCATTCACTGATCGAGGATTCCTAGGCCTAATCAAGGGCACACACCTCTAGGATTTTCCGTATATCTCTCCATTCATCGGTCGAGGATTCCTAGGCCCATTGAGGCACACAAAATCTAGCTTTACCACAATATCACCTTCTCCGGTATAGGGATTCCCAGGCCTTTTTTTCTTTATTTCAGAGACCACCTTACTCAACATCGAGTCCATATGAAAATCCATCTCAACCAAATACAAGAGAACCTCTCCATACCATGGCTATCTGGAAATGACAAGGGAAGGTTGACGAACATTGTCACACCTGGAAAAAGCCACTCCCATGAAAAATAGAAAACCAATGAAACACATGCATGTACCATGCATGCCACATCTAGCAAGGAAATCACACATGAAAATCGAAACTTGCAATAAATCCCAATGTAGACACTTGATCCATCTCTTCCTTGCCTTATATTTTCTTCCCTTTAGCTTATTTTTTGTCCTTGATCCAATGATAAAGTACTGCAAGAAAACTCTAAGTTTCCAAGAGTGTGTGAGAGAGAGGAAAGAGAGAGAGCTACAAAAATGAACTAACAAAATTCTATGAACTAATCCTCAGAAGCATTTTTATCAATGAGGCTTATATTTTGTTGATTTTCCATTATTTTCCTTTGTTTTCCTCCTCACATGAAACCTGTGATGTTTCACCTTCCTTTTCTCCTAATTTCCTTTATTTTCAGAAATAAAATTCCAATTAATGCCATTTTTCCTTTTAGCCATAATAACCAACTGAACAAACACTAGGATGTTTTTCCCAACATTCAACTCAGAATATGTGTTCCATGACCTTAGTTATTATATTTTTTATATGAATTCTTGACTAGGGTTGTTACAGAACCCTCCCCCTTGAGGGAAAATCGACCTTGGTGTTCAATGACACCTATAAAATAGAAAACCGTTGAAAAGTAAAACATATTTCATATGGAGATTTATAACGCAGCTTGTTGAAGTATTTACAATGACCATTTCTGAAATATGACAAAACTACCGTTTACTAGAGATTTATAACACAACCCATTACAATATTTACAATAAAAACCACATATATACTCATACACATTTGCTTCAACCAACAAATAACCATACTATCTATGGAGATTTATAAATCCATCCCATTATAGTATTTACAATAATATACACATATAAACATATGCAAATTTTCTCTAATCATCAATTAAAAGAATACATTTCCTGTATCAGCAACAAGGGAATCTATAGGCTCACACCTTCACCCTCAAAGTAATACCGAGATTCACCTCCTTCCCAAGAATCAAAATCATAAATCACATGTAACCCTCATAAACCAAAATCATAGATCTCATGTAATAATCAAAATTCATAATCATAGATCACATAAATAATAAAACTAAAATGAAATCAATCCTTTGCTTTGACATTTATCCTTTGTCTTTTTCGTACATCCATAGGATCGGTTTCCACACCTAACAAACACCTAGTTCCTTTTTATTTTATTCAATCATGTACACATACACAATGTACATCATAGCACATACATCCACACACAACAACCGATCCTGTGTATGCACGACACACCCAATAAACACCTAGTGCCTTTTTCTTTTATTCAATCATGTACACATACACAATGTACATCACAACAAGTACATGCACACACACCGTACGACATCACACAATACAAAAACCTACGCATTATATACATCATGACACAATATAAATCTACACCTGATCTACAACACAACACAATACATACTCCTACATCCGGTGTACAACACAATACACATACATACACGTAGTACAACACAATGAATACACATGTCGTGATGCCATGAATACAAAATGCACATACTTATTATTGCATGTACACAACACAACATGTACAACTTGTAAAAAATACCACATGTATGCCAATACCATATGTACAACATGTACACATTACCACCTGTACACAACACCACTGGCACGACGTGTGTACAACATCACATCTACACAACACCACTTGCAAAACATGTGCACAGCACCAAATGTAAACTAAACCACATGTATCATGTGTAAACAATACCACATGTACACAAAACCACATGCACGACATGTACATGACACCACATGTACATAACGACACATGCACGACATGTACACAACACTACCTGCACACAACACCACATTTACAACATGTACACACTACCACATGCACATAGCACCATATGTACAATCATGCACACAACACCATATTTACATATCACTCCATGTGCAACATGCACACAACACTATATGTACATAGCATTGCATATAAAGCATGTACATAACACTATATGCACACAACACCTCATATCCATCATGCACACAATACAATATGTACACAACACTGCATATCCAACATGTGCACAACACCATATGCACACAACACTTCATATCCATCATGCACACAGTACAATATGTACATAGCGCCGCATATCCAACATGTACATAGCACCATCTATACCAAGCACTACATATGAAATATGCATAACATATACATATTAGTATTACTGCACATCTAAAACTGAACTATCTCTACCAAGCAACCTTGCTTCCAGTGTCTCTCTTCCATCCATGCTTATCCTAGCATATCATGGATCACATTTTTTTCATTCCTTTGTATGTATCTATCAACATTACCTATCATAACATTAGCATAGACATAATATAATCACATAATATCAACTCATATCCACATGCTATTGACCCCATATATATTTTAGGACTACACTTCCATTTGATTCCTCATAATACTAGGAACCTCTTCATGCCATTCACCTGCATAAGCAATCATTCCTCCATGAGAATGATCTGTGATAATCCTGTTAGATAGGGACATACACACACACACACACACACACACAAAGATATATATATATATATTAACACAAAAAATCATGATCCCTAGAAACCCTATCAAAAAATGACATGCATACATACATGTATACATATATAGACATCAACATAATCATGAGCACAACATAATTACCAAATAGCATAATTTCAAGGCTAAGAGAACCCCCATTGATCCATGCACACCATGCATAACATTGAGAACAATAGTTCCCACCTTTTCCAAGGCATTTGACAGCTCAAATACATTTACTCTACCTTTCTTGTTACCTTTCTCATGATTTTCCTACCACTGCCCATTTATCACAATGGACCTAACAAACTCAACCAGTCTTCATACTCTTTCCTTTAGCTTCCATGCACCAAGCTTCATCCAAGTCTTACATTACCTTCTAGGTTTCATTCAGCTCTTACCAAGCTCCATTAAACTCCTCTTTCCCAACCAATTCTCAAGACCCTTGAAACATAAAGGAAAAGAACAATAACCAACCAAGAAGAAGCCCATGTAAACTAATAATAATATGTCACCACAAACAAAGCGGTATGGCCATACAATATACATAAAATAAAATAATTCAAATCAAGCTCAAACAAATCACAAAAAACTGAAATCACAAGACTCTTTATACACCATGACTTGATCCCCATGGGTTCCCAATGCCTCCAAAGGAATTCAACCTGAGCCTTCTCTAAGATTTCATGGCAGTCTCTTTTCCCATGAAATCCCTTGCATGATACTTCCATAAACACATAACTAAATGTGCATAAATAAACATAAAAATATACCACTTACCTTACCTTGTTGTGACAATCGCGCTACCTTGTAACTAAACACGTAAACCTCTCAAGGAACTGAAAATCCCTTGACGGATCCAACTATAACTAGAAACCAACTGTTATACCTGTCGAATACATGTTCATGAATCTAGCACATACCCACATAATGTCAGATAAATTCAAGGATAAGAAGACCTCCTGTATTCATGCAAAGCACTCATTCGTTTAAAAGTGCGATTTTCAAACATAGCCACAAGAATTCTCACCCAGTTCCTTCATCTACCTTTTTCCTTGATACAATTGAGTCTTACTATGTACTTTCATATCATGCAACTATTAGTTATGTAAACAAATCAACTATAATTACCTTGTCACACTAATACCAAGCATGTTTCCCTGTAACTACTCACACATGTCAGTCACACGTTCCAAATATCAAGACATCATGCCTATTAATTGAAACCAACCTTTACCAAGACTAACAACCATGTGCTAATCAATATTCAACTCCTATTCATTAATCACAATACAATAACTAGCACCTAATTACACTCGAGCACATAACAATTGTCTCAACACATATAATGTGTTAGTAAAACCATCTAGAAACAATATCATTCCTTTAGGAAATCTTATAAACACATACTCATACCATGCAACTAATCAAACATTCAGACAACAAATAGATGAAATAATAGGCACTAAACACTCAAACACCAACTAGACAACATAATCAAACATTCAAACACAAAATGGAAAACATAAGAAAACTCATACCTTGATGTATCTCAGGGGAGGAAATATTGTCTACATAATCAATCTATATTAGCATGATATAGCTTCACAACACATCAACTTAAACATAAATCAGGTCATGGAATCCATAATAATAACTAGCTAACATGTTCACATCATAAGCTCATAAACAATTGTCATTCATGCATAACAATCACATATGCACAATCAATCTAGATTAGTACAACACAATATCACAAATATATCAGCTCATACCTGAATAGCATAACCATAACAATCTAAACAAGCCAATACATATTAGCACAAACATAATAACATAAATAACGTAACACAATAACCATAGTCATCATGCATATGACCACAATTCATACAACAACAAGTTACTATCATTCATGACTATCTAAGACATGTGCATATGACCACGTTGATGAACTAGCATCTATCATGCATGTAACCACAAAAATAATAGAATGAAAAACATGTATATAGCCCTAATGCATATAACTAATATACCTACATGCCCAACATACAAAATTGTGTAACGATATGATATTACATTGAATTCCAGTCCTGCAACCTCATTTGCATGATATGCATCTCCTACTATATCTCAACTAACACATTAGCATCATAACAACCAACAAAAGCATGATGACACAAACTATATACAATGACCTCACAATGCATGTTTCACCTACTATACATGCATAATTATAATCATGAAAGTGCGTGCATAGTAACATATAGACACTCGCATGCATAAAAAATGCATATATAACCGAAATTCACTCATGACAAGCATATCCCAACATCAACACCATCAACTTCCACATGGCGACACAATGACAACAATGACCATTGGTATGCATACACAACAATCACATAGACCACAAGAATAATGAACACATATGAAACTAACATGTATGCATGATACACACATCCCAATGACAACATCATCAACTTCTACATGACAACACAACTGCAAAAATGACCACCACCATGCATACATAACAAGCACATTTACAACCTTCATGCATGCATGATGGCCACATTCCTCCCATCCAGTCTAAGGGTTGAACGATGCTCTCATACCACTCTATAACACCCTCCTCCCACATTTACCCAAGCTAACTAGTCCACTGGAGTAGACATGTGAGGAGAGGCTACTATGATGTGATTCAACTCCCACTATATAGTTAAGGAAGTGGAACCAATATAACTAAACCAAATTTACCTTCCACACATGCTATAGATCCTGCGGGAGCCAACCAACCCTTTAAGGTAACTAACCCCTAAGGAAAATTAACATTTTATTGTTATGGACCCTCAAATGCTTCCATGAAAAGCCAAGCATGCAAATAAGGCCTACCAGTCACTCCCACAGTAAGGCATGCCAACGACTATGCAGTTTTTCAAAGAGTTCTAAGCTAACGATCCTAGATTACGAGCCACTTTTTTAGCGCTAGGTTTCAGGCCTCTCCACAGAACTTCATGAGACTCCCAAAAATAATAAAAAAACATAAATTAAATTTTCTAATGCAAACATTGGTACAAGTACTTGATCTAACCCCTACTAGCCATGACAGGAATTTCCTCAAACATGTCACAAATATGTAATCTACAGGTCATAAAAAAACATTCGAGCATAGGGGTCTCATACATATCTGAGATTCGTAAGGAATCATTGATGCCTTATCACATTAGCTTCACTATCATCCGCGAGGAAATATATTCATTGATCATTTAATTTATAATCAAAACATGATGATATCCATAAATCAAGTTTCTGATAAAACATACTCATAACCAACAAAACCAACATAAACAATCAACGATATAACAACCATGAATACCACATATGAAATGGTACATTTACACATGAAATACCAAGGATAAGAAAATCTTATGAATGAATTCGTAAGCCAATGAAGTTTGGAAATTTAGGGAACCACCTAACCATATATTGGTTGAACCATGCCTTTCATTCAACCAATCACCCCCTTTCCATATTCCAAGAATTAATATGGGACTGAAAACAAAACCAATCCAGGTTACCTCAGGTTATACTTCAATCCCCACCAGATAACTAGGCCCTAAACAAGCAAGGATGCCTTCAAATATCTCCACCTACACCAATGAGGAATCTTCCTGTCTCCTAGTCTCTAGGCTTTACCTATGGCCCTCCATCCAACGATTGATGATTGCTAGTCCTAATCAAGACTCCACACTTCAGGATTTACCGTATATCCCTCAATTCATTGGTTGATGATTCCTAGGTATGATCGAGGGTACACACCTCTAGGATTTACTGTGTATCCCTTCTTTCACTGGTATAGGATTCCTAGGCCCAATGAGGCACACAAAATTCGGCTTTACCACAATCCCAACTTCTCTGGTTAAGGTATTCCTAGCCCTTATGTTCTTTATTTCAGAGACCACCCCACTTAGCTTCGATTCCATCGGGAAATACAACTCAACAAAATATAAGAGAACCCACCACACCATGGATTTCTGGAAATGACAAGGAAATAATGAAGAAAACTATCACACCTGGCCAACCCATGACCATGATAACAAAAGAACCAAGAACACACATGCATGTACCATGCATGCTACTTCTAGCAAGGAAATTACACATGCAAATCGATACCTACAAACAATCCTATTATAGTCGCTTGATCTCGATCTTCCTTGCTTGATATTGGCTTTCCTTTTCCTTCTTTTATTTCCTTGATCCAATGTTGAAGTGCTCTAAGAAAACTCTAGGTGTCCAAGAGTGTGAGAGAGAGTTACAAAACTAAATTGATAAAATTCTATGAAAAGATCCTCAAAAGCCTTTTTATCAATGAGGTTTCTATTTTATTCATTTTCCATTATTTTCCTTCATTTTTCTCCTCAGACGCAACATGTGACCTTTCACCTTCCTTTTCTCCTAATTTCCTTTATTTTCATAAATAAAGTGTCAATTAATGCCACTTTTCCTTTCCAAAGCCTTTTCCATTTCCTTTGCCAATTTCCTTTTAGCCATAATAACCAAATGAACACCCACGAGAATTTTTTTTCCCAACATTAAGCTTGGAATACATATCCGATGACCTTAGTAATTATAAAGTTTTACATGAATTTTTTACCAATTCTATTACATAGAATATTTATCTCGAAAATAAACAATTTCTACAATAAAATAAAATAATACGTATTTAGGTTTTAATAAAGGAATAACCCAAAACATAAAATAAAATGAGTGCCTACTAAAGCTAACAAGTATTTTAATTAAACTATAACCTAAGACAATATGAACATAGTTTAAATTACATAAATATTAGGCTATTATGTTAGGAGAATGGTTAGCTTTAATAATTTAGTGTTACATATATAATATATTAAAAAAAAATCTATAGTTAACTGATTTTAACATGGATAAGTGATTATAAATAAAATAATTTCATACTTATGTTAAATAAAATATTTTTATGTCAATATATGAAAAAATATACAAATCATTTAAAAAAAAAAAAAACAATTTGTTGGTGTACTCAACATAGATTTGGTTCTTTCTCTCTCTCTATATATATATATTTTGAAAATGATCAAACCTTTAAAGAACCATTATAAATCTATATCAACATAATATTTATTAAGTATTGAAATGAATCAACTATTCTTGTAATTTTGCATTCTAAAAGAAATTTTCACCTCAAAATATTTGATCCTTTTCTCTTTTGATAAATCCAAAGTTAAAATACATCTAATTTATAAAACAATCAAAAAAATTAAAATCTATGAACTATACATCACTTCCAAAATTTATGCCATTGTTTAATCCATTTCACATTTTCAAAACCATTGAATTAAAAAAAAAAAAAAACTATTTCAAAATTGTTTTGAGAAAACATAAAAATAAACATTGAAACATTTAACAAATTAGTCGTCAAAGTCATTAATACTTATTATAAACACATAAAAATAAACATTAAAACATTTAACAATCAGTGATCAAAATGACCAAGGCATGTCATAATTAAAGCCTTAAAACATTAATAAATATCCTATTAACTTCCAAAAAATGAGTTTGGCTTATCTAAATATCCTTGGCATGTTGTTATTATTAACCACACTTGTAACAAATATTTTTGCCAACCACAACAACCCTTTGGACACCACGAATATTTTCCGAACGACCCTAAAGACACACACATCAAACAATTACTTCATGTTACTTCATGTTTTCCAAGGGATTCTACAAAAGAGCTCTAAGTGTTGCCTTCGTATTTTCTGCGTTGTTTCCAGAGGCACCAACATCGTCTATGGCTATTATGGAAGATAGCAGGAAGAGAGATAAAATGCAAATACTCAACATTAATACTAGCTTCGAAGCCATTGATATCAAGGAGAAAGAAAAAAAAAAATGAAAGACGAATGAGGTGAAATGGTGAATACAATGATCAGGTGAAAGTATAAATAAACATAGTTTTTAAGTTGGAGAAATTAAATATAATATTGGTGTGCCAACTACACATAAAATATTTAATTGTCAGATTTAAATATCTTTATTAAATAATACAATTTTATATAAAATTTATATAAATAAAAATTAGTAAATATTTTTTCTTTATTTTCATTTTTCATATATATATTTATTTATAATTCCATTAATAAGATTTTAGGAAGATTTATAATTTAGCATTTTTTTAATATGATGGTGATATGTAATAATTTAAATATTTATAAAAAAATAATTATATGTATAGAGAGTGCGTTTTATTGATATATTTTTTCTATAATTTTATTAGGAAGATTTCTAATTTACCTATTTTTTAATATGGTGATGATATATATATATATATATAAGATTTTTTAATTTAGCTATTCTTTAATATGGTGCTGATATGTAATAATTTAAATATTTATAAAAAAATAATTATATGTATAAGAGTGTGTTTTATTGATATATGTTTTCTATAATTTCATTAGGAAGATTTCTAATTTATCTTTTTTTGATATGGTGGTGATATGTAATAATTTAAATATTTATAAGAAAATAATTATATGTATAGAGAATGTGTTTTATTGATATATGTTTTCTACCTCCAAATATATATGGGTCAAGCATTAATATTTTAATATATCGAATGTGAATCATAAATAAAATATTTATTTGTTATTTATGTATATACTATATAAAATAAAGAAATTACACACATATAGAATTATTATTTCATTAATAAGTGTTTTTAGATAGATTTGTGATTCCTTATCATTTTTTTTTTCATGAAAAAAATGTAGCCTCAAGTTACATTTTAAAATAATAAAATAATATTTATATAACAAATTACAAAAATAGTATTAACTTAAAAGAAAGTGAACTATAACTAAAATCTTTAATTTTAAACTTAATTTCTAATGAATTTTATATGTAGATAAATTAATTGATAGTAAGAAGAAAAAAATAAATTGAAGCAAAAGGAAATATGTAATTCTTTTGGAGTTGACACATGACATGTAAAAATAGTATTACTGATATTACATAATATGTAATTCATTGTATATTTAGTTGACATGTATTATTTAAAAGCTAAATATATTAATAACAAAAAATATGATAATAAACCAAACAAAATATTTCGATATTCATATTAAATAACACAAAATTATATTTCAAATACAACTCTCATTTATGCTTTATAATATTACATTATATTATATTTTAAATCACATTCCAAAATATACATTCACTATAAATATTATATATATATATATATATATATATATATATATATATATATATATATATATATATATATATATATATATATATATATATTTGTATTTTAATTTTAATTCTCTAACGAGTAATAATTATGAAAGTAGTTTCCTTTAATGTGACTTTTTGGAGTTTCCTCTGGATTTTCTGGTTGGACCTAAAAATTTGAGGTGAAATCTTGATTTGTGTTATTTGAACTAGTATTTTTTACTACATCTATGGATTCAACACCCTGAAAAAACCTCTAGGGCATTTCAATTGTGCATAGTTTAGCTAGGAAACTTGTTATTTCAATGAATTCGTGCTCATAGATTTAGAAAAATTAGATTGGAAAAATAAGTGGGAAAACTTTTCAAAAAGTAGCATTAAAGACAACTAATATGATATTATATTTACACCGTAAAGCGTTATTATTTGAAAACAACTTTCCTAACTGCGTTTCTGTCCTAATATGTACCATTAGATCCTATGTTAGATGATTAGATTATGCACAGCCATTGATTAACACTAACAGGTGGCAACAGTTGCAAAGCAGTTGCAAGATAGTTGCTTTGTCGTTCCAAATTACCTATCCATCAGCGTTACCTATCTATCAGCAACAATCCGCATCGACCAAATCCTGTTTGAATGCTGCTTCCAGGCTTGAACATTTGAAGTCCTTGAAGAAGTTGCAGGCATTTAGCTGTAAGAATCTCGTCGCTGCCGGACAGAAGTAGACGTTTCTGAAGAGGTTCCTAATGTCGGGAATTTGAATATTTTGGATGGGTTATGGGCATCTGAAGTGGGAAGCTAAATATGATCTTATGTGGTACTATAAACCTTGCGATACTGGAAGTTACGGGTCTACGGATGAGAAGCTTTTGGGTTCCATTCCAAGTGCTAGGAATGTTGAGAGCCCGTTCCTAAAATTTGATGATACTTCTTATTATATTGTCTGAAAAAAATTATTCCTTCCCCTACTGGCCATGGTTATCACGTGAAGGTATATTAATTTGCATCAATTTCAGTATTTGGTTATGTTGTTTTTCTTTCTCTGTGCATAGCCCTGTTTTTCCAGATGAGAAGTTACAGAGTGCGTACACCTGTTATCTGTCAACATGCATGAGCCCTGTTGCCGAAACTCTGTACTTCTCCACCGTGAAGATAGCGTTCTGTAGCGATAACCCCTCGTTCATAGTGCCCCTTGTCGTTTGGTGCTCCCTCAGGGGAGGCGTCCAGGAGTTACTACAGGGTGAGTGATGCCTACTTTCTCGAGTCCTCAAAAATTTTCGAGTTCTCTCGTATACAAAATTCAAATTTGGGGAAAAACTGAAATAGTGATAAAATTTAATGCAAGTTGCGATCTCGTCAACAAATCTGATGGCTGTGAATCGTTCTTCTAACCAAGCCAATGCTACTGAAAGGTATATACAGATCATGACCCTGGAGTGCCACGAGTTCTGGTTCATGGGATTCATTAGTTATGAGAAATCCGTGACCACTTTATAGGAATCCATTACTAAATCAGCTCGCTTGCTTAGGTTTCACCTCGTGAGCATCAACCAGCTTCTCGAACCATCGACCGACCCCACTGCTGCATGCTAGTCTTCTCTTTGTGTTCTTCAGATTTTAGGCGCCTTTATATTTATCGTCTTTTTTCTTCGGATTTTGTGCATTTTACACTTTATTTAGTTTACTTTATTGTAATTTTGGATATGGTAGCATTTATTGTAGTTTCCACCGAATGGGTGTGGTTATTCTGTGCGTCATTTGTCTTATCCTGATTAAAATTCTAAGACTACCATTTCAATTTTTTCCCTTCCACTTTTTTGTGGTCTTTCAGAAGGGAAGTGATTCTCTAGATGTCTTCCGGGGAGGGCGACTGCAGGCCATTTCCGTAAATACCTTCCAGTATTTCTGTTTGCTGCGTTGTTGGACTTCATCTTTTTCTCGCACTTTTATTCTATGCAATAGAGCAAGGCGAATAAGTAAAACATATAATACAACCAATTATATATGAGAAACAAGAAATATATTAGATCATCGATAAAATAAAAATGAGCAGAGAAATTAAAAAAAAAGACCTCCACTTTTTTTATCCATAACATTTTCTCTTTCGATCGTTAAATATGTATATTTAATATATAAAAATAACATATTATTTTAAATTTTAAATATATTACTTTTTATGTATTTTCTTTTTACGCGGTAAAGAAAAGAAACTTTTAAAGACTAAAATTTAATATCTAAATATATAATAAATTGATCTTAATTTTGACCAGTCAATTTCTTAATTTTGAAACAGGAAAAAAATAATACACCTCTATGAATGCTAAAATAACTTAATATATTAATTTGCATTATAATTAACAATATATATATAGATATAGATATTCATTTATATATAATATCTTCCACATAATTAATGTCATTACACTCTCAACATCATATATATATATATATATATATATATATATATATATATATATATATATATATATATATATATAGATAGATAGTGGAAATAATATTTTAATCTATTTTTCAATTTTATTATTATTAATTTTCATTGTCATGTTTTTAAATTCTAATATTATAAAAAAAATTAAAATGGAAAACATAAAAAAGTGTGGTATATTGATTTACAAAGTATTGACTAAATTTGTTAAATAAAATATTATGGAAATGCTAATTTAATAAGAAATTTCACACCTAGAATCTAACATTTAACTATCACACCTATAATTTAAAATTTAACTAAATTTTAGATAAAATTTAACTAAATTTTAGATAAAATTTGAAACATAATTTGAAATATATGATTTTTGAGTGGCAAAATGAATATATGGACTATAAAACTAGACGAGTAGATTATGTATGCCTTCCTAGATTTATGAATCAAGTAACTTCGTGAAGATAAGTCCCTTGTCCCACAAACAAAGAAGTCTCATACAAAAATTTGATATATATATATGACCTTAAAATTAGATTATATATATATATATATATATATATATATATATATATATATATATATATATATATATATATATATATATATATATATATATATATATATATATATATATATAAACACTTCTCTAATCAAAATTTAAAATACTTTTGTTTTCATTTAATTGGTAAATTTCACATATCATTTTAAAATTATGATAATATTTACTAGTTGCTAAATTCTCACATTCTAAAAGAAAGAAGATATTAAAACTTCTTGTTACATGTATAATATCTCATATATCTCATATTCTTGTCAAAGAAATCTATTATTTGAAGCCATACATTTTGTATACCTTATAATGTTAATAAAAGAAAGCTTGCATGGTGAGAATTTTTACTAAATAAATTAAGTTTTCAAGACCGTTTCTCGCTACAAATATGATAACAATTCAACAAAACATTCAAGAATAAGAAAGTTTTACCATGTTCTAAATCCTTGCAGTGTTGAATCATACATATGGGAATGGTTCCTAATTTTAAATCAAACAAAATCATTAAATATTTAATCAAAATTTAATATTTATAGAAACTCCAACTTTATTGATAGAAACTCAAAACTCCATTTTTCATTATTGATTTTTAAAAAGTAAAGGAAATTTTGTTACAAGAGGAGAAATGTTCTAGACAATAACAATATAGAAATATATATATTATCACTTATGGGATAACCAAGCCTCCAAGAACATGATTATATAAATTTCTTATTTATTTGAGTACTAATTGAGTAAAGAAAATTGAGATTTTGATTAAGTAGAGATTAATTATAAAACCTTTCAAATATCTTTTGAGCATTAAATTATTATTTTTGGACACAATTTATCAATTTAAAATTATTGTGAAATAAATAATTTAATTATGTTGAAAATCTAGAAACTAAAAGCTAACCCAATGTGGTCTTCTGAGTTCTCTTACATCTAGACTCTGATTTTGATCATAGATCTCCATAATTAACTCCAACTCGTGAGTTCTCTTACATCTAGACTCATGAGTTCTCTTACATCTAGACTCTGATTTTGATCATAGATCTCTATCATTAACTCTAAATTACATGTGTTGGCAATATGATGCAGAGTGTTGTCCTTGATGGCAACCCACTTGATGAAGATGATGGAAACCTAATTAATGAAGTTCTTCTTGATGCATTAATGATGTAAATCTGATGTTCTACAAGAAGCGCATAAGTGCCGGAAAAATAAATATCAGCATGTGCAAGAATAATGATGAAAAGTGTGTGTCTTAAGGCATACGCGGGTTTTTCTAGGAGAAGTAGCGTATGCACGGGGAAAAGTACGTGCCAAGTTGCGTATGCTCAATTGCGCCCTAAATTTGTAAAAACAAGGGTTACTACCATGGTATTGACCCATTGTATTGAGCGCTGGGTTGTCTATTTGATCCCGTCCAGGAATACCATCGGATGCAATGTGATCTTGGCTCATGGTATTGAAAAAGGGTAAAGCTATATAAGGAGAAGAAAATCATTGTGCATGGGGTGTGCATGAGTCTAGGCTTTGATGAATACTTCACTCTGAAGTATATCTGGATGCGTGAACCCTGTTCCTAATTGATAGATCTGAATCTATGATGCTCCTATGAACATGATGAAGGCTCAAGATCTCTAGATCTAGAAATGGTGAATGTCAAGGATGATCTGAAAAGAAGTGAAGAAGACCTGGCGCAATCCTGTTGAAGAGATTGAAGAAATATGGGTAAGTTTATAGATCTGGTCTGTACTGCAAAGTATATCTTTTATAGATCTATACGCAGATTCGTTTCATGAAAAGCGCGTGTATACGTGGGTATGTGGAAAGAAAAGCGCGTATGCGTGGTTAGGGTTTTCTTTGGAAAAATGTACTGAAGTATATGCGGGTTCATCTTTTGGAAAAAGCGTATATACATGGGTCTGATTAAATAAAAGCACGTATGATTTCTGATGTAATGGTTGCTGAACGTTGAATGTGTTTCTGCATATCTATTCTGAAGTCTGGGTTATATCTGATATTCTAGTTACAGTGGTTTCACTATTCTGTTTGATGCTTTGGGCAAAGGTTTTTTATTGACAAGTAAAGGGTTGTGTTGGAGCTGTTTGATCCAGTTTGAAAATTGATGAAACGTGGTCTGCAGTGGATCTGAGGGTTGAAGCCTTCAGTATGAAAGAGGAAGTTTTCTGCCAGTAGAAGCTGGTACTCATATCAGGGGGTAGTAGCTCCCTTCCTAGAAAGGCTGGTAAATGAGTGCAGGGGGTTGTAGCTCCCTTCCAGGAGAGGCTGGTAAACGAGAGAAGGTTGTAGCCTTCTGCAGGTGGGTGCCTGTGTGCTAGTTTGAGTCTGCACCAGTACATGTTTGTAAGAAGTTTTCTTAATAATAAATTTTGAAGGCTGACGCAACGACAGCGGTGGTTTTCTCCCGAATTGGGTTTCCACCTAAAAATCCTGGTGTTCATGTGTGTTGCATATGTGTGATGATTATTTTATTATGTCTGCACCTGTTTACTATTTCTGAAATATCTAATGAATGAATAATGCAATGATCTGAGTTAAGATTCAATCACATAATTAGATCTTTGGACATATGTGAGTTCTGTAAAGGATATCCACGTATATATGCTAGTTTCCTTCAGTAAAGTAGCATATGGGTTTTTAAAGGAAAAAGTAAAAGTTTGATTGTCTGCAAAATATACTGATTCACCCCCCCCCCCCCACTCTCAGTATATTTCCCAACAATTTGTTTCAGAGCAGGTCCTTCTGAAAAAGCTTAGCCGCTAGAAGGAAGATCAAGCAAGATGAGCAATCATGAGGGAACAGCATCTATCAAGCCCCCGCTCTTCAACGGAAGCAATTTAATCTTCTGGAAAGTGAGGATGAGATCCTATCTTCAGTCTATGGGAGCTGATGTATGGGCCATTGTTGAACAAGGATATCAATATCCAGCCACTACACCAACAGATCCAACTGAAAGGAAGAATTATGAATCAAACGCAAAAGTGATCAATGCTATAATAGGAAGTCTAACTGAATCAGAATTTGTCAAATTCATGCAGCTGAATACAGCAAAGGAAATATGGGACAAAATCATTCTAAGTTATGAAGGCGACGCAAAGGTAAAAAGTGCAAAACTCCAAACTCTCATAATTGAATATGAAAATTTAAAGATGCATGGTGATGAGAGTATTGCCAGTTTCTTTTTACGTATTGATGATGTTGTAAATCGTATGATAAATCTGGGTGAAACAATATCCGACACTACTTTGGTTGAGAAAATTTTACGATCGCTAACGGAAAAATTTGAATCAAAAGTTTCTGCCCTTGAAGAAAAACAGGATATACAAAATCTTTCCATGGTGCAACTTCATGGCATATTGACTGCATATGAAATGAGGAGAGGAGGACCATCTGAAGTCAAAGAAGATGTTTTTAAAGCTTCTACAAAAGGGAAAGAAGTTCAAAAACCGGAAGGATCAGGATATATCTCAGAAGAAGATGAGGCAAACTTTGTGAGAAGACTCCAACTAGGAACCGGAAGATTCAAAGGTAAGCTTCCTTTCAAATGTTTCAATTTTGGAAGAGTTGGTCATTATGCAGCAAAATGTCCTTATAAAGAAACATTTGCTAAAGAGAAAGAAGTAGCAAGAAGGAATAAGAACCGATCTAGCTCTAAGAAAAGCTACTATACAAATGAAGACAGTGATGGGTTATCTGATAGTGAGGAAGAATGTGAACAAGATCTTAGACTTCTCATGGCATTTGAAAATAATTCTAGAGACGATAAGGATGCATTTTTGGATGCTCTAGATGACAATGATTTTCTTGATCAAAACAATCAACTCAAAATATGCTTGGAAGAAAGTAAAATAATCATAGAAACTCTGAAAAGGCAGAATGAAGAAGCAAAGAAACATAATGAAAAATTAGAATGTGAAGTAGTAAGTCTAAGAAAAGAACTTGAGAAAGTAAAGACTCTGAATCTTAGATTTGATAAAGGATCTGAAACCTTAGATGAGATTATCAAGGTTCAACGTTCTCCTCTTATTAAGACAGGTCTTGGATATACCGGAGAATCTTCTCAGGCTTCTGCACCAAATTATCTAAAAGCAACTACAACTGGTTTACTTCATTCAGCCACTCAGCAAGGGAATAAAGATTCTTTACAGGTAAAGCATGATCATCACAATACAAGGGATATCTCTCAAAGAAGCAACAATCAACAGGTAAATTCAAATAGAAGATTTCTTGATCGCAGAAATTTCTACTTCAATGGACAATGTTTCTCATGTCACAATTTTGGTCATAAAGTTGTTCAATGTGTTGCATATAAAACCATCATGACAAGAGAAGCAAGAAAGAAAAGGATGGATATTAAACCAAAAAATAACACCTATAACAACTTTTCTCCTCTTCAAAATGAAGTTGAATGTGCTTATTGCAATAACTTTGGCCATGAAGAATCTGAATGCATGAGCAAAGTCCAGCCAAAACAACATTCTCCTTCAAGTTCCAAAGTATGGAAAAAGAAGGAATTACAGGTTGAAAATTGTGGGATAGCATTATTTGCAGAAGGTGAAGAAAATCAGCGGTACATTGATAGTGGGTGCTCAAGACACATGACAGGTGACAAAAGCAAACTTCTTGCATATAATGCTCTAGAAAAGGAAAAGAAAGTTACATTTGGAAATGATACTCCTGTTGTAATTAAAGGAAAAGGGTCTGTGTTTCTAAAAGAAAAGGTGAAGGCTAATGATGTCATGTATGTGGATGGATTAAGGCATAACCTGTTAAGTGTAAGTCAAATGTGTGATCAAGGAACAGAAGTTTTCTTTAGTTCAAAAGAATGTGTGGTTCATGATCTTGATATAGGTAAAACTATTATAAAAGGGAAAAGAACTCCAAGCAACCTGTATGTATTGAAGAACTACAAAGATCAATGTTACTTGAGAAAATCTTCAGAAAATTGGCTATGGCATAGAAGGCTGGGGCATCTGAGCTTCTCTCAAATCAACAAAGCAAGCAGACTTCAAGCTGTTCGTGGTCTTCCCAATATTACTCTACCAAAGAGTATCATATGCAAATCTTGCCAATTCGGTAAGCAAACCAGAGTACAATTTAATGCCAAAGAAGGATCATCAAGTAAGCCTCTTGAACTCATTCATACTGACATATGTGGACCTATGAGGAAAAAGTCACCACGTGGGGAAGAATACTATATCTTATTTATTGATGATTACTCTAGAATGTGTTGGATCGGGTTGATTAAACACAAAGATGAAGCGTTTGAAAAATTTCAGATCTTCAAAGCATTGGTAGAGAATGAATTAGATCTAAAAATCAAGTGTCTTAGATCTGATCGAGGAGGAGAATATACATCAAATGAATTCTTTGAATTTTGTGAACAACATGGCATAAAAAGACAGTTCTCTGTAGAAGGCACACCACAACAAAATGGTGTAGCAGAAAGAATGAATATAACAATTCAACAAATGGCTAGAGCTATGCTTGATGATTCTGGAACTCCTGACATGTTCTGGGGAGAAGCAGCACATACAGCAACAAACATTCTCAACAAGGAACATGTTCGGGTAAATAGTGACAAAACTCCATATGAACTCTGGTATGGTAATTCTCCCTCTGTGAAGCATTTTAGAATTTTTGGACGTAAATGCTTTATCAAAAATAATGATGAAAAACTTGGCAAGTTTGAACCTAGATCAGATGAAGGGATACTTCTTGGTTACTCATCTACAAGCAGATCATACAAATGTTACAATAAAAGGCTTCGAAAGACTGTTGAATGTATTGATGTTGTTATTGATGAGTCTCCTGCAACTCCTAAAGAAGAAAAACAAGCAACAGAAGAAGATGATGGTGATTTTTGTCCTTCTACATCAAATGGAAATAATATAGACAGTGGATCCAATGAAGAACCTGAAGATGATTTATCTGAAAAGGCTACATGCGGATATGTTCAAAATAATCATCCTGAATCTCAAATTTTGGGAGACAAGGAATCAGGTGTACAAACAAGGAGGACTCTTGTGGGATCTTCTAGCTATCTGGCATTTCTATCCACAATTGAACCACACAATGTCAATCAAGCTTGCAAATATGAATGTTGGATTCAAGCCATGAATGAAGAGCTTGATCAAATTGAAAAGAATCACACTTGGGAATTGGTGCCAAGACCATATGATAAAAATGTCATTGGAACTAAATGGATATTCAAGAACAAGTTAAATGAGAATGGGGATGTTATAAGAAACAAAGCTAGACTGGTTTGCAAGGGGTATACTCAACAAGAAGGTATAGACTTTGAAGAAAATTTTGCTCCTGTAGCTAGACTTGAAGCCATAAGAATGTTTCTTTCTTTATCAAGTTTTCAACAAATCAAAGTTTATCAAATGGATGTTAAATCTTCCTTTCTCAATGGTGATCTAGAAGAAGAAGTTTATATAGAACAACCGAAAGGATTCATTTTGGGAAATTATGAAAATCTTGTTTGTAGACTTAAAAAGGCTCTATATGGTCTCAAACAAGCTCCAAGGGCATGGTATTATCGTCTTAACAAATATCTTCATCAACAAGGATTTTCAAAGGGGTCTGCTGATAGCAACTTATACACAAAGGTTGAAAATGATAAACTATTGATTGTGGTTGTATATGTTGATGACATCATTTTTGGGAGTAATGAAGAATCTATGAGTAAGAAATTTGCTTCTGTCATGTAGCAAGAATTTGAAATGTCCTTACTTGGAGAACTAACATTCTTTCTTGGGTTGCAAGTGCATCAAACTGCAGATGGAATATTCTTATCACAAGCAAAATATCTTAAGCAAATTTTGAAGAAGTATGGCATGGAAGAATGCAAACCTGTAAGTACACCAATGATAACCGGATGTAACCTCAGTTCTCATGATGATTCTCCTGCGGTGAATCAACCAGAATACAGATCAATGATAGGAAGCCTACTATATCTCACTGGTACTAGACCAGACATTATGCATGTTGTTGGGATTGTTGGACGATTCCAAGCTAATTCAAAAGAGTCTCACCTTCAGGCTGTCAAAAGAATATTCAAATATCTACAAGGAACTTAAGACTTTGGACTATGGTATCCAAATAATGCTGATCTTACTCTTCATGCTTACACGGATGCAGATTGGGCTGGAAATGTTGATGATCGGAAAAGCACTAGTGGTGGTGCATTCTATATAGGGCCCTGGTTGGTATCTTGGTTCAGCAAGAAGAAAAATTCTATTGCCTTATCTACAGAAGAAGCAGAATATGTGGCTGTCGCATCTTGTTGCACTCAACTCCTTTGGATGATGCAAACCTTGCAAGATTTTCAAATCAAATGTACACCTCCTATCTCCATTATGTGTGATAATACAAGTGCCATCAGTATCTCAAAGAATCCTGTTATGCATTCAAAGACCAAGCACATTCCCATCAAGTATCACTTCTTATGTGAACAAGTGTTTGAACAAAAGGTGAAGTTGGAGTATGTTCCCTCCAAAGAACAAGTTGTTGATATATTTACCAAACCTCTGCCCAGGGAAGCATTTGAATATCTCAAACAGAAGCTGGGAGTAGTCTTTGCTATGAAGAAAATCAGAACTGCTTAAATTTAGAAGATCAAATTGGATATGCGGGTTTCCTAAAATACAGTCGCGTATATACACGAGTTTATCCACAGAAAGCTGCGTATGGTCAGTTGCTGACAATTTTTGGTTGGGGTCAACATTTTACAGCACATCTGTAGCATTGTTTGATATCTCTGATGCTGTATGGTATCTCTGGTGAAGTCTTATCTCTTATATTTTTGTCTCATTCTTTGATATTGGGTAAAGATGCCTTGATCATCTTCTGTTGAAAAGTGTTCAGGATGCACAAGCTAAGGGGGAGATGGAGGAGTAAAGTGATGTACAGGTTTAGGGGGAGCAATAGCCTTGCTGGGTATTATGCATTGTTGGCTTATGATTCTGAAATATGATCACTCTTGAGGTCTTTCTGATATTGGTCATAAAAGGTCATATTTGTAATTTGATGAAAAAGGTCAAGTTGAGACCTATGATGAAAAATTGTAATATTCAGTCATGTAAGGACTTGTTCAAATTTGTAAACCCACTTGATTGGGTAGTTGAGTCAAAATGTGTAAACCCTTTTTGGTTGGGTATTTGAGTCTCTTATGTAAATCCACTTGGTTGGATCTTTGATGTATGTATGAGTCCTTGGTGATAGGAAGGTCATAGAGTCATGTACTTCATTGAAAAATATGTTTTAACTTTCAGCATGAACTCAGGGGGAGCATGGTAACTTCAGTGCACATCAAATCTGCAAAGCGCTTCCTTCTACATGAGGAGAAAAACCTTGTGTTGGTTTTGATCTTCCCTTTGCCCTTGATGTCAAAGGGGGAGAGTGACATGGTGTTTGAATAAGGGGAAAGTAACATGGTTATTGTGTAATGATTATAATCAATGTATCTATCTGTTGTGGTGATCAAACACCTTCGTGGTTGCCATCAAGTCTAAAGGGGGAGATTGTTGGCAATATGATGCAGAGTGTTGTCCTTGATGGAAACCCACTTGATGAAGATGATGGAAACCTACTTAATGAAGTTGTTCTTGATTCATTAATGATGTAAATCTGATGTTCTACAAGAAGTGCAGAAGTGCCAGAAAAATAAATATCAGCATGTGCAAGAATAATGATGAAAAGTGTGTGTCTTAAGGCATACGCGGGTTTTTCTAGGAGAAGTAGCGTATGCATGCGGAAAAGTATGTGCCAAGTCGCGTATGCTCAATTGCGCCCTAAATTTGTAAAACCAAGGGTTACTACCATGGTATTGACCCATTGTATTGAGCGCTGGGTTGTCTATTTGATCCCGTCCAGGAATACCATCGAATGCAATGTGGTCTTGGCTCATGGTATCGAAAAAGGGTAAACCTATATAAGGAGAAGAAAATCATTGTGCATCGGGTGTGCATGAGTCTGGGATTTGATGAATACTTCACTCTGAAGTATATCTGGATGGGTGAACCCTGTTTCTAATTGATAGATCTGAATCTATGATGCTCCTATGAACATGATGAAGGCTCAAGATCTCTAGATCTAGAAATGGTGAATGTCAAGGATGATCTGAAAAGAAGTGAAGAAGACCTGGCACAATCCTGTTGAAGAGATTGAAGAAATCTAGGTAAGTTTATAGATCTGGTCTGTACTGCAAATTTTATCTTTTATAGATCTATACGCAGGTTCGTTTCATGAAAAGCACGTGTATACGCGGGTATGTGGAAAGAAAAGCGTGTATGCACAGTTAGGGTTTTCTTTGGAAAAATGTACTGAAGTATACGCGGGTTCGTCTTCTGGAAAAAGCGTATATACGCGGGTCTGATTAAATAAAAGTGCGTATGATTTCTGATCTAATGGTTGCTGAAGGTTGAATGTGTTTCTGCATATCTATTCTGAAGTTTGGGTTATATCTGATATTCTGGTTACAATGGTTTCACTATTTTGTTTGATGCTTTGGGCAAAGGTTGTTTATTGACAAGTAAAGGGTTGTGTTGGAGCTGTTTGATCCAGTTTGAATATTGATGAAACGTGGTCTACAGTGGATCTAAGGGTTGAAGCCTTTAATATGAAAGAGGAATTTTTCTGCCAGTAGAAGCTGGTACTCATATCAGGGGGTAGTAGCTCCCTTCCAGGAAAGGTTGGTAAACGAGTGCAGGGGGTTGTAGCTCCCTTCCAGGAGAGGCTGGTAAACGAGAGAAGATTGTAGCCTTCTGCAGGTGGGTGCCTGCGTGCTGGTTTGAGTCTGCATTAGTACATGTTTGTAAGAATTTTTCTTAATAATAAATTTTGAAGGCTGACGCAACGGCAGTGGTGGTTTTCTCCCAAATTGGGTTTCCACCTAAAAATCTTGGTGTTCATTTTTGTTGCATATGTGTGATGATTATTCTGTTCTGTCTGCACCTGTTTACTGTTTCTGAAATATCTAATGAATGAATAATGCAATGATCTGAGTTAAGATTCAATCACATAATTAGATCTCTGGAAATACGCGAGTTCTGTAAAGGATATCCGCGTATATACGCTAGTTTCCTTCAGTAAAGTAGTGTATGGGTTTTTAAAGGAAAAAGTAAAAGTTTGATTGTCTGCACAATATACTGATTCACCCCCCCCCCCCCCTCTCAGTATATTTCCCAACAACATGCTAGAGAATTAGGATAATATTGTCGAAGACACATATTCTTTGACAAAAGTAAGATGGAGCATGGTACTTTGACAAAAGTAAGATGGAACATGGTACCTTTTTACAGAAGATTTAAAAGAGGATAAATACCTTTAATTTATAAGGATAATATGAGCATCTTTATCATAAAGTTATTGCAACCCTCTCTACTGTAATTGGTATTAAACATCGTGGTACTGACACAGAGAAAGTTCGAGTTATGATACACTGAATGAAGAGGAAAAACAAATATTCTTATATATGGCCTGTTTTTTCATAGTAGAAAACAGGGATAAGGGTGTAAGAATATGGAAAGGATTAGGCTAGGCTATAATAATATGGAAAGGATCAGGATGAAATGGTTCTCATGGGTTTCAAAATCTATTCAACAAATGCCTTGTAGAGTTAGACAATGAAAATTATATACGGATGCATGATCATATTAAGGATATGGGAAGAGATATTGCAAAGGACTCGAATTTCCTATTGTCTCCTCATGTTTACCTTTCTCCACAAAATGTTGACAATTTGTTACAACAATCATACGTAAGTTATCAACCATTCAAACCTTTGTAAATTATTAAACCATATTTGTGTATAATAACATTTTTAATTTTTTATTGTTCTACTTTAAATGAATGAACAGCCACCAACAGAAGTGTGGTTCCTTCCAACTGCCTTATTATCAAAATAAAAATTGGGACAGGGCACAATCTACATTTTTCTCCATTCCACATAATAAATTATTTTAAAATTTTCAATTGACAACGTTTTTCTCCATTTCACATAATATATTATTCTAAAATTTTCAATTGACAACCCCTAAAGTACATCAAATTTATAATGAAAGACAACATTATTACTAAACCTGATGGCTTCTCTTCTGAGTTCTCTTACATCTAGACTCTAATTTTGATCATAGATCTCCATCATTAACTCTGACTCGTGAGTTCTCTTACATCTAGACTCATGAGTTCTCTTACATCTAGAATCTGATTTTGATCATAGATCTCTATCATTAACTCTAAATTACACGCAAGCGAATTAGGATAATATTGTCGAAGACACATATTCTTTGACAAAAGTAAGATGGAACATGGTACCTTTTTACAGAAGATTTAAAGGAGGATATATACCTTTAATTTATAAGGATAATATGAGCATCTTTATCATAAATTTATTGCAACCCTCTCTACTATAATTTGTATTAAACATTGTGGTACTGACACAAAGAGAAATTTCAAGTTATGATACATTGAATGAAGAGGAAAAACAAATATTCTTAGATATGGCCTATTTTTTCATAGTAGAAAACAGGGATAAGGGTGTAAGAATATGGAAAGGATTAGGCTAGGCTATAAGAATATGGAAAGGATTAGGATGAAATGGTTCTCTTGGGTTTCAAAATCTATTCAACAAATTCCTTGTAGAGTTAGACAACGAAAATTATATACGGATGCATGATCATACTAAGGATATGGGAAGAGATATGCAAAGGACTCGAATTTCCTATTGTCTCCTCATGTTTACCTTTCTCCACAGAATGTTGACAATTTGTTACAACAATCATATGTAAGTTATCAACCATTCAAACCTTTGTAAATTATTAAACCATATTTGTGTATAATACATTTTTAATTTTTTATTGTTCTACGTTAAATGAATGAATAGCCACCAAAAGAAGTGTGGTTCCAACTGCCTTATTATCAAAATAAAAATTGGGATAGGGCACAATCTACATTTTTCTCCATTCCACATAATAAATTATTTTAAAATTTTCAATTGACAATGTTTTTCTCCATTTCACATAATAAATTATTATAAAATTTTCAATTGACAACCCCTAAAGTACATCAAATTTATAATGAAAGACAACATTATTACTGAACCTGATGGCTTCTCCTACCTTTACTAAAATTGACCAAAATCACAATAGCTATCTTACTTAGCAACTATTGGATCTCTTTAAGAATCTTACGATGTTTCCTTTGCAACATTTGGTGATGGTGCAATTGCTATTTAATTTAATATTATAAATTTTGTTTATATATATAGAGAACAATAAAAATATTATAATGGTTTTCAAATATAGCTCATATGTCTTTGTGAGATGATCATTAATGTCCACTAAAACCATATTATAAGTTATATTCCAAACATTATAATTAAAAACACTACTTAGCTAAATATAATTAAATTACAATTGAATATTATAATATTTTATAAATTTTTATTTTAATACTATAATATTTTTTCAAATATAACTCACATACATGTATATAACTCTCATTAATATAATATGATTTATAACAATATATTGTAAATCATATTTCAAAATAAACACTTATCTATGTAATTAAAAATACTACCTACGAAGATATATATATATATATATATATATATATATATATATATATATATATATTGTGAGTCTATGTTTTTCAATAATGCAAAATATTACATATTTTCATGTTTACTCTCAAAAACCTATTGGCCACACTCTTACTAGATTTATTGGCCAACAAGGCATATCGAGATACGTCCTAAATTCCTAAATCATAAACAATTTACATAAACTAACCGAAAACTAGTGCCAAAACATTTACAAAGCTAAAGGACAAACAGCAATTATAATTTATCATTAGAATTTATCATGACAGAATGACTTGGATCCCATTCAGGGGGTGGCAGGAGTTTAAATTCATAATGAAAATTTCCATCCATGTGTGCCAACCTAGTTTCAAGATGGTCACACTGGTCCTAGATGCATTGTTGTCCTCTCCGTAGACTAACCTGTCTATCATGCATCTCCCACATATTTCATTGGATGTGGTTCATGAATTCTATAGTGTCATTATGATCATATTGTCGAGCTTCATTGAATTGCTCCAAATATCTACTCAATTTTTGAATAATTATCACACTATCATCCATTAAGGAAGTGTTTCCGAATAAAGGAAAAGGATTAAGAAATAAAAGGGTCCATGGTTCCTTTGTGTCCCTGCTTATGTTATCATTGTCATCCCTACAAGCCTCTCCCCAACCACACTAAGGATTCATATTCACCTCACTCCCTAGACTTACTTTCCTAAAAGGACCACCATGTTGATGTACTAGCTAACCCTGCTAAGCAATTTGGGGTGTTCCTTCATCCCACAAGAGACCGCAGATTCCCATGACCCATAATATGCATTTAAATTACCATGGAGAGCCCCATAGGCCACAACAAATAAATTAAAAGAATGAAACAAAATAACTTCCAAGATATTTCTACCTAGCTTAACCCTAAAGGAGAGAACACCCACCCACCACCTGTAACACCCTCCTTCCAAACTTACCCAAGATAACTGATCCACCGAGGTAAATATGTGATGAAGAGTGAATATAATTTGATTCAACTCCCCAAGAATAATTAATTAATTGGAATCAAAAATCGAAAACCAAAATGACCTTCCTCATGAGTTACAGGACCCCCAAGGGCTAACCAACCACTCCAAGTGCCCAACCCCTTAGTTAGCCTTCTTTTTAACTAAACTAGAACCTGAGTCGCTTCCATTACAAGCCCTCCATATGACTATAAACCTCCATTCACACCCAAAATAGGACGTCTATGTGACTCCAGTCCTTCTCAGGCAGTTCTGTGCCAACAACCCTGAATTCTAAGCCACTTTTTTAGGGCTAGGACTTAAACCTCTACAAATAGCTTGATGACATTAACAGAGATGATAAATAACAATAAGACAAGGCTTATAATGCAAAACTTCAACAAATACCTAACCTAACTCATCCTAGCCATGAGAGGAAATTTTTTCAAACACATCATGAACATGTAATTTGCAAGACGTAAATACACATGTAAACATAGCGGCCTCATACTTATCTAAGATTCATCAAGAACGTTTGATGCCCTCTCACAATAGTTGTATTATCATATTTTAGGTCATAAATTCATTAAACAATCATTTACCAATCAAAATATGATGAGAGCCATAAGTCACTTCTTTCATAAAATCATGCCTATAACCATCATTTAACCAAAATAATAATAGTGATAGAACAACCATCTAATCCACATAATAGAAAGTAAATTTACACACAAAATATAAAATTAAAAGAGCTCTTATTAACATATGAAAATCTAACCAATATAGGGAATTCCTTGTACCACCCGACCATAGATTGGCTAAACCAAATATTTCTTTTAGCTAACATATTGATGCCTCCTGCATGGGGATACCAATCCTAAGCACACACATGAAACAATCATTAAACAATTTTACAATTAGTATCAAATCATTAAATTAATTTTACATAAAATAATTAATGTTTAGACAAAAATTAAGAGGAGATTAAGGAAATTCCAAAAGAGACTGGAGAACCAAAGAGAAATCGGCTAAGAGAGAGACTCCATGTGAATCCAAATAACAAGTGAGCGAAATAGAGCATGGGAAAAAATACCTTCTCATACTAGTTATTTCCAGAGAGCTCTTATTCAAGGAGGAATGATGATATGGTCCATCAAACCTTATTGATTGTCATGAGATTGCCTCTCTAGTGTCATGTGATATCATCAAACCAAATTTATCTTATTAGTCATCTGAGGTGGCATTCTGTCATTCCCTATGCAATAATGAAAGGGTCACTCACCAACCATGGATCCTCAATATTACAAGCCATGGATGAGCTTGACATCCACCTGAAGAAATAATTTAAATGAGTACCTTGAAACAAAATTTATGTGTAGCATATGCAACACACATAGAATCATATATGGTGGAAATGATAGATAAAAATTAAGAATAAATAAAAAAATACTAATTCAGAAATTTTTAGGAGATACGAGAGAATTAAAGAGAAATTAACTAAGACATAGACTCCAGGCTCACCCAAAGAACAAGTTACTGAAATAGAACATGGGAGAGAATACCTGCTCATACTAGAGAGCTCTTCGACCAAAAGGAATGATAATGTTGTAGAGTAAGCCTTTTTTATTTTTGGGAGATTACCTCTCTAGTGTCATGTGAGATCATCAAGCCAAATTTCTCCTATTAGTCATGTGAGGTGGCATTTTTTCATTCCTTGTGCAATAATAAAAGGGACATTCAACAACCATGGATCCTCAATATTACCAGCCATGGATGAGCTTGACCTAAAAAATTCAATTAAGCCACTACATTGAAATAAAATTGTTGTGTAGGATATGCAAAACTTGCTCATAGAGAAATTTTCACCTCAACAAATTTGATCCCTTTCTCCCTTGATAAATCCAAAGTCAAAATGCATCTAATTTTAAAAATAATTAAAAAAAAAAAAAAAACTATGAACGTACATCACTTCCAAAATTTATGCCATTGTTTTCAAAAACCCTTCAATCTAAACAAAAAAAACTATAACTAGAATGAAATATTCATAACTATTTTGAGAAAACATAATAATAAACATTAAAACATTTAATAAATCAGTCATCAAAGTCATTAATACTTATTATAAACACATAAAAATAAACATTAAAACATTTAAAAATCAGTCATCAAAATGACATATCACAATTAAAACCTTAAAGCATTAATAAATGCCCTATTAACTCCCAAACAAACATAAACAATAAATGAGTTTGGCTTATCTAAATCCATTGCTACAACTTAACATATAACTAGCATGTTTGTTATTATTAACAAAAATTGGTACAAACCCCCCCAAAAAATCCAACCACAACAACCCTTTGGACACCACGAATATTCTTCGAACGACTCGAAAGACACACACATCAAACAATTTATTATTTTACAACTAGCATTTGCACCTTTTTTGGTGCAAAAAAAATGCCGAAAAAGCCTATGGGTAAGCAGGTGCACAAATATGATGGATGGATTGATGAGAATGCCAGCCAGAATGTGGTTGATGATAGATTCATTGAAGCCAGCCAGATGAGATTCTTTTCCATTTTTACCATAAATTGTATATGTAAATACATGGCACCAACTCTTTTTGTGGTCATAAATCTGGTGAGCATTATCAAAACCTTCTGAAATTGAATTAAGAAAGTTGGAAGCTTACACAGGCCATTGGCATTGAGGATAAAATCCAAGTAGCTAAAATTAAAAAACTAAAACAGAATCAGCAAAAAGGCACCTATCTACTATCTCTGAAGTATATCTAATGACTCCAAATCTCTGGCATATTAACAGTCACAGCCAGCTGCTTCACCAGATCTTTCAGGTATCTATGCACAATACATTAATCAAAACTTATTCTAAGAGTAATTTGTCCATCCTGCTGGTCAGATGATCCAGATTTGCAATAATTTTACAAGATACAGCAAAGATGCTCTCATTTTCAACCTTAAATGTTGTGCAGCAGAGCTGCTCCTCCATGGCTAGAACGACTGTCACTTTGTTTTTGGGATGCTCGTATCTTCACAGACTCAGAGCGCTCAAGAAGAAACAACCTTGAGGGAATGAAGCAAGGGACTTGCCACAAGCCCCTTTCAAGAGCTCAGCATCATCAGAGAAGGCTAGGTTTCCATCAACAGTAATTCCCCAAAAAAAGGGTATTTTCCCTTGTGAATATGTGGCAACAAAGATGCTTGCAGTAGCTCTGTCAAGGATTATAAACTTAAATTGTCTGTCCAAATGTCCAACAACATGACTGGCAGGATATGGCGCACGATCCCTTAGGGTTTTATAAGCTTCGATCACAAGTAAACCCTCATTTATAGACTTTGAAAAACTGTATTGCTGCCTCAGACCCAAAAATTCTCTAGCATGCCTTCAAATAGGAAAAAGATATCGTCCTTAGCGCTAAAAGATCTAAGTTGGAGAAATTCCTGCTTTTGATGCGTATATGCCATGTAGCCCATACCATCCATCTTTAAAGAAATTGCCTGTAGAAAGGCATTAAAGAAGGAGCTCAACATATCTGAAAAATACTTCTCAAGATAATTAGGGCTTCTGTCCCGAGGAATTCTAAGCTCCTCAAGGCCACTGGCCACATAGCTATTGAATATGGCCAACATGATATGAGTACTCTGATCTGTTTCTTATCAAATTTCTTTGTCCTAAAGTTCCTACGGCTTAGGAAGCTCTAGAAAATACTGACTAACTAGCCACCACACTGCTAAATGTGATTGATTCAACCATTGGCCTGGAAAGAATGCAATTGAGATTGATAAGACAGTGATTGAGAAAGCCTTAAAGAATGAAATCAAGTAAGCCAGCAAGAATGCAATATATTGATGAGCTAGTGATCGAGGGAAACATATGGAACCAACCTTGTATTGGATTTCTAGCGTAACAACAGTCGGTGAATGAAACGTAACACAATATTATATTATGCGTAACATAGGTTTCTGGATCGTTGCCTACGGGGAACATCTCCAGCCACACCCATATGGACACTCACTATCCAAGTCCAATAGGCGGCTTCTTGTCATTTCTTCCAGGTATAGAGGGGTAGGTCTCACTCCATGTCCAAAAAAATATTATTAAAATAAAATAGGTAGCAGATGACGAATCTTCAAACAGTGTCGCAAGGGAAAACCCCACAATAGAATGCCTTCGATGTAATTAGATACAAACCATATGCTTAATTAATGAAGTAGACATTAAAATATTAGAAAAGAATTACTTTAAGTTTTCCAAAAGATTCTACAAAAGAGCTCTAAATGAGACCTGGTGGCTTCACTGTTCCCTTCGTATTTTCTGCATTGTTTGCAGACATCTATGGCCATTATAGAAGATAGCAGAAAGAAATATAAAATGCAAATAGTGGACATTAATATTGGCTTCAAAGCCATTGATATTAAGGAGAAAGAAAAAAATAAACCCAAACAGAAGAAAATGAACGACGAATGAGGTGAGATGGTGAATACAATGATGAGGGTGAAAGTATAAATAGACATAGTTCTTAAGTTGGAGAAATTAAATATAATATTGGTGTGCCAACTATACATAAAATATTTAATTTTCAGATTTCAATATCTTGATTAAATAACACAATTTAATATGAAATTTATATATAAAAAAAAAAAATCAAAGTAATTTTTTTTCCTTATTTTCATTTTTCCTATATGTATAATTTAAAGAGTTAATCTATCTATATATATATATGTATGGACATTAGCCATCATCATCATCATCATCATATATATATATATATATACATAGGTTTAAGTGAACGTTAACCATCATCATCATATATATATACAATTTTATTAATAGGATTTTAGGAAGATTCCTAATTTACCTATTTTTTAATATGATGGTGATATGTTATAATTTAAATATTTATAAAAAAATAATTATATGTATAGAGAGTGTGTTTTATTGATATATATTTTCTAGCTCCACACATTAATATTTTAATATATTGAATGTGAATAATAAATTTTATATATATATATATATATATATATATATATATATATATATATATATATGTAATTCTATTAATAAAATTTTAGGAAGATTTCTAATTTACGTATTTTTAAATATGGTGGTGATATGTAATAATTTAGATATTTATAAATAAATAACTATATGTATAGAGAGTATGTCTTATTGATATATGTTTTCTAGCTTCAAATATAAATGGGTCACACATTAATATTATATATATTGAAGGTAAATCATAAATAAAATATTTAGTTGTTGTTTATGTATATACTATATATAATAAAGAAAACACACATATATAATTCTTGTTTCATTATAAAGTTTTTTTTGGGAGATTTGTGATTCCTTATTTGTTTATTTTTTTTTGCATGGAAAAAAATGTAGTCTCAAGTTACTTTTTAAAATAATATTTATATATCAAATTAAAAAAATATTATTAACACAAAAGAATGTGAACTATAACTAAAATCTTTAGTTTTAAACTTAATTTCTAATGAATTTTATATATAGATAAATTAATTGATAGTAAGAAAAAAAATTAATCTGAAGTAAAAGTAAATATGTAATTCTTTTAAAGTCGACACATGACATCTCAAAATAATGTTACTGATATTACATGATGTGTAATTCATTGTATATTTAGTTGACATATAATATTTAAAAGCTAAATATATTAATAACATAAAAATATGATAATCAACCAAATAAAATATTTCAGTATTCATATTAAATAACACAAAATTATATTTCAAATATAACTCTCATTTATGCTTTATAATATAATATTATATTATATTTTAAATCACATTCCAAAATATACATTCATTATAAATATTATCTATTTAAATATAATTAAATTATATATATATATATATATATATATATATATATATAATTCTTATTTGTATTTTAATTTCAATTCTATGAAGAGTAATAATTATGAAAGTAGTTTCCTTTAATGTGAATTTTTTGGAGTTTCCTGTGGATTTTATGGTTGGACCTAAAAATTTGGGGTGAAATCTTGATTTGTGTTATTGGAACTAGTATTTTTTACATACATCTATGGATTCAACACCCTGAAAAAACCCTTAGGGCATTTCAATTGTGCGTAGTTTAGCTAGGAAATTTGTTATTTCAATGAATTCTGATTTAGACAAATTAGATTGGAAAAGTAAGTGGGAAATTTTTTCAAAAAGTAGCATTAAAGACAACTAATATGATATTATATTTAATTTAATATTATAAATTTTGTTTATATATATATATATATATATAACATAAAAATATTATAATGGTTTTCAAATATACCTCATATGTGTGTGTGAGATGATCATTAATGTCCAATAAAACCATATTATAAATTATATTCCAAATATTATAATTGAAAGCACTACTTACCTTAATATAATTAAACAATTTAAATAAATCCTAAAGCATAAAAAATTTACATAAACTAACCGATAACTAGTGCCAAAACATGTTGAGATTCAACAAGATGATGAGCTTAGTGAAAAGAGTCGCCTTCACTAAGTGGGCCCGCAGGCTATTTTTGGCGCAAAGTCTATTTTTAGACTATGTCTATTTTTAGACATGTCGATCATATTCTATGAGTTACAGGATGCTATTTGTGGATGGATGGTCAAGTTGGAAAAATAGATGGACTTCTATTTTTAGACATATTGGGCGGAATCTATTTTTAGATTGCCAGTCTAAAAATAGATATGTCGAATATTATTAGCTCTTAATAATATTTGGACTCTAAACATTATCTTATTCTCTTGAAGCACTTTAATTAAGTGCACAGATGTGGCATAGTAGCTGACAGAAGGAATTGCACTATTCCTGAGGGTTTACTGGAGCTAATGCATGAGGACTTCAGTTAGAGCTCATGTGACAGAGTTTGGCGGAGTTATAGAAGTAGTTGATGGAGTTGTATTTAGTTTAACTCAGTTAGACTCAGTTGAGCTAGTTGTATCTAGTCTAACTGATTGATACACTAGTGAGAGTGGTGTGAATTAATTAGTTAATTAATTCACTAAATAATAACTCGTTAATCAACTAAAGAATACATCAGTTAAATACAGTGCATGGCAGTTTCAGTGGAGACTAGTGGAGAGGTAGGTGAAAGAGCAAGTGTGACTATCAGTTGTGACTATAGTGATGCATTGATTGCATCCAACACTTAGTGGAGATGCCAATGAGGATTTCACAGTGCAATATTGGTGAATTTCAGTTCATTTAGAGCCATTATTTAGAAGGGATTGTTCAGTAGAGGTAGGCTAGCAGGTGGCAAAAATTGGTGCATGGATTTGCAAGATCGGGCCTGATTAGTGTGTAGCAATTGTATTGTACTAAGAGCTTGACATGTTCAGCTTTGTATGAAGATTTTTAGATGATATTTATGACATATATTATATACAGATAGTTGGGGTTTTCAGCTTTAGGCTTTTTTGTTAAACAACTATGTTAATGTGTGTGAATTTTTATTGTTTCATGTGTGCATTGCAATTGATTTAATTTCCACATGTGATGATCAATGGTGGAATAGATTCTGTATTGTGCAGGAAGTTAAAATAGTGTGTGATCAGGAGAATCTTGGATATATAATATATAATTTATCTAATTTCTACATGGTATCAGAGAAGTTGATCATTGGAGCAGATTGCAATTATTAGAGCAGTTGAGTTTTGTGCTGGTGGAATTCAAATTTGCTGCAGTGTTTTATTCGTGTTGAAGTTGACCATTCATTGAAATGTCTTTCAACAGATTGTGATTGGAGTATGCCGTTGATGGAAGCTCGAATTATATTGCATGGAAGGATAGGATGGAGATGGTTTTGGATGATAATGGGTTGAAGGAGTTCATAGATGTTGATATTCCAAAGCCTGGTTCTAGCGATGCAGCCACACTTAACACATGGAAAAAGAAGATAGCAAAGTGTCAAAAGATTTTGTTGGAAGGTGTGAAGGATCACATTGTGTCTAGCCTTCATGGTAAAGCTACTCCATTCTTAATGTGGAAAGCTTTGATAGAATTGTTCCAAAAAAGAAGCGACCAGAGGAAGTTTGCACTTAAATACAAGCTCAGAAAAATAAAAATGGAGAAAGGCGATAGTATATCAAAATACCTCACGAAGTTCATCCACTACAATGATGAGCTGGAAAGTGTGGGGGTTACTATAGATGAAGAGGACTTGGTGAGCTTGGCTCTACTTGGGCTTCCGAAGAGTTTGCATAGCTACGAGGACTCTATCAATGGTTAGGAGAAACTGCCGGGATGGGAGAGAATTTGGTCAGATCTTGTGCAGGAGGAGATAAGGCAGGGTACCAGGGATGGATCTTCATCGAATAATGAAGATGAAGAAAATTTCACTTTGGCTGCCAAAGCAAGGAAAGGGAAGGGAAAGAAAAATCCTTCTCAATCTAGTGTGAAAGGCAAGAAGCAGTACTTGTCCAAGGTGAAGTGCTTTCACTGTCACCAGCATGGACATTACGCCACTAATTGTTCACAGAAGAAGAAAAATAAGCAGGTTTCTAGATCTGCAACTAGAGAGGCCTTAGCCTCATAGTTTGAGCTGGATTTTTTGTTGATCGTATGCTTGGTTTCAAGTGTGATGGGATCAGTGAGGTTTCTTGACAGTGGTGCATCTTTCCATATGACCGAAGACAAATATTTGTTTAGTGATCTGGATGAGAAGGATATTGGAGTGCACATCGAGATGGGCGATGATGGTAGATACATTGCGACTGGTATCAAGACCATTTCATTTGAGAGGGAGTCTGGAAAACCTTTCATCTTGAAGGATGTCATGCATGTTATAGGATTGAAGAAGAATCTGATCTCTATGGCGATGTTGGAAGACAAGGGTTATGATGTTGTTTTTAGCAAGGGAAAGGCTTTCCTGCACAGTAAAACAACGGGTCAAACCAAGAGGATAGGGGTTTGAGTTAAGAAACTTTATCAATTGTAGGTAGATGGTTGTGTAGCAATGGTAGGAAAAGAAGGAGTGGTGAGTTGGCATGAGGGAAAATTGTGGCATAGGAGATTGGGCCATCTTCATCATGGCACTTTAAATATTTTGCAACAGATTTCTACTGGGCTTCCCAAGGGTACACTTGCGCAGTCAGATCAGTGCAAGGGATGTACTTTGGGAAAATTTTTAAAGACCAATTTTCATGAGAAGTATAGTCGTGCCATGACAATCCTTGAGAGAATTCACACAGACATGTGTGGACCTTTATCGGTTGCTTCAACAGCAAAGCACAGGTATTATGTGATATTTGTTGATGAATTTTCTCGTAAGTGTTGGATCTTCTTCATGTACAAGAAGAGCAAGACATACTCAAAGTTCTGTGAGTTCAAGGCGCTGGTTGAGAAAGAGTCGAGGAAGCAGGTGAAATCTCTAAGGAGCAATAATGGTGGTGAATACATCTTTGGCGAATTCAAATACTTTTGTAGCACAAAAGGAATTCGAAAAAAGCTCATAGCGCCTCATAACCCACAGAAGAATGGGGTTGTGGAGATAAAGAATAGAATGATCGTGGGTGCTGCATGGGCGATGCTGCATGATCAGGGCCTTCCCATACACTTGTGGGCTGAAGCATGCAACGCTACAGTTTATGTGAAAAAATGTTGTCCTCATAGAGTACTTGGCATGAGTACACCTGAAGAGGCGTTTTCTGGTAAGAAGAATGATATTTCTCATTTGAAAAAATTTTCCTCACCTATTTACATTCATGTGACGAAGGATGCCAGGAAGAAGCTGGAGCTGACCACATAGGTTTGGATATTTGTGGGGTACAAAAGAAACACCCCACAATTATTGTGTGTATTTTCTAGACATTCGGATGACTGTTGTGCGACGAGATATCAAATTTCATGAGGAGAAAGCCATGAATTTGTCACTTGAGACGGAGCTACACTTGCATGCAGATGAGGAGCTACTTGTTCCTAAATATGAGCCTCGGGATGTGGATCAGCCACAAGAGGAGGTTCATGGAGTGGAAGAAACCACTCATGCAACACCAAACATCAGAGGGCAGAAGCGCACTACAGAAGTTGAACGACTGAATCTTGATGCAGTACAGAATAGAGATAGTCACCTGACCGATTTACTGGATACATGGCTCTGATAATCAATTGTATCGTGAGAGAATCATCTTCTTTCAAGGAAGCTGTGGAGGATCCTGCATGGGTAGATGCCATGATGGAAGAGTATGATTCGATTTTCAGAAACAGTGCATGGGAGATTGTCCCAAGGCCGAAAGGGAAATCAGTGGTAGGTTCGAGATGGATCTACAAAGTGAAGCAAACTGCTGACAAGAACGTCGAGAAGTATAAGGCAAGATTTATTTCCTGGCACTTCCCACAGATCAAGGGGATCGCCTATGAAGAAATATTTGCACCTATTGCAAGGTATTCTTCCATATGGACCATCCTTTCTCTCTCAGCACAGATGGGTTGGCACATTCATCAGATGGATGTGAAGACTGTGTTCCTCAATGGAGTCATTGAAGAGGAGGTGTACATTGAGCAGCATGAAGGATTTGTAATCTTCAACAATGAGTCGCATGTGTGCAGGCTCAAAAGAGAGCTGTATGGGCTGAAACAAGCACCTCGTGCTTGGTACACATGGATAAACATTTATTTCACTAGACTTGGTTTCGCTAAGAGTGAGGCAGATCCAAACCTATACCATATTGTGGTGGAGGGTAAGTTGTTGATCATTGTGCTTTATGTAGATGATTTAATACTAACAGTTGACGAACTGTTCATACACTCATGCAAGGAAGATCTTGCAAAGGAGTTTGAGATGAAGGATTTGAGCCTCCTTCATTAATTCCTGGGATTGGAAATTTGGCAGTGGAAGGGTGGACTATTTGTGTCTCAAGGCAAGTATGCCCGAGAGATACTGGAGAAGTTTCACATGCAAGGCTAAAATCCTATCAACAGTCCTCTTCCTATTGGTTGGAGGAAAGAGGATGCTACATCGACAGAGGTAGTGGATGCCACTATTTATCGACAGTTGGTTGGTTCGCTCATGTATCTAGTTATTACATGACCGGACATATGCTATGCTATTAACCAGCTTTCACAAGCTATGGTTAAGCCTACCAAGCTCTTTTGAAAGGTAGGCAAGCATGTCCTGAGGTATCTGAGGGGCACATCGGGATATGGATTGTGGTACAAACATTCAGATGAGTTGAAGCTGCATGGCTTCACAGATGCAGATTGGGCAGGGAGCCCAACAAACAGAAAGAGCACATCTGGAGGGATATTCAGTATCGGGTCTATAGCAGTTTTTTGGTACAGTAGGAAATAGAAATCCGTGGCACTCAGTTCAGCGGAGGTCGAGTTCATGGAAGCAAGTTTGGCTGCATGCGAGGCTATATGGATGAGGAAGATCCTGGTCAGGTTGTTCAGTTCTCACTTAGATCCTACTATGATATATTGTGATAATCAGAGTTGCATTAAACTCTCATTTAATACAGTATTTCATGATAGATCTAAACATATTGATATCTTGTACCATCATATCAGAGATTATGCGCAGCGAAATATCGTGTTGTTTTCTTACATTCCTATGGAGGATCAGGATGCAGATATTCTGATGAAGGTGCTCACCAGGAGAAAATTCGAAAACCATAGTGATAGGATTGGGGTGGCAGATAATCCCTATCTTGTTTAGAGGGAGTGTTTAGATTCAACAAGATGATGAGCTTAGTGAAAAGAGTCACCTTCACTAAGTGGGCCCACAGGCTATTTTTCGCACAAAGTCTATTTTTAGGCTATGTCTATTTTTAGACATGTCGATCATATTGTATGAGTTGCAGGATTCTATTTTTGGATGGTTGGTCAAGTTGGAAAAATAGATGGAATTCTATTTTTAGACATATTGGGTGGAATCTATTTTTAGATTTCCAATCTAAAAATAGATATTTCGAATCTTATTAGCTCTTAATAATATTTGGACTCTAAACATTATATTATTCTCTTTGAGCACTTCAGTTAAGTGCACAGATGTGGCACGGCAGCTGACATCAGGAATTACACTATTCTTGAGGGTTTACTGGAGCTAATTCAAGAGGAATTCAGTTAGAACTCATGTGACAGAGTTTGGTGGAGTTATAGAAGTAGATGGTGGAGTTGTATTTAGTTTAACTTAGTTAGACACAGTTGAGTTAGTTATATCTAGTCTAACTCATTGATACACTAGTAAGAGTGGTGTGAATTAATTAGTTAATTAATTCAATAAATAATAACTCATTAATCAACTAAAGAATACATCAATTAACTACAGTGCATGGCAGTTTCAGTGGAGACCGGTGGAGAGGTAGGTGAAAGAGAAAGTGTGACTATCAGTTGTGACTATAGTGATGCATTGATTACATCCAACACTCAGTGGAGATGCCAATGAGGATTGCGTAGTGCAAGCTTGGTGAATTTGAGTTCATTTAGAGCCATTCTTTAGCAAGGATTGCGCAGTAGAGGCAGGCTAGCAGGTAGCAAAGATTGGTGCATGGATTTGCAAGATCGGGCCTGATTAGTGTGTAGCGATTGTATTGTACTGAGAGCTTTACATGTTCAGCTTTCTATGAGGATTGTTACATGATCTCTATGGCTTATATTATATACATATAGTTGGGATTTTTAGCTTCAGGCTTTCCCATTAAACAACTGCGTTAATGTGCGTGAATTTTTATTGTTTCATGTGTGCATTGCAATTGATTTAATTTCCACATGTAATGATCAATGGTGGAATAGATTCTATATTGTGCATAAAGTTAAAATAGTGTGTGATCAGGAGAATCTTGGATATATAACACATACGTTATATAATTTCTACAAAAATTTTACAAAACTAAAGTACAAACAACAATGATCATTTATCATTAGAATTTACCATGACAGAATGATCTGGATCCCATTGAGGGGATGGCAGGGGTTTAAATTCATAATTAACATGTCCATCCATGTATGCCAACCTAGTTTCTCGATGGTCACACTGGTCCTAGATGCATTGTTGTCCTCTATGTAGACTAACTAGTCTATCATGCATCTCCCACATATTTCATTGGATGTGGTTCATGAATTCTATAGTATAATTATGATCATATTGTCAAGCTTGATTGAGTTGTTCCAAATATCTACTTAGCTTTTGAATAATTATCACACTATCATCCATTAAGGAAGTGTTTCTGAAAAAAGGAAAAGGATTGAGAAATCAAAGCGTCCATGGTTTCTCTGTGCCCCTACTTATGTTATCGTTGTCATCCCTGCAGACCTCTCCCCTCTATCTCACAGACTTTCCAACCACACTAAGGATTCATATTCACCTCACTCCGTAGAATTTCTTGTCCTAAAAGGACCACCCTATTGATGTACCCGCTAACCCTGCTAAGAAAGTTGGGGTGTTTGTTCATCCCACAAGAGACCACAGATTCCCACGACTGCTAATATACATATAAATTACCATGGAGAGCCCCATAGGCTACAAAAAATAAATTCAAGGCATGAAAAAAAAAAACTTCCAAGATATTTCTACCTAGCTTAACCCTAAAGGAGAGAACACCCACCCACCACCTATAACACCGTCCTTCCAAACATACCCAAGATAACTAATCTACCAAGGTAAATATGTGACGAAGAGTTAATATAATATGATTAAACTCCCCAAATATAATTAAGGAATTGGAATCGACAAACCAGAACAAAAATAACCTTCCTCATGAGCTACAGGACCCCCAAGGGCTAACCAACCACTCCAAGTGCCCAACCCCTTAGTTAAATTTCTTTTTAACTAAACCTGAGTCGCTCCCATTAAAAGTGCTCCATGTGACTATAACCCTCCATTCACAGCTAAAATAGGACCTCCATATGACTTGAGTCCTTCTTAGGCATTTCTATGTCAATGACCCTGAATTCTAAGCCATCGTTTTAGGGCTAGGACTTAAGCCTCTACCGATAACTTGATGAAATTAACAGAGGTGATAAATAACAAGAAGAAAAGGCTTATAATTCAAAAATTCAACAAATAACTAGCCTAACTCATCCTAACCATGACAGGAATTTTTTCAAACACATCATGAACATGTAATGTACAAGCCGTAAATACACATGTAAACATAGGGGCCTCATACTTATCTAAGATTAGTCAAGAAGGTCTGATGCACCCTCACAATAGTTTTATTATCATATTTTAGGTCATAAATTCATTAAAAAATCATTTATTAATCAAAACATGATAAGACCCATAAGTCACTTCTTTCATAAAATCATGCTTATAACCATCATATAACTAGAATAATAGTAACGGTAGAATGACCATCTAATCCACATAATAGAAATTCAATTTACACAAAAAATATAAAAGTAAAAGAGCTCTTATTAACATATGCATATCTAACCAATACAGGGAATTCTTCATACCACCCGACCACAGATTGGGCTAAACCAAATATTTAATTCTGCTAATCACCCCCACCCCATATTCTAAGCATGAATTTGACATCTCATGGGATAAACCAAGAAAACCAAACCAAGGCTTCTAGAGGCCAAAAAACCTCAACCATCAAATAATGATTCGACCTCATGGTCGAACGTCAATAACCATCTCCTGATCATTCTCTACCAAATTTTTCTAGGCCTCCAGAGCATTTGTTCCAACCCAGCTACTAGGACTAATATCCCAACTAATATTTGTCATCAGGGTCCAAATCATTTATCCAACCAAGGATTCCAGGACTAGTAACTCAACCCAGAAAGGGCTCCAAAGTGTTTTTCCAACCAAGGCTTATGGGACTAGTAACTCAACCAAGGATATTACAAGGCTTCCAGAGTGTTTGTCTAACCAAGGCTCATGGAACTAATAACGCAACCCACAACCATAAGGAACATGAGCCCCAACCAAAAAAAGGAAAGGTAATACCCACAACACCACGATATAGAAAATGCAAAGGCTAGGATAAACCATTTTTAATCCAAGCAATCCCCCATGCCAATGAGAGATCATAACCAAATAACCACATGCATATTCCATACATGTCAAAACTAGCAAGGAAATCATACATGGACCTCGGTACCTGCAAGTAAAACTCGTTGTATCTATTGACACCCCTTTCCTCTTGCGCTTTCCTTCTCTTCTTTATCCTTCTTGATTGAAAGACAGGGTATGCCACACTCCTCAAAGAGTGTTCCCAGAAAATTCTAAGTGTGCAGGAGTATGAGAGAGAGAATAGAATGAGAGTGCCAAAGAGTGAACTGACAAAAGTTGTGAATTGATCCTCAAAATCTTTGTTATCATTGATGCTTCTATTTTATTCATTTTCTATTATTTTCCTCCAACTTCCTCCTCAAATACAATATGTGACCTTTCACCTTATTTTTCTCATATTTTCTTTTATTTTCATAAATAAAATGTCAATTAATGTCTCTTTCCTTTCGAAAACCTTTTCCATTTCCTTTTCCTATTTCCATAGCCATTAATTAATCTCAAGTGATCCCCATCACTATCTTTTTTCCCAACATTCATCTTGGAATAGGTCTCCCATGACCTTGGTTATTATTTTTTCCTTTATTAAATTTATTACATGGATTTTTAACTCGAAGCTCTTAAAAACCCCTCCCCCTTAGGGGAACACCGTATTCAGTGTTCAATGAAATCTACAACTAGCAATATCACTAAAAAAAAAAACATATTTTTCATGGATATTTATAGCTTAGCTCGTTGTTTTATTTACAATAAAAATTATGCTAAAATAAAACCAACATGACAACCATACCGCATATTAGAGCTTTATAACACAAATCCTTGCAGTATTTACATATATATACATATACACTATACCAAAATTTTTTTTCCTCAACCAACAAAAAATGAAGGAAACACAGCCCACATCTAATCAACCATCTCCCATCTAGCTTCATCGCGCCCAAAGTGCTTCCACTGTACTTTAACCTACTCAATTTCTCAGTTCCATAGCATGAGTATCTTTCTCTACAAAATGAACTAAGGTTCCGACTAGAATTCTCCTTCTCGCTTCACCTGCAATATAACACGATCAATAACATGATCAACATCCTTTAGATATATTTTAAGTAATGACACTATAATAGCCTTCGAGAAAATTGCATGTAATCAAAGTTAATAAAGGAAAAATAATAACCAAGGTCATGGACACGTATTCCAAGCTGAATGTTCAGAAAACCATCCTACTACGGGTATTCATATGGTTTATTATGGTTATATAAATTGAAAGAGGAAATATGTAAGGATTTGAAAAGAAAAAGTGGCATTTATTGGGAATTATTTATGAAAATAATGGAAAATATCATAAAAGAAGGTGAAAGGTCACAGGTTTCATGTGTGGAGGAAAATGAAGGAAAATAATGGAACTGAAGAAAACAGAGGACTCATTAATAAAAAGGATTATGGGGATTAATTCATGGATTTTTGTAAGCATAGTTTTGTAGCTCTCATTATTCTATATATCTCTCTCTCTCTATCATGCTCTTCGATACTTAGAGTTCTTGGAGAACTGTTACAAAGAGTAGCATACTTGGATATTTGGAGGAAGAACACAAAGGAAGAGTAGGAAAGCATAATAGGACATCACGATCTATAACTACAATGGATTATGTTTGCAATTTTCAAGTTGCATGTATGTTTCTCCACTAGTTTTTGCATGCATGGAATTTGCATGTGGTTTCTTAGTCATGATATGTCATTGGCATAGATGATTTTCTAGATTGATAGTGTATGTAGCATCTCTAGTGAAAATTACATGTAATAAAGGCTAAATATAATAACCACAGTTGATGGGACACTTATTCCAAGCTGAATGTTGTGAAAAACATCCTAGTATGTGTTCATTTCGGTTAATATGGCTAAGAAAATTGGCAAAGGAAAAGTCAATAAAGTGGAAAAGTGGCATTTTTGGCACATTTATTTATGAAAATAATGGAAATTAGTAGAAAAGGAGGTTAAAGGTTAAAGGTTTCATGTGAGGAGGAAAATGAAGGAAAATAATGGAAAATGAAGAAAATACAGGCCCCATCAATAAAAAGGCTTATGAGGATTAGATGGAAAGCTTTTGATGGTTAAAACTCTTGTTAGTTCATTTTTGGAGCTCTCTCATGATTCTACTCCCTCTCTCATACTCTTGGTCACTTATATTTGTCTTAAAACTCTTTGGCATTGGATCAAGAAATGCAAAAAAAGCAACAAGAAGGATGAAGCAAGCAAGGGGGAGCAAGAATTAAGAAGCCACAACATGATTCTTGCTAGGCATCGATTTATAGGTGTGATTTCCTTGCTAGATCTGGTGTGCATGGTATTTCATGTGGTTCTTTTTTGTCATGGCATGGGTTTTTCCAAGTGTGACAGTTGTTTCATCCTAGCGTTTCCATTTCTGGATAGCCTTGATGAGATGGGTTCCTCATAATTCGATTGAGCTGGATTTCTCGATGTATTCAAGGTTGAGCATTATGGACATCTGAAATAAAAAACCCATGGCCTAGTGATCCCTAAATCGGACTTTGGTAGGCCTAGGAAACCTTTCCAGTAAATGGAGATATATATGGTAAAGCCAAGAGGTGGATTGTTCTGCATTGGGCCTAGTCATCCCGAGATGGGAGGTATGATAAATCCTGAACAATATGTCGTGGTTTAGGGCCTAGTGATCCTTGATTTGGACTGTGGATTATGGTAAATCCTGAGAGACTAGGAGGCACTCAAATTCTTCGCGGTGTAGGTGGAGAACCCTGATATCATTCATGCTTGTTTGATTATTATTTTTTGGCTATGATTCCCACATTCATTCTTGGAATATGGCATGGGGGTAATTTGCCGAAGATAGATATGGCTCAAAAAATATATGGTTGGTTGGAACACAGAAGTCCCATCCTCAGTTGGTTTTTACAGTCATTAATGAGAAGCTCATTCCTTTTATATTTGATGTATAATTTCACTATTTATTATGTGGATTATATTGATGTTGTATCCATAGTATTTATTTTGCTATTATGTTGTTTATAAGAATGTATTTTATCGGTGATGATGTATGGCTATATATATGTTTTTAATTCTCAATGAATTCATGATTTATATATGGTCAAATATATTGTATTGTAGTTAATGATGTAAGGGAGAAATGCTTCTTAGTGATTCTCATATAAGTATGAGACCCTTTTTCTCTGCTATATTGTTTATACATGTAGCTTTCATGTTTGTGACATGTTTGAAAAAATGTCTATCATGGCTAGGAGGGGTCTAGATAAGTTCTTAATGATGTGATTCATTTTGTATCATTTTCCTGTTGTTATTTACCATATCTGAACTTTTCATGAAGTTCTGGGCAGAGCACAAGTTTCTGGGCATGAAAAGGTGGCTCAAATCCCGAGGCCATTGGCACATAACTGAGTATTTAGGGCTCTTCCCACTAGCATGTAGTGTTATTCCTGCAGCTATAGCCTCTTGGATTTAGGCATGTAAGCCTGTGCCTATGGCTATGGCTCAAAGTTGTCAAAATTCCAAGGTGATGCAAGGGTAAGAGGCTTGAGTGGTTGGGTTACCTCCTGTGGGTGTTGTGGTTTTTGTACAAGGTCTGTAGGTTGTTTTTTTGTCAGTTCCACTTCCTTAAGGACACATAGGAGCTTTAATCTAATTTTAATAGCCTCGCATCGCATTTTTAACCCAATTGGCCAGTTACTTGGGTAGATGTGGGAAGGGGGTGTTACAGAGTCATATCAAAGCATGGTTCAATGCCTAGACTAGATGGGTGGTGTGTTGGTCATGCATTTATGTGTTTAGTATGATTTTGATCTATGTGTTCTTTTTTTATTTTCATGGTTTTGGACATAGTCTCAGTGGTGTTTCCATGGAAGTGCTGATGGTGTTGTTGTGAACATGTTGTTATGAGTGTATGACTAGTTATGTGTTGCTCATGCCTGTGTATTGTTCATGTATGTTTCCTTACATATTGTTACATATTGAACATGCATTGGTTTCTTATTCTAGGGTTACATATTGGTCATGCTTCATTGTTATCCATATATGCTTTCTTGTTTGATGTCATATGTTGAACATGCATTGGTCCTTCATGATTTGTTATACATGTTAAGTGGTTTCATATGGTCAAGTTTGCATTGGTTTGATTGAGGTTGTGGTGCATAAGGGCATTGTATGAAATTCACTACAAGAAAAAAGCACATTGGTGAGGGGTGAAAATGGTCACCATAAGCTCATTGGTGAGGGTCAAAAGAGCCTTCATCACCAAAAATTGAATGTCACCAAAGGTGGCATCGCCGAAAGTATAGGTGTTGTGGTGACATTCAAGGTCCGTCACCAATAATGATTTATAGTGACGAATAGTAACCGTTACCATTTCATATGAGCAATGGTGATGGACAATAGCAACCATCACCAAAAAACTGAATGTCACCAAAGGTGGCATCGCCGAAAGTATAGGTGTTATGGTGACATTCAAGGTCCATCACGAATAATGATTTATAGTGACGGATAGTGACCGTCACCATTTCATATGAGCAATGATGACTGACAATAGCCTCTGTCACCAAAAAACTGAACGTCACGAAAGGTGGCATTGCCGAAAGTATGTGTTGTGGTAACATTCAAGGTCCATCACGAATATTGCTTATAATGACGGATAGTGACCGTCACCATTTCATATGAACAACAACGACTTTTTGTGATGGATCTTTCATGGATGTCACTATTTGTGCATATATATATGGTGACGTTCATTGACCATCACCATAAACTCATTGGTGACATCAAGGTCCATCACGAATAATGACTATAATGACAAACATTGACCCTCACCATTTCATATCAACAACAACGATTTATGGTGACAGAACTTTAATGGTCATCACTATTGATGCGTATATATGGTGGCGTTCGTTGACCATCACCATTTCATATTTTGGTGAGGGTCGAAAAATGTCACCATAAGCTCATTGGTGATGGTCAAAAGAGTATCCATCACCAAAAATTGATCTTCGTCATTCCCTATATATGAATATCAGGGCACGATGGAATTGAACCACCAACCTCCTGCTTGTAAAGCAGGTGCTCTTCGATTGAGCTAGAACCCTTTAAAGAATTAGACTTTAAACTAGAAATTTCCCCTAAAGGTGCAAAGATACACCAAAAGAATAAGAACGAGGAAAACTGAAAGAATTAAGTGTCCTTGCTCATATTTTTATTCTACGACACTCTACAAAGTATGATCTTGATCTATGATGTATTTGTGTCGAGTGGCTCTAATTTAATAGTAAATTTTATATTCAGATAAAATAAATGAATAACTGAGAGGCCTTACGGGCTAATTTTTAATCCTTACACCAAAATCTCTTAATATTCAAGTCCATGGAACAACTCATTCAAAGTTCAAACTGAAGTAGATTTTAAATGGAAAGCCTAAAACCAGCTAAGTAGTTTACAAGTTAACATTTTGGATATAACTTCTATTCAAGAACATGATGACGCATGTTCTTCAATACTTTGGATAATCAAAATGCTTCTTACAAAATTATCACCACAAGAGTCTAAAAACCAAAAATTCTATTCAATTTATATGACAAGTTATGCCATAACGTTGAAACTAGTTTCTTAGCTAAAAGACTTTCTTAAGTCAACAATGAAAAAAAAAGATAGTTTTGGCAAGCAAAATTCTCTTATTTTTTCTAATGAGGGTGCATGTAACTTGATAAAGGTTGTATGAGAGTATCAAACCATAAACAGTTTCACTAAAACATGGAAATGACAAAGTCTTGTTAAGCAACAAAATTTTAATTGAATATATGAAAAGCATCGAGTGAAATGATATAATTAAACTAAAAGTAACTGTAAAAAAATGAAATTGCCATCATATACCATTTGGTTTGGTTAGTTCTTCGGAAAGAGAAAGTGAAATTGCATGATCCAACTCCTCATCTTGATTATTTAATGGACCATCCTGAACAAAAATGTCCACATACAACAATCAATGTTATTGTATTGGTAAGACTTTTGATATAATCAATCAAAGCATGTACTATGTAGGAGAATAACTAGTAGTTGAATTACTTCTCTACTCGCATGTACTACATTTGGTAGTTGAATTACTTGGAAATAAAAATCCTTATTAGAAGATAACACAAAGAAAAGTAGAAGCCTTTGAATATGGATGGCCATCTTGATCTTATAGAGTTATAATTGAATACTGAAGGACTAGGAATGCTGCAATGAAATAGATGGAGGGAGTGTAATAAAAAGAATTTGGATAATTTAGGTTGCACATATCTTTAAATGGAACCGCTTTTTCCTTTTGGATTCCCAGTCTTTAATATGAAAATAAAATTTTTGATTCAACCAAAGAGCACAATATTTTGAAGTCTTAGTTGCCTGAAACAGGGTAAGGACAACATTTGGAAACAGGGATGACTTTTGAAATGACCAATTTCAAAACCTTTGGAAACAGAGCAACGAGCACTTCCACACACAGGTCCAAAAGTCATGACTTAGGAGCATGAGCACACCTAATTCAGGGATGATTAAATATGAAACGATTTGGGCTGCAAATTATACTCAATTAAACGTAAAGAAATGATTAAAATCTATATAAATGACTTAGAAGTCAAACATGACAACTTTGGAATATGGTAGAATGTTGGCATAAAAACTTTGTTCATTATACATTCTCTTTCATTCAGTTTTGATGCTTTACTTCCAAATTAGGTGTTTTCTTTGTTGGAGATAGAAATCCGTACATCTAGGTCGAACCATTAATGATGCCCACAATGAAGGGGCATGTAGCTCAGTAGTATAGCAACACAATGGCCAAGGGAAAATTTGTGGTAAATCTTAGTATGTATAATTTTCAAGACGAGGATAGAGCTAGTTTTGCTTGAGGTTAGCCAGGGGACCTTAGCCAAAGTGTGGCCTGACGAGGGCGTTGGAAATAGGAATACACACATCTATGTTGAACCCTTAAGGGCATCCCTCATGAAGGGGCAAGTGGCTCAGTGTTAGAGCAATCCAACCAGCCAAGGACTTAAAAGTTTCAGAAATGTTTCAAGTAACAAACATTGTTAATTAACCTATTGTGCTAGACCAAACGATAGACGAACTGCATTGGAAAGTGTTTGCATGGGGCAAGTGGCTTAGTGTTTGAGTAATCCAACAAACCAAGGACTTAAAAGTTTCGAAAATGTTTCAAGTAACAGACAATTTTTAATTAGCCTATTGTGCTAGGCCAAATGGTGGATGACCTACATTGGAAAGTGTTTGCTGAGTAATATCGAGGCCCCGCCCGGGTTCGAAACTCAGTTAACCCACCTCATGAAAGGGAAAGTGGCTCAGTTTTAGAGCAATCCACTCAGCCAGGGACTTTAATGTTTTATAAATGTTTCAAGTAATAGAGAATAGTTAATTATATAGTGATATGTGGTTTAACGGTAAGTTTCACTAGGTGAAACTAACAAGATAGCGGTTCAAATCCCATTGAGTATATGGCCTCACTGGATGAAACTAACGAGACCGCGGTTCAAATCCCATTGAGTATATGGCCTGCTATGATCTCGCCTCAAGGAGTAGACTCCCCATTTCCTAGAGTCTCCGCTCTTGCTAAATCATAAGATCTAGTATATCTGGCTTATATCTAGCTTACAGGTTGTTGGATATACTCTTCGTGTTATAAGGCTCTTGCTAAATCATAAGATCTGGTATATCTGGCTTATATCTGGCTTAGAGGTTGTTGGATATACTCTTGGTGTTATAAGGTAGCCACAAAGGTTGATCCTGGACCTCCCCCAGATTATTCCAAGGAAGAAAGTTTTTGCTGAGCAATATTGAGGCCCCACCCAAGTTTGAAACTCGGTTAACACACCTAGCGTGTATGTGGGCAGTTGCATAATGGATTATGTTCAGGAGTATAGGGTCAGTCCCTTAGACATGACCCCGTGCCTCCTCAGAGACAGGCAGTAAGTTTGGGAATTCTCTTAATACCCAAAAAATAAAAAATAAAGGAAAAAGAAAGAAATTATCCTAATACTGAAAAAAAAAGGAAAAAGAAAGAAATAGAAAGAAAAATGACAGCAGTTAATTATCGATTCTCGTGATAAAAAAAAGAAACGAAAAGAAAATAGACAATAGTTAATTAGTAGCTTCCAACTTTTCACTAGCATGTCCTAACATTTTTTGATGTATATGCAGAAATACTTTGACTTCAAGATGACTCAAGGGTTGCTTTGTCAAAGTTTACTTGCATGCCAAAAATTGTTTTGATGTCAACCGACCTGGATAAAACATGATCATAAAGAGATAAAATCTGATAAAACTTCAACAAAAAGCATGGATGAAGTTCACACTCGACAAAAAGACTGACGTGGGAAGAAACATCCAAAGCAAACTTTTTAAGGTTCCATCTTTCCACTCCTTAATGATAGGTTTAATAAAATAATCAGTTCTTAATGAAGTTGCTACCTCCCCGTTAAGTTATAATCTTCTGTTCCCACATTTTAAGAGTAAAAGATAGCATCTCAAGGCATTGGGGCTATTATAAGTGAAATTGTAAGTAGATAGATTGTGATGTTCGAAATTTGTAAGTGACTGGTGTGGACTTCTTAAGCCATGGGTGGTTATTAAGCATGGAGTTAAGCTTGAACCCTGGGGTTTTCTAGTTCATAATTAAGAGAAAATCTATTCAATGGTCAGAAATTGAAAATTTAGAAGTTGCGTGAAGAGAAACACAGAAGAAGCACCTGGAAAATAGTCTTGGGGAAGAAAGTGTACCCGTAACAGAATGAGCATCAACTCATGCTCAATTTCCAAATGCCAAAATTCTATATGGTAGAAGCTGGGAGAACCTGATAACACTGACCATCTTGGGAAGAAAATGGTTTAGGAGACACGTTGGAGAAGCCAATTGAAGAACCAGTAAAATAATAGGACGTCTTTATCTTATACAAGTTTGCAACATGATATGTATTCCCTGATCCTTTCTCTGAATCATGGCTCTTCACCTGAGAAGAACTTGTGGGTATTGACCTAGAGGTAGAATGAAATCGGTATGTCAAGCTTCTGGGAATAAATATATTGAGAAGAAATGGTTTAGTATTTTCTCCCTTACTCTTACTTGACCCATTTATATAGCTTCCACTTGTCTTCCTCTTGTCTTGCTTTCCTGAACTCCTCTCCTCTGGTTTATGTTTTTCTATTTTCACTTCCTCATTTTATCTCTTCTACATGGCAGTCTTCTGCTCTACCAGATCACTCAGGGACAATTCATAAGCTGATTTAGGCATTCCTTCAAACATTTTCATGAGATCTTGTCTGCCTTTGGCAATCTCCTCTACCCTGGCTGACATGGGGTATGGATATGAACATGTCGTGTCTTTACATATGGGATAAGAACTTGATCCAGGACACCATAGTGGAGGAGAGGTACATGAGTGTTCATCTTCTTTATGCTAAATAGCCCATGAGAACAAACCTGAAGAACCCAATTCAGAATCCATCATGGATCAACCCAATTCATCTCTGCTCAAGAAATTTTTTTCTTATAGCTTTCCCTCAAACATTTTTTCTAAATAGCTTGTATTGGGTTTGATCTACCAAATCATCCCCTCCAAATTAGTGCTAGCATATATCATGGGTTGATGGGAAATCAATCAACTGCACAAATTTAATGCCAATCCTCCCTGTCTTGCTTAGAAAGCAGAGTGGGTCCATAACACAATTTTGATCTGATTGATTGTAATATATTCAATGGTTAGAAATTTAAAATTTATTAGTCAATGTTGTTGGCACTTTACCTCTGTGAATTTACTCCAAATTTGACATGCTAAACCCTCAATCATCTTTAGTCGCCCTTAGTGATTTGATCACCTGCATTGACATAAACCAGAAAGAATGCACAGAACATCAAGAAAAACCTATTCCACTGCAAAAATGAGACATATTACAAGAAAATTAAAACTAATGAATATGACAACTAGTCCACCTTCTAACGAAATGTCTCTGCTCCTAGTGAAAATAAGGATGGCTTTACAATGTTTAAGGTTAACCTGCCCATTTCTCCTTCCTTTGACTTGTTTGCATGAGAATCCTAGATCTTAAGCTTATAATGGTGGGTGCAAGTGTCCTGTCCTCCTATTAAACCATCATATATCATTCAACAACTAAATCCATGCATTTGCACCATTGTATTAGAGTATGAATTTGCATCAATGTACTGAATTAATATGACTACAAATTTTCAAATTTTCCTACAAGATAACTATTATCACTAAAAATATCGGATCAAACATGAAGAAATCTCATGAATCCTTCAGATTTATATTGCAATATCCATCTCAAATTGATAGATCCAGAATCTTAAATATTCTTATAACTAGCAATTGCACCAAGAGGTGAAAAGGAACGTAGGAACATGGATAAGAGAAGTGGGGAGACTGTATAAAGAAATAATCAAGAGAAATATACTAAAAATGAAATACAACCCATGTGAGGATAATTTAAATTCAATTGTTGTGAATTTTCAAGTGAAAGAAAATTTGTAACTGGTGTCCGGCAAGCAGGACTCACAAAAATTGTTATAAAGAAAAACTTGGAAGTGCAATTGAGGTTTGAGGTTTGATTATGTTGATGAAGCACGTATTCTACTTGGTGAAATTGGCCACTACGAGGATTATTGGGGTTTAGGCTTCTATAGGCAGGATAATACTTTTGAGCTTGAAACAACTTTGCACAATATAGCTTTCAGTTCAAATGGTGCAAATACATACAAAATCAAGCAATTTGAGACCTTTAAATGTATGGTCAGAAGCAACAACTCTAGAATCTATGCAGATGCTTCTAAAATCTATTTGAAAAGAGGAAATTAATTTGATCATTCAAGGAAACTTGTTTGAACCAGACATTTGTGAGTTGATAAGAAGCTCAAACAATTGGGCAGAGATTATTATGTGGTGTATTTTCGAAGGGCTCAAAGAGTCATTACCTTCTAGATGGCTATATATTTTGGGAGATGGGTTTGAAAATACAGGTAAGAAGAATCAGCCAGCGTCTGAACAGTGAGGGGTGAATTTGAGAAAAAACACCAAATATCTACCAATTTTGTTGAATGCCTCTGAGCAATGTGGTTTATTGTTTGCTATCAATTCCTCCTTATTCATGGATTTCAGGCCTGCACAAAATAAGAATATTCTTATGGATTGGTATGCGATGCAGTAGAATATTTTCAAAACAGTATACTCATAACCTAGCACAAATACAAATTCAATAGAAGTAAATATGAAAAACTATAATAATTAGAACATAAAGTGATTTTGGATTTCAAGCGAAGGAGGAATATAAGGGCGAGGATGAAGTTCTTTTGAAATTCCCGGTGGGCGGGAGGAGACAAAAAGGATGGGTTGCGACAAGTTTTTAGGTCTCGGGATAGAGAGAGAAGGAAAAGGAGCCAAGCTAGAGTTCAGCATAGAGTAATGCCCCCTGGAAGAGAGATTTTGATTCACTTGTTCAATCTCGGCGGGGAAGTAAAGAAATGCATTTGGTCAAGTCGACATTCAATTGTGATTCTCTTGTGGATAGTGATGGCATTATGCTGTCCAGCGGTAGACGGAGTTTCACATGAATATATCCTTTCTTCACTATTAATGATTATTAAATTATGTTCAAATGAAAGAGATGAAACCGGTGTGCAAGAGGATTTATAATGTTTGATATAAAAAAAAGAATGAAAATTAAAAATAATTATCATATGAGGAGGAAACCAAAAAGGAAATGTATAGGCAATAGGAATTGGAGAGGAGCGAATGAACAAGGAGAATATTCATCTCATTATAGGATTGAAAAAAGTTTGGACAATGCCACCTACGGATGTATCTTCTCATCCTGAGAATTTATTTTAAACACAAACATATTCAGGATGTTGGGTTCTTTATTAGATGAAAATGAAAAGAAAATGTGGAGGAAGAATTCATTTGAGTCTAATGGGGATTGTGATGTCATGGAGGAACTAAGTGGAGTCTTAGTAAAAGGTGCCAAGTGGCAAGGAGGCTATTGCAAGAGTGACAATGAAAGGGATGCAATAATCTTTGTTATATGAGAGAAATCAGACATGTTCGATTGTTCCACTAGAAGATGCTCTTTTGGCAGACATCGAGGAAATACTAGATTTGATATTTAATGTAAGAAAGGAAGATCAGACATCAATGCATTCCAAGAAGCCTTCTCGGCAGGATCATTTACCTGCCAAATTGGAAGGAGTGTCAGACCAAGAATTGGATGGCATTGCACCTTTGTTAGTTCTGTTAATAATCTAGATGCAAGTGATAATGCAGAAGGTGAAATGTGTGAGTTTTCAAGAAAGAGGGATAGATCAATTGAGGAGGCATGAGAGATTAACATTGTGAATGGATCCTCTTATGAAGTGATGGATGCTTTGGGATAGAGAGAAAGCCATTGGATGTCAGGCCCTATAGTGAAGCATCTCAAAGAGGAGTCCCTCAAGAATGTTCATATGACAAATGACAGGAGATTTAAATTCCTTTATAGATCAAAGAAGTGAATGTGCCAAAGTAACTACACAGGAATATATTGCATTTGTAAATGGTACACGGTAGGTTGGAGTTGGTGATTGATGTAAATGATGAAAGTGATGTAGAGATGCATGCAACACAGGATGACTGTAAGAATGCAGTAACTGAGGCAGCTTGTTCAATTTATGTTGTTTTTCGATGTGCAAAAATCCAGTGGACTTTAAAGCCGTTAGTTGGAGAAATTCACATAGATAATGTAGGGAAGAATAACACATGGCCGTTATAGGAAAATGTTGCTTTGGTGGAAAAACAAGGAGTTTTATATTTCTTACCCTGCAAAGGCATTGTGAAAAGTAGTGTGTTGGTGGAAAACAGAATATTTTTGGATTTGACACTGGAGGAAACAAGTGATAATGATGTAAGAATGCATGCTACATATTCCCTAGATGAAAGTTCCGCAATAGTAAATTTTCAAAGATTGTTATTGTATGCCTGTAAGGAATAAAATTTAGTGAAATACTGAGAAGTTTCTGTGGAGGAAATGGAAGAAATTCTTGTTTGATTATCAGAGAAATATAAACCAGGGAAGAATTTTTTAGGTGGTTGTCGGGATTCTTTTCTAAAAAATCAAATGCAAGGAATGTTCAGTTCATTTTTGGATGAAAGTAGTTAAGGTATTCCACAGAACCATGCCGTGGAGATTGCTGAAGTAGACATCACAGTGGTTAGATTGCAAGAGGTTCGAAAACCTTTGGTTCACATTAATGAGAATCCTCATAAGCATGAATTCAATCAAGGGTTTAAAAGAGTCATCTGGATGGGTTGCATTTGTTAGGAAATGACGATGAAAAGATAGTAGTCAATTTTCGATGGATTTTATAAAAATTTAGACTACTCATGTGCTTACCAAATGAAAATCTCTGACCAAAATTCTAGTTAACAGGCATGATGAAAATAATTAGTTGTTGAAAGATTCAGGATCTGTTTATAAGAATTTCATGGAAGAAGAGTTTGCAGTTAGAGATGTGGAAATGGTGAACGATAATAAGTGTGTTTGGAAAAAAAAAAATCCTAATTATACATAGGTAAGTGTTACGAAGTTGTCATGAAAAACCTTGAGTCAAAGAGAAGAGGAGTCTTCTATGTTACCATGGACTAGTAAAAATATGGAACATACATGTAACCATAAACTAGCTTCTTATATGCAGAAAGTTGAGATAATTTACATGGGTAGTGTAACAACTCGATTTATGGCCTCTGAAGTTCAAGAACTAGAGGATATTTCAAGGCTACATTGTTTCCCTCAGGACAACTTCAGTGGGTACTGTGTTATACAATAAAGACATTACTAAGCCAAGTAAAGCTAATTGTGCACAAAGAAAAGCTTTATCTGCAATACAAGCACGTGAATTAAAAGAAGATGGCCATTCTTCTCCACACAAATGAAAAACATCACTTGGAAAAAATTTGTCTGTTGGATGTGCATTTTCTGTAATAACATGTACTTCTAATTACCCAGGTTATGAGGAAGTGGCGACACAGACACTACAGGTTTTTCTTCTTCCCAACTTACAAGTTGAAAAGGCATGTGAACAAGCCACTCACTATCATAATAGTGGATCACAAATTATGAAATCACTTGGCACTGATATTTTTACTCTTGAAAATGTCCAAGATTTGAATGTTTCATTATTGACAGATTCTAAGAAGTTTGACAAATCTGTCATTGCTAATTTGAGTGAAAGTGATGCACTGAAAAAATCGGAGACTAAAAAAGTTTCTACTTTAATGGAACCTTTACCTTTCCACAAGGTGAGCTATTAAAAGTCTTAATTACTTGATCACTAAATATCTAACACCCAAGCATAGTAGAACTCTGTTGGAACATGAATTTTGGCCCTAAAATGTCTTTAGTTTCGTAATATGTCATTGCTAATTTGAGTGAATGTGATGTAGTGAAAAACTCAGAGACTAAAAATATTTCTCCTTCAATAGGACCTTTCCCTTTCCAAAAGGTGAGCTATTACAAGTCTTCATAATTTTATCAGTAAATAGAAAAGGTGTATCGTAGAACTCTGTTGCGAAATCAATTTTAGTTCTGCAATGTCTTTAGTTTCATAATCAAGTCTTTAGTTTAGTATGCTCAGTTGTTAATTCAAAAAAATAACAAGATAAATAGAAAGTCGAAAGCCTGCGCAGCAAAACACTGCTCCTAAAATTTGCAGATACCCTGCGACAATAAGAGGACTTTAACTTAGGCCTAGATAACCTCCAAAAACCTCTGAAGACCTCTTAAGCATTCTATGTCGAAATTACTTTTCTTCATCAGTTTGCTCTGCCTAGAAATGAAGCCAGTATTGAAAAAACTCTTGAATGAAGGATTTCTAGTTGTGTTAAGGAAGAAAATATATCCAACTAGGAAGTAAATTTAAGCTCTCATTGAGGCCTAGTATGAAGAAGTTTCATTATGTACATACAACACTTGAAATAATTACTTGGACACATTTCCAACCCTGCTTTTTGAACAAGGAAATAATTACTCTATTTTCATCCTTGTCAGTTCCTGACAATGCTTTTCATCATTTACAGAGGGTTTTGCTGAATCCGCTAGGGATAAGCCCTACCCTATGCCGAAAGTAGAAGGTGGAGCATCAATTGGCGGTATAATTGGGCACGTGAGAGCCTCTACTATGCATGGTTTCATCATAGTGAAGAGAGCAGTTTGGGATGGTAGTGATAGGTAGAAAATTCCTAAAATGAAAAGAGAGAGATCTCAATGTAGGCTACTGAAATTCGTATGCCTGGAGGCTCTCAAACACAGACTGGAAAGGATTCAGAATGATTACATTTCGTATGAAGATTTTTTTCGAGTTTGCATGGAGTCTGATGGATCTTCAATGGTGGAAGCGAGGGGGATTGCTAAGCTACTAGACGAACTGAGACATATCCTCATTTTAAACAACATTGTCTATCTTCATCCTGACAATATTGCAAGAGATTTTGAGAAGGAAATGCCCATTTTTGTAGCACTGAAGAGAAATCCTAGCAGTGAAGAGCTGGAGAAATTAGAGAAAGAGAAGTTAGATATTGATCAGAAATATAAGAGTCACACCATGAATGAATTACAATTGGCATTGGAATTTTTTGGGCTTCAAAGTATGGGTTCAATGAAGCTTACATTCTCGGAGTTGACATGGAATGTGATGGAGCACGTATGCTACTTTCTAGCATCAATATTCTCAAGGGTTTGGCTACATTATAAACCATTCCGATCAAAAGACAATAAAATCATGAATAGATCCCCCAATCTTGCATCTTGACTATTGGACTTAGTATAATACCCTAAAAATGCATTTTCAAAAACCACAGATTGTTGAGACTGAAATTACACCCGGAAGAAATTACAATAGATCTCCCATTTCTACATCTTGACTATTGAACTTTGTAAAATCCATGAAGAGTGTAGCTTCGAAAATCACAGATTGTTTAAACTGAAATTGCACCTGGAATAAATTACATTAGATCCCCCAACCCTGCATCTTAACTATTGAACTTAGTAGAATCCTTGAAGAATGCAACTTCGAAAATTGTATATTGTTGAGACTGAACTGGCACCCGGAAGAAATTGCAGTAAGGAGGTTGTAAGAACAAGACCCACAACAAAAACCCTAATCACTAAGCCAGCAGGAGATAACAAAAACACATGTTTTTGGCAGGAGAAATGTTATTTTAACTATAGGTGTAAAATTTAAAAGAAAAATGAATACACCCGCTCTCTATTTTTCCAAAAATCATTTTTAATATTATGCCTTCAAATATAATTTTAATATCATATCCACTG